>OX419337.1:11427073-11599573 GCA_948470475.1 Galaxea fascicularis
TAACACACAGTCCAGTTTAACACACCTTGCTAGACCACACGATCTTTTCTCTTCATGCAAACTTCTGCAGGCAAATACGAGGAAAAGCTGAAACTCCCTGACACTTGGTAATGTTTTTACAGCTTGACAAGAGACGCTGTCTTTTTCGCTGTTCCTCACGATAATTTCGTCTCTTTTCTCGAGCATTTTGTTGTTCTTTCTCCTGTTGCTCGTCAGTACG
Source organism: Galaxea fascicularis (assembly GCA_948470475.1). NCBI lineage: Eukaryota > Metazoa > Cnidaria > Anthozoa > Scleractinia > Euphylliidae > Galaxea > Galaxea fascicularis. The sequence goes on from OX419337.1 coordinate 11,427,294, forward strand.
ATTCAGCCTGTTTGTTCGTGCTCTTTCTCCCCCTGTTTGTCACTGATACTCTGCCTGTTTACTTGTGCCCTTTCTTGTTCTTTCTCCCGTTGTTTGTCACTGATACTCCGCCAACGAATAGACAAAACTGGCTTTGTTTTAAAACTGTCTTCAAAATTTGGCCATGCAATTTCCCGCCACAAAAACGCGGGTTGAGGACTACGTGTATGGACAAATGATCTGTCCAAAAACAGTCCATGGATGGAAGCGCGCTTATATGCGAGCTTGCACACGAAAGGGTTAACTGGAGTGTTACATTTGAACTTTGGCTTACATCGAGGGGATGGACGGTCGTACGTACGTACGGATGGACGTACGGTGACGTCATGACCAAATTTTCTCGGATCGATGGGTTACCATGTTTTCTTATCAATGGTGCTCCGCGCGTGCGCGGAGCTCCGCTATTAAAACACTGATCACAGAACAGTAACAACTGGTGTACTTCTTTTCTGCTATTTGTTACAAACTGTATTATAACACTGATCACAGAACAGTGACCAATGTTTCCCTTCTTTCCAGACTCTCTCTGTTATCCAAGATGGCGACCATGCCAAAATTCCCCACCCTGGGGACGTGATGTTAAATCAAAATCCCTACCCTGGTGATATACGTGACAGTCAAATTCCCGTGGGTTGCCTGACCGCGCCCCTCTGGCTTGACACTGATAGGTGCATTAATGTGACAAAAGTTGATTGTTTGTAATTATTTTGTTTGAAATGTCATTGATGTAACAGGTTAGTTAAAGTTGTTAATTATTATGTGTCTGTAATAATTCACTGTGTCACTATGCTTTTCAATTTTATTTGAACTGAAATGAGCTTAATGGTCAATCAATTAATCAATCAGACTTTATTTAAAGAGGAGCAGATAATAGTTTCCAAGTACAACCAATGAACCTGTTATTGTTATTATTTATATTTTATAATAAAGTTTTGATTGGCTAAAACAGCATACTTTATGAGAGTACAGATGTATGCAGCTTTGGTTGTCACACCATCCATCCAAATCAATACCCCAATTTTTCAATTCCCTTGGTTTTTATTTTGACTCACACGTAGTATGACCTAGAAAACGAGTTTGAAGACAAGTTTGAAAACGAGCTGTTAGCCTCAATGGATTTGGAAGATGCTTCTGTGGGTAACATCACAAATAACAGCGTGAAAAATTAGGGATTTCTATCACATATTTTCAGAAGTTGCCGATATTGTCTGAGTCACTCAGCAACAAGGGTAAAACACACCGGTGTTACTAGTGAATAACATTAGGGAAAATTTTTTCTTAACACTGCTTAGGCATGTCAAAAAACAGTCAGCCAAGTGAAGTAAAAAAACACTTCTTCACTCACAAGCCAAACAAACAAACAATTCAACTACTTTTTAATTTGACTGTCCAAAACGAGTGTAGATGAATATTATTTACATTCAGTCAAGAGATAAATACGAGGTTCATTCCTGAACAAAAGTAACAACAATTAAACCAGATGTTCAAAGCTTCAATTTATTTACTGAATTCACCTGTGTTGTAGAGGTTTCCACCACTTGAAAATACATGTCCACCTAAAAACACGCATCTGTAAACATAGCAAACAGTTTGTCCAAACAAAGAACTTATAGCTCTTCTACCAAGTTTGAGCTACTCGTTGTAATCCACCTGTTAATGGTAAACTGTTCTGTGATCCTTTGTTAAGCTACAACATGCTGTGGTAAAGTGAAAGCCCTTGACAACTTGACAGATTTTGTTTTCAACCACACAATCCTGTTATGCTGGGCGCCATGCAAGTCGATTCAAGTTTTAAGCTTTTAACAAGAAAAATATTTTGCTCTTCCTATTATCACTCAAAAATTCACCTGCCTGAGTGTCTATTAAACCTAGCTCTTAATCTTAACGCCTTTTTTAGAGGATGCATGAGCCAAAATTCAGCTGGACTTTTAGAGGAACAAAAAATAATTCTGTGGGATGCCTGTGGCACCCACGGTGAAAATTCAGTTGAGTTTCTTTTTCTTCTTCGTATCCACAAATTGTAATTTTTTTTTAAAGTTTCGTGTACCCCGTTTCCCGCAGGAAGTTTTGTGACAATAATTAAAAGACATCTCTCTCCAATTGTCCCGTTCAGAGGTTTGAACCCGCACCCATTGGGTTGAAGCGCATGCGTACTGCCTTTACGCCACCAATGCATCTGGCTTTGTAGCAGGTCAAATTTGACTTTTTATCCCTCGGGCGATTTCCAAGATGGCGCCCACGTTTACAGAGATAAGAGTTGACGCCAGGAAGCAAATCTCTGCTTTTTTAGCTCGTACATGTGCGGAATGGATGAGGTAAACTTTGTTCTTGTAAGCTGTACAAAACATTCGACAGGAGTGAGACAATAAGATTCGCAGATTCCACCAAACCGAGAAGCAACATAAAAAGTTGAGATTGACCAATCTTACACAAAATAACAATTCATAGAGTAATGTATCCCACAGAAACGCCTCCAGGCGTCTTGTTGGGAATGCACTTTGATGGTTTGACATTTTGACAGATTTGGCTGTGAGTTAACCAATAAAATCCTCTGAACCATTCTAACAAGGATTGTGATTGGTCTGTTTTGGCATACAGCTGTACCTTATGGGAGTACAGATGTACGCTGCTTACGCCACTCGTAAGATTTGGAAAATAAAGTTTTCCGAAAATTTTAGCCGATGCATGAGGAAATTAAGAAATTCTTTATTATAAAACAAATAGAGAAGCCTAATGCCTGTGATCTGTTCTGTTGTAAAGCACTTAGCAAGCGGATAGAGCACTCAAGAAGTAGGGAAAACACTTGGCTACGTCTCGTGTTTCCCCTACACTTCTTTCGTGCTCTCTACGCTTCCTGCGTGCTTTACAGTAGAACAGATCACAGGCAAGGCTTCTTTATTTGTTAAATATTTTCATTACACATACTTATATCCTTGTGATACATGTCTTTTCTCTCTTCTCTTTTGTTTCCAGTTGCTGCCTAGTAGTCTAAGTTTAATTTAATGTTATTTACTTATTTATTAAGTTTTTAATTCCACTTGCTGCAATTTATTCTGTGTGGCAAGAAAATAAATAAATAAATATAGTTATTATACGAGTGCAAACTTGAAAGTTCATAGCCGATACGCCAAAGTTTTACACCATGATTTTAGCATAAAATTCACTATGCCAATCTCAGAAAAATTTTCTTGCCATGCTGGTGGTCATGAATTCAGCAGTTTTATTACTCAAAATGTGTTCATGGGCTCCCTTTGTCTTATGTTTATTTCAAAATGTTTAAGATTTATGCCACGCCAACAATTGTGCACACCAAAAATTTGTCTGAAATATGCCAGAAGTTGGTGTAAATTACCTGGTGCCACACTGAAGTTTGATCTTCAGCATAAAATACACCTTTTCCAGTATAGATACTAGTGAACTTGATTATTGGTCTTACCACTCTCTTTCTATACTTGTAGGTTCTGACATTGGGACACATGTTTATCATGAAAAAGCTTCTGCAGGTACTTGGTTCATTTTGCTTCTTTTTTTTTTTAATTTGTAGGTGATTAGATGTTGTTTCCTCAACAGCATATGTATGTACATTTATAAGAACGTGGTGGTAACAACTTGTGAGTAACAAATATGATAAACAGAAAAACCCAAATAAAACCAATTATGCTTTAGCTCAGAGCAAAATGTATACCACAGGAGTTGAAAAATGGAAATCTGCATATCAAATTCCTTGACACATTGCCATTGGCTTAAAGTTAATTGGATTTCACTCATTTTTAATGATGTTACATATATTAATAAGCCATGGTATCTGTGGCAATGATTGCTTCCAACAGTGAAAAATCCCTTAAGAGGGTCCTCATGCATGTTTCTAAAAGTAGAGAGTACCAGTACACTGTTTTATTTTTCTCTTTTGTCGTGGTTGTTTAAAGGCAAATGCAGAAGAAAAGAAAATGAAGAAAATCCAAACTAATATTAAATAATTGAAATGTTTTGATGAAGATAGGCAAGCTTTACAGCATATAAAAAACAAAACAACACTTCCACATGTTTTTCTTAAGTTCAAAAAAACATCACTTGACTCAGTATAAAATTGCATCCCTCATGTGGTGCTTTGAGAATTGAGATACTGTACCTTGTTCCATGTGTTTGAGTGCACCTGAGCTGTGATCCAGACTTACAGTTTTTTCCCTTCACACAGACAACCAGTAGGCTTTCTTAACAAAAGTTGTCATCTCTTCTCTTGATCTTACATTATTTAGCAAAGTACCAAAATTGCCTCCAGCTGGCATTTATCCTGTTTCGAAAGCAGGTCCTCCCTGCATGCTGTAACCCTTGAGAGCAATTTTTATTTTTTAATAAAGTTGTTATCTATCTTGAGTGTCCCTGTGTTGACCTGTTTTTCTTGCACATGATGCATTTTTTAGGCAAAGGAATATTGTAAGATTGTAATATTTAGTTGTGTTTACTGTTAGTTTAATTCTTTGCTACAGTAGTTAATACTGTAGCGTTCCAGTAATCCCCAAAAAAATAAAAACAGACAACGAGAACCGATACTGTACTTTTGTTTCTATTTCTTCCACCACAACAACACAGTACGCATGCGTACATACCTACACGCGCCTGCGTTACACAATTCCCCCCCGTAATAGGCACTGCCCTCAGTGCCTTATGACGCTCCGAAACAACAACTAACACAACTGTTAAACCATCTGCTTGACTAGTAACGGTTCTTGTAGCCCTGCTCACGAGCTCTGTTCATTGTGACCTACTTCACAGAAATTAAAGGAATGTTTTTTGGCGGCCTTTCCTCAGCCAATACTAGAGATTCAGTTCAACTGTCATTTGACCTAAGCCTACTCAATTAGCGCAGAGTGTCTCCGTGGCTTTTTAAGGCACTCAATTAGTTTTCAAAACGGTGACCCATTCACCAAAACGTTTTGGGGCCTTCACTCTTCTTCTTCCTCGACCGCTTTGTCCTTCTTCTGTCACTGTCTCTGGAATTTGAAGCTCTTCCTTGCCCACGTCTGCACCACCTCCTCCACTAGGTTCCTTAGCTCCCCCGTCCGCAACATCTCCCGTGTTCGATAAACGATCCTCTTGCTCTGACTGGTTACCAATCCCACCTTTTTCTACCTCCTCCCTTGAGAAATTCGAATCTCCTGGTTCGCCATCAATCGAAGATGGGGTTATGCCATCATCAACAACCATCCGTTCTGGAACATCGGTTGGAATGTTGGGGTCATTCGAAGGAGCAGGAGCACGAACTGATACCCAATTCCTAAGAAGGGGTCCCAGATACGGCTTCATCCGATCTGAATGCACTACTTTGGGCCTGGCTCTCTGTGACTTTTGGATACGATAGACCACATCTGATAAGGCAGCAGTTACAAGATATGGCCCTTCCCAAGGGCAGTCAAGTTTAGGATTCCTCCCTTTCTTGCGACGAACTTGATGCAGCCACACGCTGTCACCTACTTGGAAAGGTTCCCCGGCCGTTTTATTGTCATAGTTTCGCTTCTGTCGCAGAGCAGATTTCTTTAAGGTTTGTCGTGCACACTCGTGAGAAGCAGCCAACCTCTGGTGCAAGGCTTGTGCGTAATCTGTGGCTAGACCTGGGGAATCGGGGGGCAACTCCGTTACAGCATCCAATGGCACTTCTACTTCTCTTCCTAACATCAGTTCATTGGGTGTGGCACCAGTTGATTCATGGACAGAGGACCTGTAGGCCATGATACAAGAGGGTAACTGCAAATCCCAGTCTTCTTGATTGTCCTTCAATTTTCCTCTAAGCATCACGATCAACATGCGATTGAATCTTTCAACTTGCCCATCTGATTGTGGATGTAGGGGAGTCGTTCGAGTCTTTTCAATGTCTAGTAGGTTACAAACCTCTGACATAACCTTCGATTCGAAATTAGTGCCCTGATCACTGTGGAGCTGTCTTGGGACGCCAAAACGGCAAACAAATTCTGACACCAGCTTCTTTGCGACCGTTTCTGCACTCTGGTCTGGAATAGCATAAGCCTCCGTCCATTTAGTGAAATAATCGCTTACAACAAGCACGTACCGGTTGCCCCTGGGGGTCACAGGTAGGGGTCCAAGAATGTCCATTGCAATCCTTTCGAGGGGGGCACCAACAATGTACTGCTTCAAGGGGGCACGCCGCTTCCGACTTGGAGTCTTCTTTGCACCACACTCGTGACATCTTGTTACCCATCGGTAGGTCTGCGAAGTCAACCCAGGCCAATAATAGCGATGCCTTAGAGAACTGAGGGTTTTGTTCACTCCCCTATGGCTTGCTGTCATGTGGTTGTGGTGAGATTGAAGGGCAGTCTTTCTTAAACTCTCCGGAAGTACAATTTGATATGTCACCTTGTCACCACCTTCACTCTCCCATCTGCGACACAGCACCCCATCTCGAAAGGAAAGGCGATCCCACTGGGACCAGAGTGCCTTAAATGCAGGGCTTTTATCGGACACTTCCGACCATTGTGGGCGCTCCTTAGCAGACCTCTTTAGTCCCATGAAGGTAGTCAATAAAGGATCAGACAACTGTGGCTCTTTCAGATATTCCCTTGTCCACACAGGCTCCAATTTCACCACGAAACATTGTTCTTCCAGGGAATGACTAGCGAATTTCGCCACTGAATCATTTTCTCCGCTAGTAACAGTAGGTGCTTCTGCTGTCTTCACTCCCACCTCGGTCTGCGTTCCCACGTCACACTTGATTAGTGGTTCCTTTGCTTTCCAGACTTGGCACCATTTGCAGCGTTCCTCACAGGGCCTGCGTGACAAAGCATCAGCATTTGAGTGCCGCTTGCCCTCTCGGTAATCAATTTCAAAGTTAAGGGTGCTCAAGAAGGAGACCCACCGTGCTAGCTGTCCCTCTGGATCTTTTACTGAAAGTATAGACCGCAGCGGAGCGTGGTCTGTCCGAATTAGGAACTTGGATCCCTCGAGATAATGTCGGTGCTGCTTGGTGAATTCAACAATTGCTAGCAATTCCTGACGCGTGGTACAATAATTCCTCTCCGATTTTGAGAGTGATCTGCTCGAGTATGCTAGTGGCTTTTCAACTCCACCTTGTATCTGAGAGAGCACAGCGCCAATGCCATGACTGCTAGCGTCGGTGTCTAGAATAAACAATCCACCTTGTTTTGGATACGCCAGAACAGGAGACGAGGTGAGAAGGTCTTTCAACCGATCGAAAGCATGTTGGCAGTCATCTGTCCACTCAAATCCCCTGTTTGGTTCCGTGAGTTGGTACAAAGGTCTAGCGACACCCGCAAAACCTGGGACAAAACGTCTGTAGTATGAGGCTAAACCAAGGAAGCTCTTCATTTCGGTTGGACTTTCAGGAGTTGGCCAGTTTATCACCCGCTCAATCTTGGTCGGATCGGTCGAAACTCCCTGTTCCGTCACAATGTGTCCCAAGTATGAGATCTTCTGTTGGAAAAGATGGCACTTTCGAGGCTTGAGTTTGAGGCCCGCTGAAGCGAATTGGATAAGCACCCTTTCCAACCGCTGGAGGTGTTCCTGGAAGGTTGCAGCGAAGACTATCACGTTATCCAAGTAACACAAACAAATCTTGAATTGAAGCCCCTTTAACACCAGTGTGATCAATCGTTCAAAAGTTCCTGGCGAGTTCGTTAGGCCAAAAGGCATACAATTCCACTCAAATAATCCGCTGTTGGTAACAAATGCAGCTTTCTCTTTAGTGGTAGGGTCCATGGCGACTTGCCAGTACCCAGAGGCCATGTCGAGGGTTGAGAACCATTTAGCACCAGATAAGCAGTCTAAGGAGTCATCTATTCGTGGGAGAGGGAATGCATCTTTAACTGTCACCGAATTCAGTAGGCGATAGTCTACACACAGTCTTTGACTGCCATCCTTCTTTGTGACCAAAACCACTGGGGAGGCCCATGGGCTGTTAGATTTTTGTACCTTTCCCTCCAAGAGTAGATTGTCAACCTGTCGATCAATCTCTGCCTGCTTCCATGGTGTGGTCCTACGAGGGCGCTGGCGAATTGGCGTGGCACTACCAGTATTGATGTGATGTCGGACTTCATCGGTCATTCCAAGGTCCCAATCGTTCAGTGAAAACACGTGTCCGTACCTAGCCAGTAGGTTAACAACTTGCTGCTTTTCATCCTTACTCAGATTTGCGGCACTCCGTTCAACCAGTTCTCGTAGCGGTTCAGGCAGTTCCTTTTGATCCACTGATATGCCTTGGCCCTGAACTTGCTGGGATTCCGGGTCCAGAACAGTCACATCCTCCGGCAGTTCTATGGCAGTAACATTGTGTACAGGCTTGGCTATTGCTACCACGGTATTAGGGTGTAGAATCTGTGGCTCATTCGACAGATTAAGGATTCGTGCTGGCACACTAGAAGTACCCTTTGCCTGTACCAATGACCTTGCAACAAAGAGTCCCTTGTCATGTAAACTAGAACTATTGCAGGGCTCCAAGACACGTAAACCAGGGTCTGGAACTCGGTTGGTGGGCTTTTCTCTTCTTTGCGTGACTGTCACAGGAATGACAACTTCTGAATGAGCATCAATGATAACGGATCGACGAACCATACATCGGGAACTGAATAACTGACTCCGTGAATCATGACAGGCAATTACCTCTCCATTCACAGTAATTGTCCCTTGAACAATATCCACGGATGCCCCAATGAGCGATAATAAGTCCATTCCAATAATTACGTCATCTTCAATGTGAGCCACTACGACGCTAACCATCAAGTCTTGGCGACCAAGTCTTAAGATTGTCTCCCCTGTTCCATACGTCTTGCTCCCACTACCATCGGCTAGGAAAATAACCGTATTTTCGTTCTTGAGGGGAAATCATTGACTCGATGAGAGCCTTTCATACACTTTATACGACAAAATTGTTTTCACGGCTCCTGTGTCAATCAGGCAGTTAACACTGTGTTGCTGGACAAATCCTTTGATGTACAACCCACAAGAAGTTCCAGGCGAAAGGGTGTTACCATGGGGTATCTGCCCTTGTGATTCTTCTAGACGTTCCCCTGGGCCGCAGGGAACGCCTTCCTCTCGTTTCCCGAGAACTGATTCTTGGCAGACATGGTGTTCCAAAAGGATGGACAATCTCTTTGGAAATGTCCCCTTTGTTTACAACTCCAGCATTCTACGTTTTGACGTGGCAGGAACTTATATGGTTTCGAGTACTGCGGGTACTGGGGCTGTCTTCGAACATTTGCGCATTTCTGCACCTGATCTGTAAGACTGCGTAAGGCGTCTTGTTGGGCATGGTATCGCTGCTCCTGAGCTTGAATTTGTTGAGTCAGTTTCTCCACCTGCAGTGAAAGCTGATTTGTTTCCTTATTAATATTTTCCACTGACCTAAGCTGCGGTTTTAATGAAGGCAGCCCAGTATCCATCGTACGAAAAGCTTCCAATTCACAAGCGGTGAGTAAAGCTTCATCCAATGTTCGCGGTTTGTCTCGTCGAAGCCGCATACGGTCGTCAACGTCAGATACAGCATCAATAAAGTGTTGTACGGCAAAGCGCTCTTGGGCGGATGGGGCCAAATCTTGATACGCTAAGCTGGACATACTTCTTATATCAGCAGAAAGAGCTTTCAGGGACTCACCGTCCTGTTGTCGGCGGTTATGGAGTTTGGCTTGGAAGAGTTCAGCTTGTTTTTCCACGCCAAACCGGAGTTCAAGTCGTGCCACTAACTTGAAGTAATCGTTGCAATCAGAGTCGGACATACCATGCAAAATCTTTTGCGCTTCGCCACGAAGAGCTGCAGACAAAAAAACGGCGGATTCTTCCAAACTCCAGCCATTGATCACGGTACATCTATCGAAATGTCGCAAGTAGTCTCGAAGGCAGGTGCGACCATCGTAGTCATCGGGAAGTTTAATTGGTTTAGCGAACCGGCGAGTTGTAAGTTTACTTGTGTGTCGTGTTGGTCGCCCAATGTCTCCACGAGCAGTATTCCAGAGATCGTTTGCGGCGGTCAAGGTGCTTTCCGGCGTTAACGTGGTGTCCTGATGGTCGTCACGGAACGGGTTGCCCAGTTTAAAGGGGTTTCGAGGTGATGGTTTAGGTCCAGGGGTTGAACAACTAAACAAACCCGAGTTGCAGGAATCCATATTAGCGACCACGTGCTCCAACACTATGAGACAGACTAACCAAATTGTAGCTCCAGCACGAGTCATAAATCCAAAAAAATCTTCTCATACGTTAGGTTCCACGGTTCTGCAGGGTCGCCACCGCTGCCACCAGTTGTAGCGTTCCAGTAATCCCCAAAAAAATAAAAACAGACAACGAGAACCGATACTGTACTTTTGTTTCTATTTCTTCCACCACAACAACACAGTACGCATGCGTACATACCTACACGCGCCTGCGTTACAATACTTTTAATTTGTTCTTAAACTTCTAAGATGTGAGTGCAGTTTATTTTCCATGGCATATCAGAGCTGTTTCAGTGCCATTCCTTAGAAATAGAAGTCGTAGTAGATTTTAGTTGAAACTTTGCAAGGTGGTTGTCAAAATTAAGAACATTGAAGAAATGCAATAAAAAGAGAGGGTCCCTTTGTCTATTTTCATGCTGTGAGGCTGTACCTACTTTGATAAATTAGCACAGTTGTTACTGATCTGAAAATGGTCTGAGACTCTATTATGTACAAACACGGGGCAGAAGCATGAGATATTGGTTTTATTTTGTCAAGAACATATCATTCTTCAGTGGTTTAACCTCTCATAGGTGAAGAAAAAAATGAAATGATGAAAGATTGGTTGACATGTGTTTTCTGATTCTGTGATGTACCATTGAAGTTTCAATAACGTCATCCCAAAGGTGATCTTCGGTGAATGATAGAAAACTGGACAATAGAAAATTCTTCAAAATCTGGATATAATTATGTCACAGAGAATTGCATTTTAGTTCAATATATTAAATAAAAAGCCTTGGTTTCCATACTCATTTGGAAGAAAATTGCCAAGATTTGGTGAAAAAAGGAAAAAAATGTGATGCATTTCAAACATGTGCAAAGATGAATTTTATTAAAAAATATATTTTGGGGTTATAGGCACTTTAAAATTGGAAATAAGTGATTTTTCTACACTTAAAAGATAATAATTATTAATAATTTTCCATTGTTTCCAATACATTTTTGAAAACTAGGAATCATTTCCAACAAGTTAGGGTCCATTTCTTGTCAGAGTGGTGGCTCCCTTTAAGCATCAAATTGAATATTAACCTTTTAAAGACATTCTGGATATTAGCTTTACCAATGAATTTCAAGCATTTAGGGTTGTCAGAACATTTTCTTTAGTAGGTGGCTATTTTCTATCTTACACCAAACTAGGACAAAAGAATGGGCAATTCCAGAAAATATCCATACCCAACCACGGACAGCTTCCATGTTTTAACCCCCCCTTGCCTTCGGAAATTCCAGAATGCGTTACCCCCCCCCCCATGCCCTCAGAATTCCATAATCGTGAACCCCCCCTACCCTTCGGAATTTCCGGGGTTTTTTGGGAGGTACATTTTCGACTTGGCAACGTTTATATGAACAAACGAACATGAATTTATGCCTCCCCAAGGCTGTGATCTAGCGGCGCCAGGCGAAAAGCTTTACTCTTCAGTGACAAGAACAACCTACCGCGTGTGGCCAGGCTGTGCAACCTTTTTTTTTTTAGTCTAAATTTGGCTATAAAAAAACACCACTTACGGTAATTTTCATCCTCTTTGTTTTCTTGTGTTGTTCTGACGTTTACAAAGCAAAATACCTCAAAAGACTGTTAAAATCTTTCGGCGGTTGAAAAGGTTAAAAATACCGTCGAGCCTTCGATCTTTCATCGTTGGGACCCTTCATATGTCATGTAGTGTGCACGAAAAGTCTTAATTTGGCTTTGTTTTCTTGTGTTGTTTTGACGTTCACAAAGCAAAATAGCTCGAAAGACTGTTAAAATCTTGCAGTCCGAATGTAAAATTATCTGACAGGCGTTCCTTGGAAGCGAGGGACAGGTGCGAGTTTTTTTGCCGTTTATCGGGCGGGAGACGGGTGTATCAAGAAATTGCACGCGGTAAATAAGGTACATTTTCAGACTTTGTTCACTTGACAAGAAATTCATCAAGGTAAATGTGAAACCCACGTTTTACTGTTCACTTCTACGTGTCTGATCAATCGATGCTTGTCTTCTGCTTCCGCAATCATATGTTCGTGGTTTATTTACGAACTGCAAAAGTCAACAACAATAGTGTTTTCAAGGAACTCACTCAACTCTTTCTACTCTAGAAATCCCACCCGTGAACCCCCCCCCCCATGCCTTCGGATATTTTCCAATTGTAAATGCCCCCCCATTCCTTCAGAATTCCAGTTCAAAGAACCCCCCCTCCCCTTCGGAAATCCTAAAAGCCGTCCGTGGTATAGGTATGGATATTTTCTGGAATATCCCAATCAGAGGAATATCCCTGCACAGTATCCAGCCAAGAGCACAAAGTTACTGGTGATTTTCACTGGCTGCTGGCTGCTTTTGACAGCCGTTGGGGTTGTATATTAATCGCCCTGTATCCCAATAGTGGCCATCATCTAACTCCCCCTTACCATATTTCCAGGTAATCAAGCATACAGGGTATGCAAATATAGGAAAAGATCAGTTGAGTTGACATTTATACGAATTCTCCCTACATGTACATGTAACATTTCAAATATGAAAGAATTGTAGGGAGAATACAAATATTGATACTGAGAATTAAAGGATTAAAGCCAAACATGTACTTAACGTAACAAGTTATTAATTATTAATCAAGCCTTTCCTCTGCATTTTTTGACAGGCTCTCTTGGAGAAGAAGCCTACTTTGAGCAGAGGAGACTGTGGGGGGAGGAAAGGGGTGTGTCATGGACACTGAAGAACCGGAGACCTGAAAAGCTGAGAGATCTACTGAAGGATGTTGAGGTCTGTAGAGTGATTGATCTCAGTCAAATCTCTCCTTTTGTGCACTTCATTTTAAACTTCTCAGCTTAGAAAGAGTGAAAAAAACTAAGGGAATTAAATTCTCATAAGGGTTCAAAGTGTGATGCTCTTGAATTTGCCAGCAGATGTCTTTAGTCTCATGCACATTGTTTCCATTTTGTCTGGTCCTCTTGCTCTGGGATGCCATGTTGTAGAGAGAGTGTTCTTATTACACGTAGCATTAAACCATCTGATACTACTTATGCATAAACCTCGAAGAATTTTTTTGGTTTGAACCCCTCCCCAGCCTCTCTGGAACAATAAAATTGTGCATGAGCCCTCTTCCCCTCAAAATTGTTAATGCATTTTCAAGAGACCATGAATGTGGGAATTGTCTTGAACTACTCATATACTACACTTCAAGTGAAATCATTCTCTTTTTAACCCTTTGATCCCTAAGGGTTGTCCTTTGATGAGTAAAATCCTCTGGTGTTAATCAGAGTAAAATCTGTAAAGTCACTCTAGGAGGGAAGGGGTTATTTACCACCTTTAATGACCATGCACATAATCTTTTAGGTGACCACTGTTTCGATCTGAATCTGTTTGATTTCAATTAAATGGCTCAGTGTAAGTACATGATTACTTGGGCTTAAAATCAACAGCCAATTTCCTTCAAATTCAATCTTCTTTGGCATGACTGATTGGATCATGACTGTCATAAACACAGGTCTGTGCTTATTCTGTGATTGGAGACCTGAATTGCATGTGCCTGCTGGGCCCCCATTTTGTTTTGCTTTAATTATTCACTGCCTAGCATGGTGTGTAAAACATCATACAAGAACCACTCAACCAGTCAGATATCTGGAAACCCTTTGGTCAGCTCTGAAATTGTAGTAGTGTTATATAGTGTTATTCATTGGTTCGTATAATTTGATGAAATGATTAAATCTTCAAGGAGATGCTTCAAAACTCTAAAGTGATTGACATTCGATGGAGAACATTACGGAATATACAGGTGTGTTTTTGATTCTCAACTTCATGTATGTATGTACAGTGTATGTTGTACAGTGTCCATGTACACTGTAAATGCTGTGGTTTAAGTATGTTTTACTTAATATTGGTTTCAAAATTTTAAGAGTGAATTGCATGGTGTTTTACTTGTTATGATCATCATCATCATTATTTTTGTGAACTTTACTCTACTTGTAAATTTTGATTCATAAATTGTACTTTTCTCTAATGAAACAAATTAAGATTTGCGTAAACTAGTTGGAGAAATAGGCCTTATGCATGATTACGTTAGATGTTCAAAATTCACCACCAAGCCTTGTTTGCACAAAATTTTTTCTCATCCTTTGCACGTGCATACTGTTCACATGTGGGTATTCTTTACAATTTATTGCGCTGCTTTGGGAATTAGTTCATGCTAAAATTTACACAAAAGCTTGGTGGTGAAATTGGCAAGTTTGGCATACCGGTAAACAGGCATACGGGCTATTGTTAAGCCATACCAATAACGTGACATGATTGTGTTTTGTGGGTAATGTGGGTGGGGGAATAAGTACTTTCAAGATTAGAATCATGAGTGACACAAACATTTAACAATTATTCTTTGAAATTGAGGTGATTAGTGGCAGAATATTTGGTAGGCATGCACAGAAAACATGCAAACTAATTGCAGAATCGCGAGGTCACGGGTTCAAGCCCCGTTGAAGTCCTGAATTTTTTTCAGGCTTCTTTACGCAATTGCAAAAATTGCGATCATAACTGCAACAATCATTCTTCATTTCATAATTAAATTAGTAGCATTTAGAAATTTTACTACAAGGAAAATTATTCATCTGGCTTTTAAACTAAATCATAACAAGGCCCAGGAGTTGTATAATGCATGGACTTGTTTTGAAATGAGGCAAATGCTGGGAGAACCACACTATGTCAGGGTGGAGTGTTTTCAAACTGAGGATTTGAAGTTCATTCATGCTGTGATTTTCTCCTCAGCTGCTATTAAACAATGGAGCCCTGATCTCAATTCTTGTGTCTTTCAACTCTGGAGACATTGAGAAGATACTGATTGACAAAAGCTTGGCTGGAAAAATTCCTGACCATATCAGTCAAGGTACACATTTTTTTAATAGCTGCATGTATTTAATAGATTTGTCCTTTAGGCTTCAGACAGCTTCACTAAGGCTTGTTATCACATCTGTTGAGAAATCTGGAATGTCTGTTAACGTATTTGATTCATACTGTGAAGTGTGTTGTACACTTATTGATGAATCATCCTTGGAGTGTCAAAAAAGCTAACAGCTGGGAAAATCGACAGTGACTACATTCATGTTCCTCAGCGGCTATTCTGCTGGGATATTTCATTTTTCTCTCATTCATTAGTCCAGGTGTGGTATCAGAAGGCAAAAATTAGCCACTTCAAAACTTTCTGACAACCCTGGCCTTGTCTCCTTCACCTCCATTACATAACACTTAAACAGGACTTAAAGGTGCCACACTCCAGCATAGGGAACATAGTCCCTGGTGTAAGTTGTGGTCAAAGAGACTGGCCAACAATGAGTTAACTGCCAGTCCCTGCCAAAGGTATCAATTGGATAATGTTGCAAAACCAGCAATCATATGGCATTGAGCGTTAGTGACAAAATGTTGTTCTTACAAGCAACAGAAGACAACATATTATGTATAAATTATGTTAGTACTTAGTATGACTTGTTTGATGTCCAATCATCGATCTAATTTTGCATTATTTTTCCAGCTATTATAACAGATTCTTTCCTCCTCTTCTCACTTGTGGACAGAGCAAAACTTTGCTATTTATATTTCAACAAGAAACCAAACCTTGACTTCAGAAAGGTTGAAAAATTGTCAACACTAGAGCCCAAGGTAAAAGTGGTATTAATAAAACATCTGCTAGACAATTACAACTTTAAAAAATGTTTTTTGTGATTTGTTAAGAACTACACTGCTGTAAAAATAGCACTGTTGGGATGATGAGATTGTGATTTGTTGTCATTTAGTTTTAGCTTATGTGATAATATGATTACTAGAACATTAATATTTCCCTCCATCAAAGCCTAGCTCTGATTTTGAATTAAAATTTCCCACCATTAATAATTTCCCAATCATTAATCATTATTTATAACGAAGCAACAAAACTATAGTGAAGTACAATCAAACAAAATTTTTGAATCTGTTTGTCTATCACCAGCCAGCTACAGTATTATTGCAGTATAAATAATAGAACATTGGTGGCAGCGTATTCCTTTGTTCCTTTGTTCAAGTATTTTTCCACTCAAATCTTTATTACATCAGTTCAAAATCAGTTATCTAGTTGGTGGAAGACCTGTAAGCTACATAATCCTTATTAAGGCCCCGTTTACATGGAGAAAAGTTGTCCCGGGTAGAAGGGTCACCCGCCTACCCGAGCTTCCCTGGGCGAGCCAACTTTTCATACATTTCCTTACAAAACTTGGCGAACCGTTTACATGAGAAACAAAAAGTTGGCTCGGCTAGAAGGGTGACCCTCCTAGCTGGGCCACCCTCTTTTGATGGTAGGGTCACCCTCCTAGCCAGGCCAACTTTTCTCCATATAAACACTTTGGCTCGGTCAGCCGGGACAACTCCACGGAAATTGAAGTTTTATCTTTAAAATGAACATTGTGGCTTAAATTGCTATCAAAGAAGTTAAATCTAAGTCAACAGTGACCAGTGTGAGAGATTTAAAAAATGGAAATCTAGTGGAAAGAGGGAAATTGAAGTTATGAATTTATTATTAAGCAGGGCCAATTGTTGACAATCAAAAATTGACTTGTTACCCTGGTGACTTTCCGGGGTTGCCGCTTGGCTGTATAGCGGGTGCATTTTGACACATGTAACACGAGAGAAGACATCTTGTTTGTGAGACCTTGTGGTTCATTCTTGCTCAAAATTAAAAAGTAAAATCTATTCCTCTGTGTGAGGACCCCTTTGGATATTGACCGTTCTACCGTTTGAGAACACCAATGAATAATTAAGTAGGGTCAACTTTGACTCGGTCAACGGGGACAACTTTACTCATGTAAACAGTCGTGAGAAGTGGGCTTGGCAAGGCAGGTGACCCTTCTACCCGGGACAGCTTTTCTCCATATAAACGGGGCCTAAGTAACTGGGCAGTGTGTGCTATTGCATGTGCATGCTGTAATAGGGCATTTGAATGGCTTCATTGTTATTTTGCCCAGTTTGTGGTTTTATTTCTTCATACAGTTCATTGACATTTTCCATCTCAAATTTTTAGTTCTTTAACTGGAAACAAATTGGACTCTAGCTACATTTATGACTTGTATGTCATTACATACCAAATTGAACTCCACTCAGCCCTTTTACCATAATCATGAAACCTTTGCATCCCTCTAATTTTATTTGAATCCTCATGTTTTCAAAGTAGTTAATACGGCTATTTTTTTGTCTTGCAGACATTGTTTATTGATCTTCCTGGCCCATCAAGTAAGAGACTTGTCAGGCATTTATCACTTAACTCAAGACAGGATATGGTAATTTCTAATTACAGTGTTACCCATTAATACAGTCATCCATGGAGCCTTAAGAATGGCCATTAATACAGGGTCTTAAAGAGTGTGGCAACGAGTGACATTGCCAGTTATTTACGTAGTTTCACTGGCTACCATTTGGCGGCAAAAAGAGAAAATGTAGAGGAAAATGGCAATGTTGCCCTCAGTGTTGCCTGCTTTCTCAGATTCTCCTTCTACATATACTTGAACCCTGTTACTTCAAACTTAGGTATTTTGAATTCCCCGCTATTTCAAACTAATGTTCTTTTCCCTTGGTTTTGCCCCCATTCTTTGAGGACTTCGCTTTTCTAGGCTTAATTCGAACTCAGTTATTTCAAATTCCCTTCTTATTCCAACTAATTTTTGTTTCCTTTGGACTTGATTCTACCCTTTTATTTTAAAGTTTAATAACAAAAAGGTGGTTGGCAAACATCAGACACTATCAGGACACAGTGCTGCAGTTGTCTGTGTCCATTGTGAGCCATTCCAACAACCCCTGCTCATTCAAATTTATATTAATATATATTTGTGGTTACACATTAAAACAGTTCCATTAAGTTTACATTTTGTTTTCAAAAAATGCAAATTTTTAAATACTTTGGAAAATGCCTATAGATGTTCCTCCGATAAAAAATAATGAAAATGTTGTGAACTCTTCAGCTACATGTAATAAAAGCCTACCAGCATATATTTGGTGTTTTTTTTATGCTGAACTGGTTATTTTGAACCCATGCTAATTCAAACTATTTTCTCTTTCCCTTGTGACTTCAAATTAACAGGGAAGAGAAAGAGGTTGTTTACCATTTACCCAAAAAATCCGGAAATTTCAGATGGAATGTAAATGGGAAGACTATTTTTTTCTTCCCGAACGGAAATTTCCACGGAAGAGCAGGATTTCTTGAAAGGTAGTCCAAAATTTCCAACCGGAATTTCCGAACGGAAAATGTGTGTACCATTTGCGATTTTCACTAGTTCCAAGTCCTACTCCAATTTTGATGCGTGTCACGTGTTATTTAGTAGGGGTAGTGCAAATGGTACACGCCAATCCAGAACGGAATTTTACATTGGGGATTTTTGCTTACCATTTGTACAAACAGTCGGCCAACCGGTTTTCCTATGTAAATGGTAAACAACCACAGTCTTGGTCATTTATTTATTTTATTTTATTTGTTTACTGTGTAATGTACACAGCAGAACCCCACTCTCTCAAAATCCTACTATCTTGAACACACTGCTGACTGGTTGGCTCAGTTGGTAGAGCACCAGACTACCATGCAGGAGATTGTGTTGCCCTTGGATCCGTGCTTCACATAGGAATAACTTCATTGTGCCTTTTTTCCTTGGACAGAACTGTCCAAGAAAAATTGGTATGAATATGATCCCTGCTATCTCAAACTGTCTTATTTCCATTGGTTTTGCTTATTGTTTTTCATTTATATTCAATTATCACTGGCTATTTCAAACTCTGTTATTTCAAATACCCCACTTTCTCAAACTATGCTTTGCTTCCTGTAGCATACATTACCATCATTTATGTCAAAAGAGACAACATGAAGCAACATTACAAACAATAGTTTTGCTTGAAGCTTGTGTGACACCACAAGTCACAGGTTGTTTGTTTGTGATATCAGGTCCAATTTGAGTTGATTGTACTGAAACCAGGCTAAAAGGAAAACAATGCAGTCAAAAAGAAAACACTCGCAACAAGCTAGCAAAAGTCAAGCAAGAATGTTTTTAATCTGATGCAACCACCAAAAAAGCTGATCCAATCTGCGAAAACCTGTTTACATTGGTATAGTAGAACTTTTGGAAAATTCCAGATAGTTCTTGAATGAGCAGAGGTTCTAAAACTCAATAAAACTCAGCATGTGGATAAATTAAATGTTTCGCCTCTTGAATTATTAAGTGTTTATTTAAAATTTCTGCATTTTGCTAGAGTGCACTTCAAAAGTACGACTGTTTTTTAACAGATTGAATACGGTCGGATAGATAAGAATGGAACCAATCACTCTCAATGCCTCAGACTTTGTATGAAGACATTTTTTAAATTTTTTTCTCAAGCATCTCAGCAGGCTGGAATCCTAAATCCTTGAAATTGATCAACTAATGACATGTGTAAGTTCGGTCCACCTTTTTCCTATCCAGAGTGGGCTGCCCAGTTGGGTCTTGAAATGAAACCTGTTTTTCAACAGTGTGACGAAACAGTCAGTTTTCCTCTTAAAATGAAACTTTTCGCTTAGTGATGGAAAAAATGCCTAATTATTCTCTTAAAGGGCAACTATTCTTTTACTAGAATTGTATTCTCTGGGACTTTGGTCCTCTCGATGATTAGAAAGAAAAAAAACGTTCACTTGTTCAGTGGGCAAGTGATCTGTTGGGCAAGTACAGAGAGTGATGCATGTAACATCCACTAGCCTGACAGGGAAATCAACTAGCCGCAGGTTAGTGGAGATGCATTTCTTTGTACACTGAATAAAGATGAAACTCTTTATTACTTTGAAAGAAAGATGTAAACTTCAAAATGCATTGCGTGTAAAGGTGGTTTTTAATAGCCTAAAAGGTGAATTTTGAGTGGTAGGTGATGGTCAAGTTATTAAACTTCAAAATTTGTGTTTTAAATTTCCATTAAAAAAATATATCATGCAAGGACAGGGAGATTAAAAAAAAAAAAATCCTGCAGGGCTGGAGCAATAAAAAAAATATGTAGCAGTCTAAAAGTCCTGCAACCCCCCCATCAAAAATCAAATGGTCCAACCCTAAGAAAAGCTAGTCCATCACAAGCTGTAGGCAAGTCATTTATTACGTTGGGAAACCCATGAAAAATGAAGTCTTTAGCTTTTAAAAAAAAGTGTAAGTAATCACAAGGAGTTTCACGAGAAAGTATGAGTTTACCGGCTCAATAAACCATACGTTTTTGAACAAGCAAAGCATGTGTTTTATCCCAGATATTTTATATTTTAGCATATCTTGTTGCACACCAATGGAGGCCTTAATTACACTATAGTTGGACAATATTCACTCAAAGTTACCTTGAAATGATCCCTCCCCGCTGTTCCCAATAATCTTGACTCTTCCTGGCTTGCAAAGTTTTTGTGGCAGTTAATCTAAGAAGGTCAAGACAGCCACATTACCCAAAAGAATATTATACTAGTAGTTTTTGAGTTACAGAGTTAGGCTGATGAAAATTGTTAGTCCATGACAACACTTATACAGCCAGTGGAATGGACTAATGGAGCAATCTGAAGTGCATGTAGCCTTTACAGCAAAATACAGTGGTCCATTTATTAAGTAATATATTTTTTTTACTTTATTACAGGTTGTTGTTTGGTGGTCAGGTCACAGTGAAGAAGCCTGGCCATGGTCTCCAATGACAGGCGAGAAGGACAGGGCTAATTTAGTCATCTTTGGCATGAATGGGTATCTTTTATTTTATATTGTGGAGATATGAACCCAGTTCTGTAAAGTAGCTTTTATGTACAAGTGGCTACAACTATCCCACCATCCCAGTGGATTTTGTTGTACTGTCTTGCATCTGTTAATCACTCTTTATCTTAATTAATGGTAATACAAAAGATTTGAGTTCATTCTTCCAAAAAAAGCCAGTTTTCTATAATTTTTCTTCAATTGTTAAATGTAATATATGTAATCATTTCTGGAGTCTAAAAGATACACAGAATAAATCTCAGCCTCTTTAGTAGAATGATTTGTAACCATTCACATGTTTGCATTAACTGTGATTTATGTGTAGATTCAGAAATCATCCATGCCAATAATATTAACCGGTAGTGTTGTGGTTCAGTCATTATTCTTACATACACATTTTTATTAATTACTAATAAAAACCACTAAAGGCCTGTTTACTTACTATTTTGACTTTTTTTGTGTGTTAAATTGTGTCTAGCCCCAAGATGGAAATGTTGTGCTATGTCAAGACAGAGTGTGAGCCTATCCATGCTGCATTCAGGTACATTCAGTCTTTGTCATATAATATCTATTGGGTTTTACAGTGTATAATAAATTACCATGGAGTTTAAAGAGGTGCATGAAGCTGCTTAAAGTACAAAAAGTTGCCTTTGTATGGAACTGTGTATGGCTTATCACTGAATACTGACCTAGTCTTTTCAATAGCTTTTGAAGTAAGAATGGCAACAAATGTATTATTCATAATTAAGTGATTGAAGTATGATCGTCCGGGTGAGTGTAGTCCTGAGAAGGACTGTTTGTGGTGACATTGACTGACGTTTCAACAACCTGAGCGGAAGTCATCATCAGAGTCAAGTGATTTGTGTAACGTCAGTAGATGGTATAAGTACTCTGCCAATAAAACTTTTTGTTGTAGAGGATTGCCTATTGTAAGGAAAGTTATTATCAAACTCTGAGGGACAGCTAAAGAGATGGTACTCATGAATGTATCTGGATGTGATATGTGCCAAATTAAGAGAGGTTTCATTTCTAAATTGTTTGTTCTAAATTATTGTTTTTTATCTTACTTAGCTACAGAGGGGGGTGGTCACCCATTCTTGTCTGAAAGGCACCATTTTTTTTTAATGAAAATTATGTTACCATATCTTTAGTTAGAGATATTTTTGTGGCCATTTAACTCTTGTCATATTTGTGAGTGAAGTAAAACATGCACTTTTGCTTAAGTCAAATTAAAAAAGCCAGATGCTGCCAACTGAAAGCATGATTACGTGGGATGGGAAATAATTATCCCACGTAGAGGTTTTAGAGTTGCATTCCTTTGTTTTAATGGGGTTCAGAAAATGTGCTCCCTTGGGATGTGTTGATTTTATTGGCAATTGGATTGGCTGTGATTATTGTGATTTTGATTATTGATACTATTGATAAGCACATTTTGGATAGTCTAATAGTTGCATGGTTTTGCTGAGCTGTGTTTGCTTGCCGAGTGTGTTTGTTTGCTACAGTTTTTTGGGGAGCGTAGTCTCATGTTTGGGAGTATTATTGGATATGTGTTGTTGTATGTATAGTTGTTTAAGTTGTCACAGCTTTCAAACTTTGTATGTGATGCACGGAGGAAGACGTCTGGGTATTTTTTTTCCTGTTGTGGGTGGATTGTCTGATCGAAAAGCAGTGTCAACAATGCCATTACGAGCTGATTTAGAACAGTCGTCAGTGAGTTTTTGTGATTCACATGCATGGCTTTCGTGAGGAATTATGGATGGAGGAAGACATCTGTGTACTTTCTTACCTGTTTTACGTGGATTGTCTCGTCGAAAAGCAGCATCAACATTGCTGTTGTGAGCTGATTCACAACAATAGTCAGTGAAGTATAATGGTGATTTATACGCTTGTGAGTGATGGCTTTCAAGTGGAATTACGTATGGAGAAACAGGAGAAAGATGTCTGGATACTTTGTTTTTTTCCTCTTTTAGGTGGAGTATCTCATTGAATAGCAGCGTCAACATTTCTGTTGAGAGCTGATTTACAACAGTGGTCATGAATTATGGTGATTCAGCCTTTCTTACAACTACAAGCATTACGTACATTGATCAGTTGATGTTTGCAAATGAGACTCGTTGCCTATGTGGACTGTATGACTTTGGAATTTTGATCAGCCTATACAATTTGAAATGCTTTGTCCATTGTGGCTGCATTAATAAATGAATCTGTCAATGGTGACAGTATCTTTGAACGCCGATGGTGGGGTTGTGTTTGCAACTCTGTTGATGATGGTAGTATCTTTGAACTCCGATGGTGGGGTTGTATTTATAACTTGCTTTTGAATCTGTCCTGTTTAACCTCTGTCGCGATATAGAGAAAAACCCTGGGCCTGGTTCTCGAAGACATTTTATGAATTACTGCTTTACACAACTGGGCAAGTTCTCATGTGCAGTTGATTCCTTTCTTGTCCTTACATATACAGTTTTTAAGGATTCTCTAAAGATATCAATCATTTTTATTGTACCGGTAATGAGTTTTTTCAAGCTGTGTTAGATACATGTGTACAATTAGAAAACTGTGATGTACACAGAGATATGGCTGTGGTTTGACAACCTGTTTGCACTTATTTGAGGCAACATTGCAACTCATTTGCTACAGTTGGAGAAAACCGAAAAAATATTGCAATGAAGCTAGTGCTCTCATACTTCCGTATTCCTGAACTCAAAGCAGAATGAAAAGACAGTGCAATGAGATAACTGCTCCCACAGTCTTGCACTCCCAAAGTTAAATAAGGGTGAAAGTGAAGCTATTGGTGTTTGCGACCTGTCTGCCTTCCATCTGGATGGAATTTGCTTGAACAGTATTTAACCGATTTCAAAAACTGAGATAAAACCAACAGATGTAGATATTTTCTGCTACTTCAGCACAGAAGAAGGCTTGATTTAAGGTCAAACCGGGATGACGTGGTAGATGATGATTGTCAATCCAGACATTCGCTGACATACCATTAATTTTGTAATGCTATGCTACGGTCACGTTCTTCATTTCTGTTTTCGATCACTGGGTTTAATGTCTGCTGTATTTCAGATGATCTAAGACAGATGATTTTAAATATCCCATAAGTAGACATCTCCAATATTTTTCTTGGGTGTCTGTTTATGGGAATTAATAATTCACGTAAGTGCATAACTCTACTAACAAAATTTTATCAATGCAAATACTTCCAGCACATCCCATTTGAATGCTACTTGGCATCTCATTTACCATAGTTTACCTACAATGGTGCCATTTCAGTGAGAATGGATGCAGTACCCCCAGAAAGTAATCAAAGAAAGCTGTAATATTGCTCAGCCAATTAATATGGTGTACTTGTGACATTTGCAGACTGCAGATTGCACACAGTTAAGAAACTGCAAATTAACCCGAACCTAAGCAATGTAGCTAGGTCAAGCTTAATCAGGCCTAAATTGACCTAGTTAGGTCTAACTGGGGCTCATTATGTCGAATATGGCCAAGCTCAGCCTTCAAATCAAATCAAATCAATTTATTTAAGCTCGGTAACGTAAGGAGTGGTTGCCCAATCTCCCGAGCCAGAGGCTCATGTGTTAAACGTCCGAGCATTCCAGATCGAATTGGAATTTAGAAGTGTTAGTTTTTAAGGAGAGGGGAAAACCAGAGTACCTGGAGAAAAACCTCTCGGAGCAGAGAAGAGAACCAACAACAAACTCAACACACATATGACGCCGAGACTGGGAATCGAACCCAGGCCACATTGGTGGGAGGCGAGTGCTCTCACCACTATGCCATCCCTGCTCCCCAAGTCCTAATCTACCTGTCCAGTAGTCAATGCACTGTGGGGTTCCAGAAAACATTGTTACCTGCCTCCAACCCCCTCCAGCTTAGGCTCCATACTTTTCTTTAAAAACATTTCCTTTTGCCATCCCCCTCTCCCTTGGAATTTTCATCAACCCTCTTTGGGGGAGATATGGATATTTCCCGGAACTTCACGTTCTGCATATTCTGGTCTGCAGTATGTTGCGGACTACATCCTAACCCTGAATTATCATCTAAATAGGCCTAACTAGCCAGGCATACCTAGCCAACTTGACCCAGTGTTATTTTGTTTTGTGAGGTCTGTAGCATACAGTCTGCAAAATGGTTTTGACATTAATACTGTAGGTGAAATGTTTTTATTAGTTATAATCAGCCACATCAGGTGCATACTTTGGAGCAATCATCAGCCAGTGGTGGAGACTCCAGTGTGGATAGCTGTATTTATGAGTACACAGGCACAAAGGTAAGAATCACATTAACCTGACTGATATGCATGATGGTCGTTCAGTTGGTAATCTGAGCATTGGACCGCTGATGAGTGGAAGATTGCGGGTTTAAAACCCCAGACAAGACTGCAAGCCAAGGCAATAATTAAATATAATTTAAGTGGTAAAATCAATTTAGATGAATGTGAATATATGAAATCATATATTTGAACTGCAGGTTAGAGAATAAATGTGTAAGTGATTGTCACAGTTACAAACACCACTTGAGCAGTAGAGAAAATAAAGCCAAAAAAATTCAGGCTTCTGCTGGGGTCAAACCCATGACCTCTGAGATACTGATGTAGGGCTCTGCCAATTGAGCTAGCAAATGACCAGCTTCCATTTGGCTTGTTAGCTCAGTTGGTAGAGCACTGCACTGGTATCTCAGAGGTCATGGGTTTGACTCCCACACAAGCTTTACTTTTATTACTGCTGATAACTGCAATGATCACTTACATATTTATAGGTAAAATCATGCTGGCTATATGTGCATTTAACTTCTGTCTCAGTTCTGATGATCTTATCATTGAGAAGTCACATATACATTAAGCTGAATGATGCATATGATATACATTAAGCTAGCTGTTAGCTTTTGCTTCTCTGCTTCACCTCCACTTGTAAAACGTTTGTTAAAGGGGCCAAAAAATCGCCACAGCCTAATTGCAAAGAGCTTGAGAGTGCTGGATCCTGTCTGCTGTCTGTTCTTTGTTTGATCCAGTGGGGTTTGTGTTGTTGAGGTGGAGGTCATGGAATACCCAGCTGCCATAGTTGTCAGAGCTGTGTATCTCAAGTTTTTACTGTCTGTCAGGTTGACATTAATGGATGTAAGTTACAACCCCATGTTTTCTGTGATGTGTCTTGGTGAAGTTGGATATCATTCTACCTCCAGACTGAGTATCCTAACGCTCCAGTTCATTGTGCCTTCATCATTGGGAAGGCCAGCAATGTACCAGAGAGGTTTACAAGTATTCTGAGATTGGAATTGCAAGCAGCAGTGCTGTTGGCCTGCCTGTTGTGGTCTGTCCTGGTCTACATCTATGAGTTATGTGGAGGCTTTGCAATATGGGCAAACCCCTGTTCAGGGCTGAAAAACCTCAGTTGGTCACCAAAACCAACAGCCATATACTGTACTGTCATGTATGGTGCTTGATCCCATACTTCTATAGGAGTGAAAAGGACTTAGGGTGCATGGAGAATGAGAAAAAAAAAACAACAACAACAGAGTGGAGTGTAGGGATAGAACAATTAATGAATTCCCTCTCACTCACACTGTTCCAGCTCTCACATTTTTTCTTTTATGTAAATACATGTTAGTAAGCACTTCCTTCATTAGCACATTAATTTACAGCAGTAATATCACCTTTCCTTCAAAATTTATTTTAATCAATTACATTTACCATTATTTTCATTGATCACAGATCATTTCTGTTTATTTGTTTTCAATTCATAATAATTTATTTGAATACCAAGCTTGCACTTTAAATAAATAAATTATGAACTAGTCCTTTGCCCTTCCAAAAGAGGCTTTTTTTTTCTCACCTTACTGCAAACTTAATTATAGTTTACCAAGTCCCTAAAATAAGTGTTAATTATGTTAAACACTTATTTTAGGGACTTGGTAAACTATAAATCAAGTGACAAAATATTTACAAGGCTAAGAAGTATTAAAAAATGTAAAAAATAAAAATAATAATGTTTTCAACACTAGATCATAGAAGATGAGATAGGCCTGAACATGACCTACAGTGTATAGTGTCAAAAACATTCAGTTTTTACTTTTTATGTAATATTAGGGACACCATTAATCAAGTATCTCCCAGGTGATTTGTAAATGCATTGTTTTTTAAACTTTCAGATAGAACGGGTAGCTGCCACCACTATCCCAGTAAAAGGTGCAGATCACTTCATTGCCTCTTTAAAAGTAACAGTTAATTTTCTTTCAAGTTTGTAGTCAACGAATTAGCTCAGTTATAAGTTCCTGTTCAGCTTTTTTCCAGAGCAGCTTTCATGACATTCTTTCTTCATGATTTATAATATTATGATAATAGTTTAATATATAGAATTTGTGAAGCTAAGGTCAAAAACCATGCATTATAATAGGATAATTGTACAACTTGGATGAACAATAATGAAATGCTAAGTGCAAAAAGAGTCTGACTAATCAGAAATACAGGTCAGCACTTTAATTTTTGTGATTATTTTGAATATCAGAGCTTGCAGAATTAGTGTCTGACTCTAGCCTAAAACTGAGCCAACTGAAGTGAGACATTAGAAATCAAAGATTCATCAAATCCTCTTTAGTTTAATTTTTCTGTTCAGAGTTTTTGACAAAAATGTTTGCAATTAATTTAAGCAGCTTTGATGCCACAAAATAATTATAAACTGACTGTCCAAAGTAATAACCAGTCTGTGGCTTCCCTGCTAGCAGAGGTCTCTCACGCTGTGAGAGACCTCTGCTAGCAGGGAAGTCTGTGGCCTAAAGAACAGCATTTTTGTCATATTCTCACTGCACCCAAGGTCTAATATCAATAGTTTATTGACAAATCTGTGCAACATTATTTTAGTCATTAGAGGCCACACTTGGAACTTAATTTAATTTGGTGTTACTATAATTAATTCTTTGACTTTTTTGAGTAGCTGCAATAGTTGTTCAGCAACAAAACCATGCAGAAGATAAGTTATTGCTTGGCTGCGAAGATGGCACATTGGTAAGTTAGCAGTACGTGATTTTCCTTTTTCAGGGAAAGTTCAATTCATTTTGACAAGTTAGCAATGCAAAACCTTCTTTAAGAAAATATACTTTATATACTACATGAAGTTATCCAAGAGCCTGGTCCAAGAGTGAGGTCATTACTGGAAAATCTTAGGACTGCGGCCCTGATGGATATTGAGGTCAAGGCCAGGGTCTGAGATTTCCTTGTAATGACTGAACAGATGAGGTTAGAGTGATTTTACTTAACCCATGAAATAGAAGTTAGTGCAATAGTAACAACTAGCAACTATTACTCACTATTCCCTTTGAACTCTTTTGTGTGTATTTGCATGACTACATACATACCGGTACTGAGAATGATCATGTATATACTGTATAATAAAAATTGTTTCACATGTTCAGTAACACCACTCCAACAAGTTATTTATTTTATGTTTTTTTATGGAAATAAAAATGAAAATAAGGTATATAACAAAGAACTGTGTTGCACGGAAAGTTACATTTTGGTTTGTTTTTCCTCTCCAGGATAATAGAATTCATTCTCTGAATGTTTGCTTGTCATTCATAATTTTAAAAGGTCCTCATATTTTTGTTTCACTTAATTAAATGCAGCAATAATGTTATTGAGAGAAAAATATTTTCTGTGCATTTTGTTATGCCCACAGGCATTACAAGGAAGTCTGACTCACTCAGTAGCCAATCAAATCACTCATACTACCACTGCCATACATATATAATAATAATAACAACTTTATCTAAGTCTCAAATCTAATTTCTAGCCAAGTACTGGTGCTCTACTTATTGGGGAGACTGAAATCAAACTAACTCTAAATCAACTCAAATCAAATTAATGTTGGTTTTTGTGGAGAGGGGAAAACCGGAGTATCCGGAGAAAAACCTCTCAGAGCAGAGTAGAGAACTAACAAATTAAACTCAGCCCACTTATGACACAGAGTCCGGGAATCCAACCCGAAACACATTGGTGGAAGGTGAGCGCTCTCACCACTGTGCCATAATGATATGATTATTACAATTGCTGTTTTCACTTTAAGGTAGTACTTGTACTGGTACTCTGTCTTGAAACATGTTTGCTGTGAGTGCCGGTGCTGAGGTTCATGTTTGTTTGTTTGTTTGTTTGTAGATGCTGTATGATGATCACAGGCGAGTAACACAGATGACAAAAGCCAGTTTGGTGAGACACAAAACAGCATTATTTCAAGTACTAATTAATGTAGAGTTGGATTAATAGTTATTTAATTTCTTACTATACTTCATAATTAAATACTGCATCATTAAAATTATGGCTGCAAATTGTCAAAGCTGAAATAAATACCACTTCTAGTTATTCTCAAGGACATGCATATGATTGGTGAAAAGAACTAAATAAATATATTGTGTAACTATACAGCTGTACCAGGCTTATTACAGGCAAACCTTCTGTAATCAGACACCCTTGCGGCCAAGACTAGGTGTCTACTGTTGAGAAGTCTGCTTTACAGGAGGCCGGTGTCCACAAGTGGAGGTTCAACAGTACTCATTAAATATCTGATCTCTCCCAACAGTGGTCAAACTTGTGGCTTTCTAATAGCTAGTTCTCACCTATTAGAGACTCTTGGCTCAAGTTAAAATGTAATAACAGTAAAGGGTAAATGTTTGTTTTGTTCATTATTTAGATTCCATCTATTATCCAATGGCATCCTGGTGATGCTGTGGTGCTTGTTTGCAGTGCCGATGGAGATATTCAGGTTTGTTTGTTACTTGTGTTAAGGATCTTACTATAGTTGACGTGGGCGAATCAGTGATGCCTGAGACTGACCGCAACCAGCAATCTTGTGCGTGCTTCTCACAATTGATTTGAAGAACAAGTATTATTGTTTTCAGTTGACACCATGCACTTCACCTAATCATGTTAATTACAGTAGTCAAAAGGATTGAAACATTAACATCATTGTATTGGTAGTTAGGTTTATTGGAGACTACCTATGATCAATAGGATACAATATTTTCACTACATTATCGATTAAGTCTCTGAGTCAAAAACTATTTACAATACACTGTAGTTCACTTGTCCTTTTCTTGGTAAGACAAAGGTTAGTTCTTTGTCTGCTTAGACATTAAGCCTGGCTAATCACTTGTGAAAGTTGCATACACCTCTGTTGTGTAGGATAAAAGTCAGTGTAACAACAAAAACATGTTCAAGCTCCTGGAAGTCTTTGCAATTTTGGTGATTGAAATCTTTTGAAATTGCATTTCATTTAAGTGATGTGTTTGATAACAGTAATATTTCATGTATTTCATACACCTTGAGCACAAGTGCCAAACAGATGATACTGAAATAGAACTGGAGTAGAAGTACCTTTGCGCCGGTATTTAGCTTTAGATGGGGTTTAGCACCCGTTTTGGGCTGCAATCCCAAACAACCTGACTCTTCAAAAGAACATAGTGAGTGGCCGGCCGCGCCACAGACGGGGTTGTCACCCTCTGCAACGTGCCGTTCCAAGCAACTTAGGTGCGGCTGGTCCGCCTAGAAAGCGCTTCTCGCAACTTTATGTTAAGTTAATTTTAAAATAATGCAACTCCACCCCATTAGTCTTCTTCATTGTTGACTATAGTAATACATGTAATAAGAATAATTATTATTAAATAGAACTTAAACCTTAATTGCTTAATCATGATTATGTCATCAAGACTCCATCTTGTTGTCAAATCCTTAAACTTTCGTCTAGCATATTCATCAGGTTATTGGCTAAAAAATGTGGAAACTTATCAAAATTAATGGTCATTTGTAGGTATTTGACATGGCTTTAGCTCCAATTCTCATTCAACTTGTGGCAGAAAACCCATCTCCTCGGCACATGCTGGAACTCAAGATGCACTTTGTGTAAGAAAGATATTTTTTATGTATGGCAGTTAACAAGGCTTTAAGTAATG
Source organism: Galaxea fascicularis (assembly GCA_948470475.1). Lineage (NCBI taxonomy): Eukaryota > Metazoa > Cnidaria > Anthozoa > Scleractinia > Euphylliidae > Galaxea > Galaxea fascicularis. The sequence goes on from OX419337.1 coordinate 11,458,187, forward strand.
TCTTTGATCTTTAGCAAAGATTATGCAAACCTTCTAATGAGTAATAAATTAAAATGTGTTTTGCAGCTATTTATCAAAATATAAGCCCTAACATGGCTCTCCATGCAACTTGCAAAAATGACCTCTCATTTGAAATCATTGAGCTACGAAATTTTATCTAGTTTTGTCTTCTTTGTAAGGTTTACTGTATAAGCAGGTGGTATAAATATTGCTTTCTGAACGTCAGTGCCAAGTGAAAATATTATTTGTCATGATAAATTTTCTACTTTCTTGTGGTGCTGTGCATTATTTGTTGTACAAAGTGATTACAACTGTGTTTTTTTATTTTTGAGTTTGTGGATAAAATTCTGAAGTTTGACCATCTAGCTAGGTTGTTGAAAGAGATATTAGGGAAAGGCTGTATTAATTTTTGTCTTGCTTATATTCAGATTTTTGCACATTACTTGCTATTGTTGTGTTTTACATGATGTAATATATCTTACATGTGCCTGTTCTGTAGGAGCCCTGTAAAGCTGAACTGTGTGTCATGGTCATGTGAAGCTCCCATTGGGAATATTGCAGACAACAGCATTGGTTGCTATGACAACTTGCTTGTCATGTTTGACAGGTTTGCAAATTGCTGGCATTCCTTAAAAGATGCTGTAGCCAGTTGCAGAATGTTATAATTTCACAAGGTTGCTGTAATATCGGTAGCCTGTACAGTGCTTGCACATTTACAAATAATAATTATAGCAGTAATGATAATGATAATGATACATGCAATGATAAATGTGCATAGCACCTTTTCTTCAGGATTCAAAGCCATTAACTATAATTGTTATATTTGGATTAAAAAAAGTTATTTAAAAAATCTGGTAACAAGTTAACTACAGTCAGATGTTGATTTATCTGGACTTGCTGGGAGACCTAAAAAAGTCAACATAATTGAGTGTCCATGTAATGCAAAATATGAATATTAATGACTTAATGTGTGTATTTATATAGCATGCTCAAATAACTAGTCAGGCATGTAATGCTACGTAGCAACATAGAAACTACACATACAACCAGTCACAAGCAAGCTGAATATACACTTTGAAAATGCAATTTGCAATGCAGCAAATGCTTGTCAGGCTCAAAAATAAGACATATTTGTGGAATAAACAATTTCAGTAAGGGTTCTGCACATCATTCCTGCTACTAATCAAAATTCATGAAAAAAATGTGGACTGGAGAGGAAAGTGTGTGTAATCAAAATGTCCTGAAATTTGGGGTCCAGATAATCAACATTTGACTGTGCAAATTTAAAACTTACATTTAGGATGATTAAATAGAAATGTCTTACATTTATGTTTAAAATTGTCAATGGAGCTTGCAGATTTAGTATTCACAGGTACTAGATTATTCCAGAGTTCAGGAGCAGCAACCAAAAGTGCACATTTACCATGGGAATTTTGAGTTTTTTTGCTGTTTCATGATAGAGGTCCTTTGTGCCTTCTGAGGTTTGAACTTGGTGTGCTGACTCATGGAAGACTCGGCACTGTGGAGATGGTGTCTGAATACATCAGACATGATCAAGCCGAAGAGGTGAGAACATGTACAGCACTGTGCAAAAGTAATGAGAAATTTGTGCCTTGTTCTTGTTGAAATTTTGCTGAATTTTCACTGGAAACTTTGCACAGTTCACGTGCGCAATTTTGCACAGGACGTTGAAAATCAAAGAAGCAAATTTTTGAGCAAACAATTTTAAGGAAATTCCTGCTGAAAGAACGACGTACCTGCAAAATTTCACAAAATCAAGAAACAAATTTTTGAGCAAATTAAATATTGATGAAGATTCAAACATCAATGGACTCTGTGAACTATCACATGAAAACACTCTTACTTGCTGCTGTTATCCATTCACATCTGTTCAAATAGCTCCTGCTATGCATTTAAAAAAATTGACATCCATTCAAATGGCTGCTGCTATCTATTGTTATTGTCATCATCATTATTGCAAAATTCAACCTATATGTATCAACCATGGAGGCAGATATGGAGATGGTTCAGAACTAGCCTGCATGCAGGCGGTTGGATAGTCAAAAAAACCGGAGTTCGTAATGAGGTCGCCATCTTGGATTCGCGCGGCTAGGTCTGGGCCGGGTTGAGGGTCGGCGCCCCTCCCCTCGCTCGCTTTGTTGACCCTCAACCCGGCCCAGACTTAGCCGCACGAATCCAAGATGGCGACCTCATTACGAATGGGCTGGCACTCGTTTCCATCTCTCAAACTGACATTTTGATATACCGCTGGGCAGTTACACCATGGTTTGGTATGGGTGCTCACTCCACCGTGGGCTCAAAATGTCAGTTTGAGAGATGGAAATAAGTGCAAGCCTTACGAACTCCGGTTTTTTTGACTATCCAACCGCCTGCGTGCAGGCTAGTTCAGAACCTGTTGTTTAGCTGTAATTAAGGGATATACAATGTAGCTGAGAGACAGAGTATCCTCCATTCTGTAATACGCTAGTTTTAGTAGGCAGTAAGATATCCAACAGCAGACATATGATGGTTAAGCTAGTGATGTGTTTCCACTGATTCCTCTTTGAGGTTTGCAAGAGGTGTGATATAGCGATAACCTCCTTCCAGAATGAACATGAACTACTTTCTTCGGGAACTTATCAGCTCTAGCAGGATACTTGTTATAGTGGGTATAGCACCTCATACTGAGATTCCATGTGACTATGCAGAAAGAGAGGTGATCAGGCTATCAAGGTGGTAGTGCAAAACAGACCCTTGATCTTCACATTGATTTTCAATCAGTGATTTGTCTTGTTCAACAGGCTGTGAACTTTCTCAACAGTATGAACTGGAACACAGAGGGCAAGGCTTGTTTTGCCTGCTTGGCACTCATCATGAACAACCTGTTGAAACTTCCACTGAACTCAGAGAGAGAAGGTACATGTATGAGAGAACAACATTCTCTCTTTTACTGACAACTTGACCCTGTCTAGTGGTATCATAGATTAACACAACTGTGCAAATTGAAAATAAGAAGAATGATTTAGCTGTAAGCAAAAAAATTCACTCAACAGTGGAACCTTAATTATCTGGACTTGCTTATCTGGTCCCAGTTTTGCGTGAAACTCCAATTCGAACTGTATTTGTCTTGCTTCAGTACACAAGTCAGTGTAAACATTTTGTGCACATGAACTGTATAACTATTAAATGCACTGCATTTCACTGAGCTGTAACATGAATGGAAAGACAAACAGTGTTGACACTATTACACATTATGGGGTTTTAAAGAATGATGGAATTTGCAATGCACATACGCTGTAGCGGCTATAAACAAACTGACTTCAGCATTTTGGGGCAATGTAAAAGTATTTTGATATGTACAGTATGTAATGAATAACTTTAATATTGTAAATACTTGTAGCAGATAATGGATATTTATAATTAGGTAAATATTAACAGTTCTCCAACAATGATTTATACATTTGAGTGTTTTGTTCTAGTGTGACAAAATATTTCTCTCATCTAAGTCATTTAGTTTTATTTCATAATTAAAGCAACTTAAGAAAGGGCCTTTAACATTTTCTGCTATCAAGTATGTCAAAGGCATATTCGAAAGTGTGGGCTGTCTCTGCCCCCATTGTGACTTTTCTCTTTGCTCCTAAAGCAGTGAAGTTTAAGCATTGTGAAAGAATGCTCATCTTGCATGTTCTGTTATCATGTGAAAGATCTAGCCACTTAAATATGAGTTGTCTGTGGCCTTTTTAAAGAAGTGAACTACACTGTAAGTGGTGCTCTAAGAATACTTTAGCAGATTGGAGAAAGGGTCTAACATGTTATGTTCTGCCGTTATGTCACAGGCCTACTTGAAGAGACATTGGGTAGTTTTTATGCCCCCAGTCGACCACTATCAGATGTGACTGTACTGGAGTTCAGGGACTCCATCAGCAAGCTCTCTAGGAGGTTCTTTCACCACCTGCTCCGGTACTGATCAAAAAACCAAATTTCTTTCCACAGATTATTTCACCTGCATTCGTCTTTTAACTGAGAGAAATCAGTATTTAAAACAGCAATGTTTTTTTTACATGTTCTACATGAAAATTATATTTCATTATCACAAACTTTATTCAAAGTCCCTTATCAACGTTTTAAACTGGGATTTCTGAAATACAAGTTGGTGTACTGTCAGTTTAATTTTGGTTAACTACAGGTGTAGTCTTGCGTTGTCATAGGTACCTGGACAAACCAAATGAAATTATTTGACTTTTCCTTGCCATCTATAACCTTTCATTTAGGTAAATGTTATATATTACTGAAGAGTTGACATGGGTCTAGACCCCATATCTAGTTTCACCTCTGAAGAGAGAAAAACTTTTACCAGCTATTAGAGGGTCCCCTATACCACTTTGGAAAATGCATTCACGTAACAATATTGAGACTGTTCATGCATCACGGATAATTCCCAAAATTCGTTCACGTTCACGATAAAGCAAATATCGGCAATCACGTTTCACGAGAAAAAAATAGTCCCAATCACGTTTCACAAAAAAAGTATAGGAGACCCTCCTATTAGTTTGTTTAACCCTTCTCAAGATGGCCTCTCTGTTTTCTTGAAACACAGCATCTTTTGAAGTAAAAGAATAATTATTGTATTGCATAGAAATTCTGAATGCATGGTTTGTGTTTCAGGTATAAGAGGTTTGAGAAGGCATTTTTGTTAGCAGTTGACATCGGAGCTAAGGACTTATTCATGGTGAGGTGTAGTTATTTTTTAATATTCTTGTCTTAACCTTTTTTCGATAACATTGATCCTTTCCCTTAAAAACCTGAGGTCCTTTTGAGGTGATTGCATCCTCTTACCAAGTGCATGTTCATACTGCTGGAAGCCAAGTCATGGTCATGTGCACACAATTTTGAGCATTGCAATGTTGGGTTTTGTTTGCAGTTAAACTCATTATTGATCTTGACATTTATTTGGGGCATACCAAATGCCTTCCCTCAATGACTGCAAATTTGAAGTAATATCATGTACAGCAAAGAGATGTAACTGTCATATTAATGAGTTAGAATTGTTATAAATTGAATTTTGTAGTTATTATATTATTGTGGTTGTTGTTTAATGATTTCTGTATATTTAACAATTAGACCTGTGGCCCTTGAGGGGAGAGGGTCTAATTATTGTTTTAGTATCACCCAACTATAGTCGGAGAGAAAAGGCAATAATAAAGTTAGCAAATGCAAATTGAAATATTTATTTGGGAATAAAATGAAAGAGAGCATCATGCTCGATTGCTACTCGAGGACTATTACTAATAGTCCTCTAGTAGTGTAGCCAATCAAAATGCAGGATTTGCAGTAGTCCACTAGTTGGGTGATACTAAGGGGCTGTTTACATGGAGGTAGGACGATCCTAGCACTAGGAAGATCCTAGAAGGCGAAACAACTTTTCGTTTGGTTTGCATGCAGAAATTTCTGTTTAGGTGGAAGTGGAGAATGAAAGCAAGATTGTCGACCTTTGGCAGCTGAATACCGTGAACACCCAGCCGCTGCCATGTTTGTTTTTTTTCCCTAGTACCAGGAACTTCCTAGCGAAGGCAGTTTACATGGTACTAGGATGTTCCTAGCGCTAAGATCTTCCTAGCTCACAGCTAGGAAGATCCTAGCACTAGAGCCAAGTACAACCTCTTGCATGTAAACTGAATATAGAAAACATATGGCGCTAGGATGATCTACCTTCTAGGATCTTCCTACCTCCATGTAAACAGCCCCTAATAGTAATTAATAATTATTAAACACAATTCAAATACCACCACAGAAAATTTCTTAAGACTGGGCATGGGCTTTATTTGATGTCACCTCTACATCATTATTAATCATGCATTTTTAGAGAATTTAGTTTGCATTTGTTTGGAATCTTTTTTGTTTAGGATATTCACTACCTGGCATGTGACCTTGGTAATTACCCTCTGGCTGAAGTAGCAAAGCAAAGAGCCATACAAATTGATAACGAACCTCTAACTTCAGGTATGTTGAGTAAGCATGTTAATTTGGTGTGCTTTGTTCATGCCTATCCTTAATCAAAACTTCTTATCTCCAATATTTTCAGAATTATTTTTTAGCCAGAAATTGAGAAAAGTGTTACCTTCCAAAAATTGACAGTTACAACAGGTATAATAGATGGTTGGCTGAATTTACAGTTCCTACACAGAGCATTTCAATATTCTCTTAGTGGTAGTGTATTATGTAACTATATTATTATATATTTAACACTTAATGACTGGTCCCTTGGGGAACAGTGAATTTTGTTTCCTTTGAATCTCAATGTTTCCCTCGACTTTGTCTCAGGAAACATTAAGATTCAAGTGAAACAAAATTTACTGTTCCCCAAGGGACCAGTCATTAAGTGATTTGCAATATAGTAAAACAGATGGATCAAACCAGTGGAAAACAAAGGCAAAATTTAATTTTCAACTGCATGCTGATCTGATCACGTGCAACAGCGGTCAACATTTTGCGGTTAACAGTGAACTATTTCCCATTTCACGTCATAGTTTTCACAATGCTGCTCGCTCATGGCATTTCATGGTAAACAGTTTTATTGTTAGATGTCATGTGATCATGAACTAGCCAATGAATGGGCATGTTGCAGCAGGAAAAAGGCCAGCTATATAACAGATTATATTGTGACACTTCAATATATTTTCCTTATTATTATTAGTTTAATGATATTTGTATTTAATTAGTAACAGGGAAATCATTTGCAAACCCCTTGTCAGTGAATGTAATGTTGACAACACAATTTTGCTGTTAAGATACTGGTGAGTCATATGATGATGACGATGACCTGTCTTATACTGAGGATGAGATGATGAATGGGCAAAGGAGAGAAGCAGATCATTACCATAACAACAACTCTAACTACATGCACAATCAGACTCTTACTCCTCAACACCTCATGCAGTTAGGGGAAGAAGATGATGATGGAGCTATTTTGATGTTACAAGGAGCCCAAAGAAGTGAGTTGTTCTCATTTATCACCACACAGGGATGATGCCTCTTATTATTGCAGAACATGAATTATTTATTGTGTCCCAAAGAGTAACATTTTAAAATGAAAATTGATGATAATGAAAAGGAAGGTTTTGAAATCCCAGTGACACTATTAATAATTAAAATTATCTCACAGTAAATAGCTTCATGTGATTAAAAAGCCACTTATTGTTTGATTTGTCTCTTTCCTTTCATTTTATTCTTAGGTTCTTTCTGTTGTTTAATGTCACATTTTGCACTTTTAAGTCTAAAATAAACTGTATAATATATATGCCCCAAATCTCCCAAGTCTCTTTTGTATCTTTAATTTCAGAATATTAAAAAGAAAATTCCTGTGCTTTTTATTCATATTCATTCATACCAGTCAACTAGCAAACTTTTGTTTGATTTTGTTAATTTATTTTTAATTAGTAACATCATCCTATGCAACATTTGCAAAAACTTTGATGACAATAATATTATGACATTTAAATTAGTCTACTGTTTTAGGTATGTTTTTCCTATGTAGTGGATCAGGCTGTCAAATTTGTTAACTATGGCCATCTTAATTCAAGTTTATCGACTGGCTTACATGTTGATTCATTAATTTGATTGATCATTTGACTGATCTTTATGCAGATCACTATCCAGGAGAAGATGTTGATGAGGTATGATACAACAATCAGTCATCAATAACTGCACATAAACACTGCACCTTGTGAACTCAACATGTTAATTTTGCCCCTGATATCTTGGATGTATCTGCTGATTCTCATAACTTATGCTAAAAAAAAATGGTTGAAAAGGAAGAAACAACATTATTTTTATCACTGTGGGACTGATAGGTTGATTGATTTCTCTCCACAGCTGGATCTTGATGCCTTAGAAGACAGTGGAACCCCAGCAGGAAACCTGAAAATTGTACATTTTGGTGTGGTGTAAATATAGATTTGTATACATGTATTTGTTACTTGAGTGGAAATTAATAGTTGCAAATAATAATTCTATGTGATGCAAAGTCAAATCAACATGTAATACTATGTGATCACGTAGAATATTTAATACATTTTTTGCAATCAATTTCTTTAAATAAGTGCATGCTTCATTTTTGTGGTTGAGCTATTTACATTAAGAGGTGTAAACAGGGCTTTCAATAGGATTTGTGGTAGGTGTAATATTCAGTTCTGGTTTCGCAATGTTCGCAGTTTCCGGTAACATGACCGAAGGTGTGATGAGTCCGTTAGTATAAATTATCTCGCATGCTTGTGTGTTTTTGCATATTACTTCTAGTTCTTCGAGTCTTCAACGTGATATCTTAAACTTATCTCTCTCGTCTGGTTTATTGGTTCACCGTTACGACAGTAGGTGGGGGTGGCATTGAAACAGTCATTTTAAGAGCTACATTTTCAGGTATTTGCCAACATGGTCAAGTATCCAATGACTCTTTGACTTAAAGCCACCAGTGCTTTGGCTGTAGCCAGCTTCTACTGAAAGCCCTGTGTACTGAAGAAAATATGTTTCAAATCCTACATTGCCATCTTTGTCAAAGTTTTGTTTGATGGCTCATGAATTTCTAGTAAGAATGGCTAGCCTTCATAATAATTTTATTTAGTTGACTTTCAAACATGTTGTGTACATTGAAGTGTTTTATTACGGCTAGGGGTTCTAGTGTAGCAATATTATTTTACCAAAGTAGGACATCTTTTGTAAAGAGTAATGCATATAAAAGGATTAGGCTTTACATCTGGTTATTCATTCTACAGTAATTTCACTTACATTTTGTACAATATTTGTCATTTGCAATAAAACACAACTCATTTTAATTTGTTGCTTGGTTTATGGAACACAAAGCAACTAGGACCGCTAATACTATTCCCACCCTCTTTGCCAGCTCTGGATTGATAGCTACACACTGTAGTGCATCAAAGGATATCCAGTGCGAATGACAAGAGGTATTATTAATTTTGTCCCAGCTGAATCACATTGTAGTCTGTCACAGGAAAGCCTGCTTGAATGAGTTGAACCATGAAGAGGTATTACTAGATGATAAGCTGGTCCATCATAGGGTACCCAATATACAGTGTTTATCTCTAGTATTTACACATACACACACTTCAAAAGAGGTTCACTATGAAATACTTTCTTTTGAATGGAAATAACAGGACAAACACAAGACACCAACACCTCCCTCATTCCAAATCCTAGAAGTTGTTTTTATAGAAAACTGTTGTCAAACAAAAATGGCAAATGGTCTGAAGGCCACAATTTTCAGTATGTGTGACTTCTCTCAGAATAATTCAATCCCTCTCACTTTGGTGGCTGACTGGTAAGGTCACAAAAGGCACGTCTCTCAAGAGCAGCTGAAGGCAGTTCAAGTGTCAGTGCTTACAGTAAACTTGCAATGCGTAAACAACATCCACTATCCATTGCTATTACCTTGCTTTAATTTGTGATACAAAAGCAGCAAAGCAAGACCAAAACATAAAACAAAATCACCTCCATTTAAAAGACATTACCTAGTGATAATAAAAGCTCTCTTTATTAAGACTAAAGTAAGCCATGACTTGACACTCGAAGCAAATTATGCCCACAAAGCTCTTTTCTGCTCCCAAGCACTGAGAGAAAGAACTCTTGAAGAGTTTAAATTATCTAGCTCATCTAGCTTCCAGTGTTGTGTGGTGACTCCTGTAGCTGTTGTATTCCTAAATCTGTCCATTTCTGTTCTTGTTCCTTTAATGAGTCTGTGGCACCATTGTCTGTACATTGGCAAAAACAACAACTTGGAGACTGATTGCACACATTTAATCTACATTCAACCTTTGAATCACAAGTGAAAACACTTGTTCACTGCTCAATAATAATAATACCTCTTCAAGTGAGGTGAATCACAGAAGAATGTGACATGGAGCTTTACACTGACTCACTGAAAATGTGCAAATTAATAGTACTTTCAGAATGTGACAAAATACATACAGGAGTACCCCCCAGGGGTGGAATTCCTGGGCAGTATAGAAGGATCTTTGTTTGTATGTTTCACTTCATTACCATAAACAAAAAACAAACTACAGATAAGCAGACATCACAAATTGAAAAGCTCTTGCTAACTTAGTATTTTTTACAAAGAATGTATCCATGGCTGGGTGGCATCTCTTGTAAATTCCTTACAAATGCACAGTCAGTTTTTGAAAGCTAGTTTCGCCACCAGTATTCAACATATCAGACTAATATTCAACCTACTGTAATTATTATCAAAAGTGACATGAGCTTTTACTTTAAGCCACAGCTACACAAGCGATTTTTGGCTTGTGATGGTGATGCAATTTTTATTTTAATTGTTGTGTCACAAACACATGGTGAAAATCACATGTGTAGCCACCCTTGTACAAGGGCTGTGATATAGACAGCAAAAAAGTCGCAAGAAATTCAATGAGTTTAACTTTTTGTGACAAAATCACAAACTTTGTCACCCATGTAGCCACCACCGCATGTCAACGACACGACAATTTCCCACAAAAATCACATGTGTACCAGTGGCTTAATGCGTTTCATATGTTATTGAGGCAAACTATACACAACAGCAAAAATTCTCTTATAATGTGGGTCACAATTAGACGATACAGGGAAGTAATAAAAACAATTCAAATTACTCACGATCACTGTCATCTACTGGTGGAAGTTCAAATTCTGGCACAGAAATTTCTGACAAAAAACAACAAATTCATTCATATTGGCTCACCAAATCATCAAACCTTGCCTTCTTGTGATCGGAAGGTTTATTTGTATGCAAATTGATCAGTGGTGAATTAGAGCAAAATACACATTTATTACCTCTAATGTTCTATTACATATGTTGGAGCTTTTTTAGAAGGAGGCAAATTAAAATAGACACTTTATAACTGGCCAAGTATAATTTCTAAAGTTTAGGTGCGGTTGGTGTAGGCTCCATTACCAGCCACTGTTCAGGAAAACGAGCATGTGCTCACCCCCTGTTCTTCTCGGGGAGGAAACTTCAGACCTGAGGGAGCAGTGGAAATCGAGCCTACAGTTGGTGAGGCATATGTATATGTTGAATTGAACAACAAGCATAGTGCGTGAATACTTTTACCATACCACAAATTTAACCACTCTTATTAACAATGCTCAACTTAAGTTGAAATTTGTACTTGAAACAGATTTTCCTTTGATTTAAATGAGTGATTCAAAAGAACATGGTACAGTAAATTCAGCTGACAACACAGGCAGCCCAGTTACAGTGTGTGACATCAAAGTTGAAAAGCCATAAAAAAACCCAAATAGACCTTTTCATGGTTTTTGGTGTCACCTTGACTGGGGGGCAAACACAGCTAAAACTGCAGTGAATGTATGGGATTTTGGCTGACTTTGAATCACTGTGATGCTTCTACAAAGAGGTGGACTTCAGACATTTGGTGCAGTTTTGAATAGCTTTTAATATTATTAGTGATATCTTTCATCCAACAGCAAATTAGGTCAATAGAGAAGGTACAACATCTATAAATTTGAAATGTAAATTCTTATTTTGTGACAATTTGCAGGATTTTGATTAGAACGGTTTGTCTTTTACAAGACATTTTTGTTGGGGAAATCCGTCTCTTTGAAGCAGCATTTACAACAACTTTGATATCACACTCTACAACTGGGCTTCCTGTGCTGTGAGTAGAGTCTTTTCCAGTAATGACTTTAATTGTATCAAAAACAAAATTCTTGATTCTGATTGGCTCTGTGTGCACCTATTTGTCACGTAATTGATGCACAAATGATGTGGGTGTCCAATTACAACTTCCTGTAATTGGACACCTACATCATTCACATGTAAATTACGTGCACTTTAATGGCTTCCTTCATAATGTTGTTCACTGTTTGTAGGACTCTTGGAACATACCACTGACTTTTGCACTCAAAGGACATTTTCAAAATCGTAATCTCGAAATTTGTTAATGATATGATTAATTGGCAATTGGACCTCGTGTCGTACAATTCAGAGAGTAATCATGCTCGTAACTTGAAATCAGACACGCACTGCGTGCACATCTCATTTTAAAATTACTCAATCGATTACTCCTTTTATTACACCCATTTTGAAATCACTCATCATTTATGAAATCTGATAATTGGCTCCCCAACAGTGCAATATTCATTCCCAAATTGCACCATTTTTTGCTCTAAATCACATCCTTTTCATAAGCCCATCAAAATTCAAAACTGGTTTTCCTGGAGTGAAGATTAAATAAATATTAATATTGACAAAAAACTGTGTGATTTCAAACTGGGTGTAATAAAGTGGTAATTGAACTTCGTGTCGTGCAATTTTGGTCTAAAATCATACTTGTGATTTCAAATCGAACTCGCGCTGCATGCTCGTTCCATTTTGAAATCACGCGTATGATCTCAGAGCAAACTGCACTCCACTTTAGTTCTATTACCATTATGAATATGTACTCGGTTCAATTACTATTACTAATAGGTCGATGATCGTTGAATGGACAGCGAAGATTACTATTATCCTAATCTCATTTCGCTCTTTGAAGGACTAACCTAAATAGTCAAAAACACATAGAGCGGGACACAGGCAGGAGCTTACCATCATTCGGCAGTTTATCTTTCTGCCAGGCTTCATCAATGAGCTCCAACAGTTTACCGCCTCGATGTGCATAGGAAAGCTCGCTATCCTACAAAAACCAGAAAGGAACGAAAACTAGGTTGAAACAAAACGTACGTGCGAAAACAAACAAACCAAACCACACGATATCCCATGCATCTTCACATAATTAGCCGAACAAACCTTCGACATGTTGTAAATTTCACTTCTCTGGAAGTAAAAATATTCCAGGCGACTTACTTAGGAACAAAAATTATTTGGGGGGAGGGGTCGGAAGGGGATTTCTTGTGGTTCTATCGTGGCTCTTGTTTGGGTGGAGTCGAACTTTTCGTAAGCGACCACTCAAAATGCCAAGCTCTGGTTCTACATTTTGAGTCATATGGAATTTTGCGAGCGTATGAAAAAGGCAGAGACTTACCCTGTCTGAATTCTGGAGAGGAATAGCTTGCCTGAAAACAAAGACCAAGAGCCTAAGCTTGCTTTCAATACAGAACGTTAATATGACCACGTGAAGATTTGATCGTATTAACGAATTGGTCGGATAAATGAGATTTTCAAATGAGAAATCAAAAACAAAAAAATGGTCGTAATCACGGGGTGGTCATATTGTGGGGGAGGGGGGGAGGTGGGGTCGCATGGCGGGGTTCCAATGTATTCTTGGTTTTCACGTAATGTCATAAAACTAAAATTAAAAAATAAACAGAATTTTCAAATTCTATCTTCATCAGCTAAAAAGACATATACTGGCTTGTATGTTTTCAGCTCTGTAGAGCGGTTTGGGTTTCAGATTTTTCAGAGTGTCTGACATAAAGATGCCTCATTTGAAACACATCATGTGTACATGAAAAAGTTCGTTTAAGCGTAGTTCCAAGGACAGTCTTTGCACGGGATTTTATAAACAACATTGCATTGCCTGAACTTTGGAGACGGAAATTCTTGCTGAAGGGTTTTAACCGGTTTGCTGACCACTCGGATTCCAAAGGGCTCAAACGCTGCCAATCACGCGTGGCATAATAATCATTCATTGGCTTGTGTGATCGACAGAGCAACTACCGTGTCCGAAAAACACTAAAATCCTGGCACACTGCCAAAACGATCGGCGCAGACAATAACCCGAAACTGTTGCCTGGACGATATTCCATTTTACTGTAATTAGATTTCATCTATACATCTTTGTTTTCATTCTATTTTTTAGCTCTTTTCATACCTCTTTTGTATTAAATTTCTTTGCACCCTTTTCCGTATATATTTCCATTCCCTCGCTTATATTTCTCATTCCTCAAAGGCTGTAGTCTGATAGCCGAAAGTTTAGGTTTTAATCTTTCAACCAGATAAGGTTTTTTTTTTTTACTATTTTTAACCTCTTATCCTGTGTTGAAAACACAAGGAGAATGATGCACTCATTCACAAGGCGGATAACGCTACTGGACTACGAAACTAGAAAACTCTACGTGGCCGCTCCTCGATGTTAGGGGTGTCCCCCTTAAACAGTCAGGGGCCCATGAGCCCGTGATTCAGTCAGTGATATTACAACATCCTGGTTGCAGTTCTATTTTTGCCTATAATTGCTCCAGCTAGATAGCTTTCTACCGGTAAAAGGCCTAAGATCTTTGAGGCTTTAGATTTGACCTCTCTAACTTGTGTATCCCATTGCAAACCATCTTGTGTAAAGATACCGAGATACTTATGGCATGATACTATCCCTGGGGTGTTTATTTGACATCCTATAGCTGATGGTCGATTCTGAGTTGGATCTAGTTATAGACATAACATTGCATTTATCAAAGTTAAGGCTCATTTGCCAGGTTTTGGCCCGGTCAGTGATAGAGTGAATGTATTATTATTTTAAAAGATGACTTCATCCTGAGAATTCAGAATTTCACGATACATTACAGCGTCATCAGCAAAGAGCTTTATCTTGGAATTTAAGTTACACACAATACCTTTAATATGAGTGATGAACAAAAAGGGGCCAAGCACTGTACCTTGGGAACACCAGATGTGACATCAGCCCAACCTGATTTTTCACCACTTTCTTGGACATGCTGAGAGCGGCCAAGAAGGAATGATTTAATCCATTCCAAAGTCTTATTTCGGGCACCGTAGTAATGGAGCCTATGCAGCAACCTCTGATAAGGGACACTATCAAAGGCTTTTGCAAAGTCTATCAGAAGGACATCAGTTCTTGTACACTTGTCCAGAGAGGAGAACCAATCGTCCAGAACGGTTATCAATTGTATTACGGTAGAAAAGCCTTTGCGAAATCCATGTTGGTATCATTATTGGAGAAATGCTTTGACGTAGAGCTTAAAACAATATGTTCCACAACTTTACATGAAATGCACGTCAACGAGATGGGTCTGTAATTTTAAGGAAGAGATTTGTTACCCTTTTTATAGATGGGAGTGACCACTCCTCTTTTCCAATCTTCTCGTAGGCGTTAGGAGTCATAGAATTGTTGAAAAATCCTTTGTAACATAGCAGCACGTGGATGAGTAAAGTTTTTAAGAATCCAAGGAGAAATTTGATCTGGTCCTGAAGCTTTCATAGGTTTAAGGAGTCTTAAGCTGTGTTGCAAACATAATAACAGTATAGGAAATATCATCAATATCAGGTAAAGGACTGGTGCCTTTATTTGGAATTGTTGATGTATCTGCAGCAGTGAACACTGACTTGAAGTAACTGTTGAGTACGTTTGCCTTGCCAATATTTGAACTGATGACACGATTTCCATCCCGCAGAGGTGGGATGCCAATTGATTCAGTTCTTTTAAATTTGACAAAGCTCCAGAAGGATTTTGCATTTCCTTCTTCAAGACTGCCACCTATGACCTCATTTACATGACTTTCATGTGCTTGTTGTATCTGTTTTATGACTGAATTTCTGTAAGATTTATAAGACTGCCAATGAGAAGCAAGTTTAGATCTTCTGGCTTCTTTGAATAATCTGTTTCGCTTATAAATACTCCTTTTTAACTGGGTTGTAATGCAGGGGAGTTTCCTGTTGGATTAACTTGTTTCTGTGGGACATGCTTGTCAATGGTCTTTTGTAATTGTAATTTAAAATAGTTCCAGTTTTCATCAACTACAAATTCGGAGGTATTTTGCTTGGTACAGAATTCATCTGCAATGTTTTTAATTTCTTGTTCCAGTTTTCTATATCAACTTTTTATACAGGTAGATATAATGGTCAGGTTTAGGATTTAATTTTGGTTTAATATCTATGTCAAAGAAGATGGCGTCGTGGTCGTGGCTAGGGCTAGGTACGTAAAACTCATTTGTTGCTATGACAGGATTTGATGTGAGCAATAAGTCCAGGATATTGTTTCCCCTTGTGGGTTTTTCAACACTGATGTTGTTACATGATTCTGGCACATGAAATTTGAATTCAGTCAAACTTCTTTTGTCCTCGTGATTAACGAAAGGTGTCGCAAGATGTTGAGTTCGTTAACACGGTTTGCGCAACATTGTTAGGCTTGCACTTGCGCACTGAATGCTCGGTAACCCAATCTCGTCCCCAGAGGTTGCTATCCTTTTTGACATGCGTGTTGCGTTCTTGGTGCTGACCAAAAGTTTACAACCCCCCCACTGTACCGAAGTAGGGATACAGCCCAGTTGTTAATAGCCTTTATAACATTACCAGCATTTAACTTTGAGGACAAAGTTTTCTTCACTCTCCTAATGTACTCCTTCTTCATACTTCTCTTCACTCCGTCATGCATAATGTCATCGGCCACCAACACCCCCAGATATTTATAACCTTCAGCATCATCTCCAATACTTCGGATAAGTCTTCCATCAGGCAATCTTATGCCCTCTGACTTATCCAGCTTGCCTCTTTTCATTACCATCGTTGCACACTTCTCAATTCCAAAATCCATGCCAATGTCACTGCTGAACACCCGGACAGTATGTAGATGGTAGTTAATTTCCTTCTCATTTCTTCCATATAATTTCTAGGTGTCCATAAACAGTAAATGGTTTATCTTGCCCTCCCCTTTGCTGAGTTGGTAGCCTGCTCCTGATTCGTTCAGTACACTGCTGAGAGGTAGCATTGCAATCACGAATAACATAATAATAAGGAATAAGGAATCCCCCTGGAATATTCCTCTCCTGATGAACACCTCACCAAGGTCCTTACCACATGCTGTTAGTTGTGTTTTCCAGGGCTCCATGCTTTCCCTCATTAGCCGGTTCATGTTATCTACAACCCCTACAAGATCAAATTACTCTAATATCCAGGAATGGGGGACAGAATCATACACCTTCTTATAATCAATCCAAGCAATTGCTAAGTTGGTTTTCCTCTGCCTGCAGTCACGAAGTATTGCCCTATCTATAACCAGTTGGTCCTTTTTTGATCTGCTCTCCTTTCGGTACCCTTTCTGCTCATCTGGTAACAATGAGCTCTGGTGGAGATGTTGGTACAAATCATCTAGTATGATCCCTCTGAGTACTTTCCACATTATTGGTAAGCATGTTATTCAGTTGGCCTATAGTTCCCCACGGCATTCCCTTTCACCTTGTCTTTGATCAGCAGAACAGTTCGTCCCTTTGTCATCCATTCGGGAATGCCCCTGCCATGAAGGCATTCTTACAACTGCAGTGCCATCCGTTCATGTAGTTTCTTCATGCTCTTCAACCAGAATCCTTGTGCGTTATCGGGGCCGGGAGCTTTACAGTTTGGGATCTTTCTTAACATTGCTCGTAACTTTTCAATATCGATGGTCAGATCATCTTGTTGTTCTACCTGGGTCCTTCCCTTTAGGTCATTTAACCAACCAGCATCTCTTCTGTGTTCCACTGGCTGGTCCCAAATATTACTCCAAAACTCTCTGGCTTCATTAGCACCAGGAGTTGGTTGGTCACTTCCCATAGGTCATCAACTTCTTTGTAAAACTGCCTCTGATTAACCCTTAAATAACTGGTTCTGTTGGTATTGCACACTTCGGTCATTGTATCGCTTGATTTTATGAGCTTTTGCACTGATACGCTGTTTCAGTTCTTCAATCACAACTACGACCCCCTTGGTTTCTATTCTGTACTTTCTCCACGACTGATTCCTAATTCTCGGCCTACTGTACTCGTTTCTACAGACATGCGCTAATCGGCTGAGGTTTTTTTCGCAGCTGATCCACCTGTCCTCGTAACCGTCGTTTCCACCATGGTTCTTTGGTTGCTTTCTTCTTGCAGGTTTGAGACCAAGTCTTTCAGTCACTACTACGACAGTGGCATACAGTAGCCTGTTGGTTTCTGAGATGTCTTTTGTTTGTATTTGGGCCGCTACTTCTTCTACAACCTGGAGCTCCTCTCTTATCCTTCGCTTTGCAATTTCCTTCAAAAGTTGGTACTTTGTCTTGGTTTTGACCCAGTCTGATTTCATTCAGTCTTTTTCCAAATTACCAGTTGGTCTTCAGACATTTGCCGAGGTGCTTCATCACAAAGTTCACTCTGTACCTGGGCTTCTTGCGCCGTCTGTGAGTCCAACTCCTTTACATTCTCGACAGGAAATTCATGCTCGTTACCATCATTAGCTTCCTCTACAAAAGCTGTCGCATTTTGTTCATCACAGTTTCCATGCTTGTTCCTCTTGATCTCTTCTAGCTCCACAGTTGTGAACAATTTACTTTTCAAGATAGTACGGGCCTGGTCTGCAAGCCTCTGTTCAGTCACTTTTACTATTCCTTTCTCATCCCACAATCTAGGCATTCTCTGGCGGTACCCTCTTTTCTCCGGGATGCTCTTAAAATAGCATTCCATCAAAACCCTGTTCTCCTCGACTGACTATTTCCTTCTTCCCTTTCTTGAACCACTCTCTTGAACAGCAGTAGCAGGATAACGACCGGTTGCTGGCTGCTGTCCCCCAGCAACCCTGCCGGGCGAAGCACCTTCGTCACAGGCTCCGGTCACATTCACGCCGTTACTCATATTCGAATTAGACATACTTATCATCACATAGGTGAGAGACGGCATTATTATCCGTGGTGCCACCAATAGATAGAATACCGACCAAGGTTTTTACACAGCCCTATCTATCCTGTACTGTAACCCTAGCAAGGGTGGTTACGGGGTTGCTAACACTTGCCAAAGGTGTTACCCCGGACTCTGGTGGGCGGGGTCGTCTATGTCCCCTTGGTAGGCTGAGGCCCAACCTGTCCTACTCCAGTGCCCACTATTATTATTATTATTATTATTAATTTTCATGCAACATTGCTCAACGTGTTGCTATCGTTTGACGACCCTCGGCCAACACCGCACGACATTCCCCCTGAAAATGTTTGGCGATGTTTTGCCAAAACCAACATGTTTCGTTCGAGGTCAACAGGGGCGTAACTACACGGACGCACGTGCGTACCTCAAAATATACATATAAATTAAAAAAATTAATAAATAACGAAAAACGAGCCAATAAAATAGAGACTGCGATCCTTTTGGTCAGCATCAAGGATACTTGTAGGTACATCATGTATGGGGACACATTATGTACCAGACACATTGGGTAGCGGACACATTATGTATCGGATAGCCTGTTCCAGGCTCTCAAATAGTGGAGGCGGGCGAACGAGACTAAGCAAGCAAAAAAAATGAGCGGGAACTGGGGGTAGGAGGCGGAAGGAGAGCCTGCCGAACACTTGTTTTAACGACCCTTTTCCGCCCAGTATTACCTTATTATGCAAAATGCCAACTTGTCAATTAACGACTGAAATAGTTCTCGGAGTTCTGATATTGAAATTTATCTTTAAAAGTGCTAGTTATTGCAAGAAAAATCTTACTGGAACATTAAGCTTTAGTTGTTTGCCGATAGTATGAAGCTATTTTCTTAAATTTTAAATCGTACATATCTTTTTGAATTTTAGGAAAAACCGTTTTTTCCATACAAATCCTTAAATTTCTATTCTTGCGTAGTGTGGTACAGTGCAGATACTCATATGTCGAGCTTGGGTTACCTGTGGTTTTACAGACGTTCCTTACCGCCGCCTAAAGGCCTTTCCGCCGCCTCAAGCCCTCTCCATTTTTCACTTCGCTCTGCTGGTACTATCGCTCCCCGTTTACTATCTGAACACCTGGAACAGGCTATGTACCGGACGGTACGTGAAGTATCTGTAGTAGGTGTAGTTGGTGCAGTAGCTGTAGTTTAAGCAGCTGAGGTTGATAGCTGTCGTTTGAAATCATATTTCGAAGATAAGCTGTCTGGACTTCAGTTCCTATCAGTAAAAATATATTTTAATGTGTTTAATATTCGTAAGAAACATTGCGGCTATTTACCTTTTATGAAGCAAAATTGAAAAATGCACTTCGATGGTGAAGACAGTTTCACTGTAGTCACAGCTTTAATTGATTGCTTCAATGGAAATCAAGAAGAATTTATTTGGTAAGGAGACTTTGGTAAACTGCCTTTTCATTTCCGGCCGGAAGTTCACGGAAACACCTCATCCCCCACCCCCACCCGGTAATTGGTTGACGTCAAAAAGTGAATTCCCCTGGTCTCCCTGGAGGGGCTTTTTATGAGGTGACCAACGGTGGACCGATTTGTATTCTTTGACAGACTAAACAAAGATGGCGGGCCATCCACACAATGACGAGGTTGAAGAGTTGAGGTGAGAACCTCTTTTTTGACTATTTTGAGAATGTTGATGTAATGTTATGGCGATTGATTTTCAATCTTAGAGAATCAATATTTTAGTGGTAGATCGAATCTCAAATTTGTTTGGTTTCCTGGTTGGTATTGGACATTATTCCGTGCATTCGACTGGCGCCGGCAGTGAAAAATTTATTCATTTCTCATCCATGAGTCAATGAAATCTGTCGATAGAGTCAAATTGGTTCTAGTTTAAAACGAAATATTTCCAGAGTAGTTTCCGGTATATATTCTCTCTGTTGCCTACGCGAAATCGGAAGGAAATTCCTTAAAATTTGTTATTTTGCTGTGCGAAGGAGTCGATGCATAGCCATCTGTTCGTTTCCTTTGAATAGCTAGCTGACCACGATTTTTAGCCCCTATTAATTGAGACAGTAAAAACCAACTACCGCTGTTATGTAAAGCCTCAGCTTAAACATCTATACTTATATAAAAACGAACTTTAATTTTAAATGATGTGAAGCTTGCATGTGTATTTCCCCTTGTCGTAGATAAGCTTAACTTATTTGTTTCTAGATAAACCAATTGATAGCACGTTGTATCAGCTGCTGCTTTAATTGTGTACAACTTTTGCAGTATTTTTAACTGACTTGGTATTTCTTTCCTTTTTGCGGCCTCTGTTTTGACATGTAACATGCACACTTCACTGATCATGAAACGTGTTTACAATTTTCGTTCACCTGAAAATGGAATGAATAATTTATCAAAACAGGTAGATTAGCTCTTTCTGCGTTCGCTGGTCTTCGTTGCAACTTGTATTTTGCTGCCTTCCTGTTCTGTTAGAAGGTCATAAACTTCACATTAATAAATCCTAAAGAAACTATTCATACGGCTTGTTTATCATCTGTCAAAGTTCAAATTTCGTGTCTAAAATTCAAATTTTACAGTTCGTTCCATGGGCTAGCTGTTGAAGGTTTTTTTAAAAGGATAAAAAGGCTTATACAGTTAATGTTTGTCAATTAAGTGTGACATGTAAGCAAAGATTCTCCTATGTCAATACATTGTAGGGGTGCAAATTTGTGCAGTTTTTGTCATAGATGTGCAAGATTTGACTAAAGCTTTTTTCAAAGATGGGTGTTGCCTTTATAAAAGTTGGTAGAAGTAGCAATCTAACAAATTAGTTACTTATTATAAATAGGAACAATTTCGAGTGAAGGCCTTTCTTGCCATGAAATTGGTGATATGTGGATGTTTTTGGGTTGGAAATTATCTGTTGACTTTTTGGGGTTTATAATAATTATTTTAGGAGGAACCTATGTCAAACTCTCTGGATTTTTGTATTTTCTTTTTTTCTGTTGTTGCAAAAAATATCCATACACCCTTCCCCCACCCCTCTGGAAATACCAATTTAGCCCCATACTTTTCTTTAAAAACTTAATTTGCTTCTACTTTCCCCCGCCCCCTTGGAAATTCCATTTGCCCTTCTGTGGAGGAGGTATTTTTGGGAAGTGCACATTTCCACCTGTGTGCATATTTTAGTCATGGTTGTTAGTATATAATTATATACATTTTTGTGGAGGAGGTATTTTTGGGAAGTGCACATTTCCACCTGTGTGCATATTTTAGTCATGGTTGTTAGTATATAATTATATACATTTTTAAAGAATATTTTAAATATTTCCTAGGTGCACATTGTGATGTTAATAGTTGTAACATTGATACTTAGCTCGAGCGCCTACTGGAAACCAGGTTTTTTTTACAATGTTGAATGGGCTACAACGAGTTGCAAAAATACTTGAGACATTGTACTTCATTTGGCCTTGAATGGCGTTTCCATGATCTTCCGCTTTCCCTCCCCCTCCCTCTCTTATCAAAGTTGTTAACAGTCAACACCATGGTCGAAACTTTGAGGAACAACTTTGAAAGGGGGAGAGGGAGGTGGTGTGTATTGTATCTCTCAGATTTGTTAGCAGCAGCGTTTTAGAGAAAGAAGAGATGTTTTTTATTGCGAATGTCTCAACAATTTTGCAACTGGTTGTAGCTTGATTAAATGAATGAAGTAGATTATCTCATCGCATTATATAAATTTTATATTTTCAGTTGGTACCACTACAGTATAAATCGCCATGCAGCTGAGGGGCTTCTTATGGCAAATGGAAAGGATGGAAGTTATTTATTGAGAGCTAGTACATCTAATCCCGGAGAATATTCCCTTTCAGTAAAGTATGTTTATTTAAAATGGAGAAGTGTTCTCAAGTCGAAATACTCAGAAAAAGAATTTTCTGAGTCCCCAACAGGAGTCGAACCCATGACCTTCCATGTCCTTGCTAGGTTCTTATATGAGTGACACTCATATAAGAACCTAGTATATGACCTTGCTCGCCACGAGTCTCCCATAGCTCAGTGGTTAGAGCATCCAACCGGTATTCTGGAAGGTCATGGGTTCGACTCCTGTTGGGGGCTTGGAAAATTCTTTTTCCGAGTATTTTGACTTGAGAACGCTTCTCCGTTATTTCACTTTATCCAAGTCACCAATCCATTTATGTTTATTTAGTCTGTCAAACCTCTCCCTTTCACACAACCTTTGAATAGTCCCAGCAACACCATTGTCATGACAAAAGGATGTCCCTTTCCAATATTTGCTATAAAATCTTGGTGATAAGCCTAGGACTTACAGGTTTTTCGTTTTCAAATGAAGGTGCAGTTGACTCAAGTGAAGCAGGTGGAGATGTAGGGGTGTGTCAGCAAAAATTATTAACGAGAGTAATAGTTTGGCATGCAGCTGCCAGTGACTGTGCCATTCACAGGTGGTGAATATCATCAGTTGCTGGCTGAAAAGGAAAACCCTAGGCTTCTACAATTATTTTGGGAATGTGCTTATGAAGTGAGCGGATGAGTATGTGGGGAGGGAGGCTTATAAGTGATGTTAAGGATGGTGCCTACTAATACGAAGATATTTTTCTGTGCATTATGACCATGCCAAAGAGTAGATGTTGGTAAGGGGTTTGAAAATAAAAAAGAAAACTGGGGGTAACCTCGCATTTTCAGAGATAATTAAGTCTAAAGCTTTCAAAAATAGAGACTTAAAATATTTATTTGAACATTTCTGTAGAATTTCTGTTAACGTATGTGAAAACAATAACAAGCCAGAAACTTTGAAATAAATAACAGTTGGTGGTATTAAAACTATACTTTATGTGATATTTTCTGCAAAATTGTTGTAATTGAGCCCTTATTGGCCCTGACAGCTCTCTTGTTTTTGAGTGAAAAAAGTCTAAAAATATTTTGCAAACCATGAAAAAATCACCATGTGTTGAATAGGCTTACCACTTCTGTTTTGTCAGATAAAAAGTGGGGGTCACCATGCATTTTTTAAAGTTATATTAATTATTTGAACTTTTATGGCATTGTTTTTGGGGGTTTAAGACAATTTTCACGTTATCCCCTCCCTAGTAAGTAAAATATTTGCAGTTCTTTTCTCTGGGCATGTTGAGATTTCCATAATGACAGCACATGGCTGGAACAAAATATTTATCAGATTACTACGGAATAATAGGATACTTGAATACTCAAAGCAATTTCAAAAAACTTTTTAGATGTGCATTTTGCGTAAATGTCAAAGTTTCTTCCATTGTAATTCACACTTTTGGACTCTGACAACTTGTAAGATGATGTTGTTTTATACTTTTGTCAATACTTGCACTGTTGTTTTCATGTGGTTGTGTTATCTGTCTTGAGATACATAACAATATGCACTTTGAGAGCCATTTGCCATGATTCCTTGCTTCTCAGTTTTACAGTCTGTTATTCAGGTCAGTCAAACTTTAATTAATGTACATTTTTTTTTGTCAACAATGAAGGCAATACATGGATAAGTCTTGTTTTGTGTACCTTTCATTTATCAAAAACTTCTTTCCTTTTTTTGTTGCCAGTTGAAACAAAAAACGGATTTTTTGCTTATTAAATTGTTTAGTTGTAGAATTAATTGATTAACAGTGATGTGATCTGCTTTAGTGTCTGATTACAATTTGCCAACTGGGAAGAATTCAAACTTCTCTTCACTTGTTTTTTCTGTGATTTTTTTTAGAAATAAACCAACAATAACGCTTTTGTTTATGGTTGTTTGGTGTGGACAGCATGTTTCTCATCCTGTAAAGTTCTCTGCTAAACTGAGAACTTACAAAGCCTACAGTTACCTCCAAAGCAATTGATTTTCAGAGCATTTCGCACGTCACAAGATGGCTGCATGGTGCGCAGAACATATGTGCACTAACAATAGTAGGCACCGTCCTTAAAAAGAAATTCAAAATGACCTTGTAAAACTACCAATCCAGGAGTATTAAAAGGTGTTTTTCTGTTGACTGGTTTGAATTTTTTTAGCCAAGAAAATGCCTTTTGACAGGGGTTTGGGTTTGGGGTTAGTGACCTAAAAATAGGGAACTTACTTCTTAGACAACCTTGAGCTCCTTCACTTACAGCATAGATACTTTGCTACATGTATGTGTTGTGGCTTAAATTTTTTCCAGGAAAGGAAAATATAAATACAAATAAAACAAGGAAAGTGAAGATTAAACTGGTTCAACAATTTTTAAATCATGAATGAGGGTCGGGAACATATGAACCCACAATTGCTCAGTTGGTTAGAGCATTGTACTGGTATCGTGAAGTCATAGGTTCAAACCCCGTTGAAGTCCTGAATGTGTTTTTTTCAGGCTTCTTTTGCAATTGCATATAATTGCATACACAACTGTGAGGATCAGTCTTCATTTGATTTAATTTTTAAACCCAAAACAAATTTAAACCACAACATATGCATGAACTCCAGTTGTTGCATCTGAAAATTGTGTTCTTGATTTGTTTTTATCAGGTGTGCCAATTCTGTAAAACACTTCCAGATAGGTTGGGATGGCTCACAGTATAAATTTGGCATGGGTACTTTCTCATGCTTAAGTGAATTTGTAGAACATTTTGAAAACAAACCATTGATTGGAGGTGATTCTGGTAAGTGCACAATCAAATGAAGTAAGAGACTGAATAAGATGATCATTTTAATTTCATTTTTATATTAAATTTTTAAAAGAAAACATGCAAAAATACATTGACAGACTGGAACATATTTGTTATTAGCTTACAAACAACAGTTGCCCTCAAGGAATTCATTCATGAAACATCTTGAACAGTATAGTTTGTGGAATTTCACATCTCAGTTGCTGTCTGTTATAAAGTTATCATTGGCTTTTCATCTGCAAACTCAGAAGTTAGAACTGTTGCACATGTCACACAGTGACAGCACAAGGGGGAGGGGCTGGGGGGGGTTAGCCCCCCACCCATTTTTGTGAAGTAAAAAATATGAATGACAATAATAAGAAAAGTAGGAAAAAATTGTAGAAGAAATTTCATTAGTTTGTGAGGGAAAATAGTTGCAATCACCATTAGTTAGAAAATGAGACATTCATTTAACTAGCAGGTGCATAACAAGTAACATCTAGGTAGTGATAAACATGAAATAATTTTCAATTCTACCCTGGCTAATGCCACTGCAAGTTTATTTCCTCTAACTGGCTTTTTTTGGCAAGTGGACTTCTCAGTAAAAATGGCTGCATTCAACATTGACTCAAAAGCGATTTACTAACCTAACAATATTATTTTAATAAACAGTCTTAACGAAAAACGAGACAGAATTTGACATTGCTAATGAATCAACTGATTGTATCAGATAAATTTCTGTATCTTTAAATAATCTGTTACACATTGTACAGTAAACATCAGCAACGGCCTCAGTATATTTTTTTCCTCTGGGCTATACTGTTTTGTTTCTTTTCATTCTGATTGATTCATTTTTCAGAGGAATTGAAATTTGAAATTTAGGGGAGTATGCCCCTGGACCCTCTAGTTTACCTTTCAGCCTCCAAAACATGCTATGTGGGCCCTGACACACATTTAAAAGTGCTACCTATATAATTATGTTACATTTGAATTTAAGTTCTGCCACTATGTAAAGGGGAATTGTAATGTACTAGCAGGGTCACATGGAAGGATTTTCAAGTGGACATATTCACATAATGTCACATATTCACATAATGTCTTCCATGATAGTCTCTTAATATCCCATTAGAAGTGGGAGCCCATCCATTTAGCTAACAGTTTGTTGTTCTTTTGTAAGGTGTCTTGACATTACTAAAATACCCATATCCAAGAGATATTGCTGAACCTTCAACATATGAGAAAGTGCGGGTGCATGCTGAGTGGGGCAAGAATCGGAAAAGTAGCATTGAAAATCAGGCAGATGACTCAGTGCAGTCTGTAAGTTGAGGAAATGTTTGAATGAGATACCTGTCACACAACTTTGGATCTGAGGCCATTTTTCTCTGCGTGTTTCATCAAATTCTGTTGTTCCCTGCTTAGTATTATCTAGTAAATTAAGGGCTGGAACATCCTCCATACAACTTCTAAGGTGCACTGAACTTCTGTTGTTGTAGGGGTAGGGTCCCATGATTGTAGCAACAGTAAAGAGAGGGTTGGCTTGTGAAAATGGCTACCACAGATCTGTGATCTGGCTTGTTGTCAGTGAAAACATGCCACTCACAAAGTTACAAGATTGTTACCGGTGTACAATTCTGCACAGCAAAGCAAACATAATTATACATAGCAGCCTTGGAAGTAGGGCACTGAATGCAAAAAATAGTGATGTTATGTTGAACTTAAGGAAGTACAGTTTTGGCTGGAATACATCTGCATATGTTATTAATTTGTAGTTTGGCTAATATCAGAGTTAACCACACAGCCCACCCTTAATTCCGGACTAACTTCAGTCATCTGCAGATAATTAAAGGGGTGTATAGAATAAGGCCCTTAGTGACTTTTGATGCAATGTCAAATTCTTCTTGTATTTCAAAAGTAAATGTAAGGTAATGTGGAATGTGAATCATTCCAAATTACTGGTACCTTACATATGAGAAGTCACTCAGGGCTTTTTTCCAAGCACCCCTCTCAATGAAAAAAAAAGTCGGTATCATACCCCTAGAATTCTGTACAGTTACAGGTACAGTGTAGTGCTTCAGCGGTTGGCCAACCATCTGCTCTTTTGTAGCAAGTTTCCTTTTGAGGTTTTGTTGTGGGTCTGAATTTCCCTCACTCACTCAGGGATCACTCACTCACTCACTCGATTCTGATTAATTTATTCATTCAACTTTCCCCCGGTCCCTCCCCTGGTAAGTATTGCTTTTGTCTCCATAGTCTTCTTGGTCCAACATTTGCAAATTTTGGGGCGTAGTACAAAGGCGGAGAATTTTGCTCTGCAGATATTGTTTACATGTTTAATGTTCATGGCGTCAGTTTTTTGTTTCGATTTTCCAACTCAACGAAGGTCTATTTTGTTTAAGGATCAGTGATCAGAAAAAGGTAATAAGGTGAAGAACACAAGCTGCGAGAATTGAATTTTGAAATCTTCAGAGCAGTGAAAATGAACTGCGAGATATCGCAAAAGCAACTATAAAGCTTATCACAGTGCGGTACCTGGGGCAGTAGTAATTGAGAATTTTTTGCCACAATATGATGGAAGAAGGAAGAATGAAGAAAATCGGCAAAAAAAGGAAACAAAAGAAAGACTTTTTAGTCAAAAAACCGAATTCTGGCAAGCAACGCATTTGATTTATGAGGAACATATGATCGATTTAAGCAGGTACGTAATGAAGTATTTTTGAAGACGCTCTTTTCATGGTGAATGCTTGATTGCAAATATGATCTTGTTTAGAAAGGCTATATCCCTTGGCTTAAACGATCAGTATAACACTTTGTCAACATTTGTCAACACAGGGACCACAAGCATGCAGATATTTTTCTCTGTGAGGGTATAATTTGGTCTGACAAGCAGCCATAACAGCTAATCTGTTCGAACAACAAAATATTTTAAAAGTCAAGTTAATTGTAGCACAAAGCATAAATAGATGGATTGAATATCTCACCTTACAAAGCAAAAGTTTTGTGCCGGACTCCGAATCGCTTAAAAACATTGTGACTGTAAAGCATGACTAATTTCCCTCAGGACTTTCACAAAATATTGTGATGTTATCTCGCATTCAGAATAGTCGCTAATTTTATTACGACCAAAAACATTTATAAAACTAACTTGAAATGAGCCGTCGACCAGTAAGAAACTTTAACTTGCCTGTTACACTTCTTAACAAAGCGATCGCATTAAATTTTGAATATTCTTTTTATAGTCTGTGTACAAATTTGCATATTTGTGCTCCATTGCCAGTTCCAATTACTTACGTCTGTCAATTTCGTCTAATGTAATGCTTCTGGCGCCTGTCAATCAACTGCGTAATTTTACAGAAAATATTAGCGCGTACACGGTTCTTTTACCAAGAGGTGTGTCTGAAAAGGATGTGCTCACACAAACGAATGTACAGGTTTCTTGCACATATCTTTTTAGAAAATAAAGTTGTTGTAAACTCAAAGTACTGTAGTTATGTTCCTCATCCATGAGCTGGCTCATAGGAGCCTTTGATTTTCTTTTAGGAGGGAAGATGCAATAAAGGGCTCATGAAGCCTATAAACACTAGTTTTGGGAACCAATAATGTTCATACATGTTCTGCACACTCCTACTTTTTCTTAAACTTGTGACATAGTTTTGCACTTTGCTTATCTAATGTTGGTTGCTTTTAAATCTCGAACAGTATACAAAATCAGTTGCATCAACTGCCATTTTGTGTACTAGTCTATGGTCAAACAGAACAACCAATAGAAACCCAGATTGCGGAGGCATAAAAGGTCGGTTGCTCACTGTTTGATCACAACTCTAAGATTTCCTTTCATGTCCATGAAAAGAAACATCAGATGGGCTTAAACACTGTCAAAGTTGTTGGACTTGAACCAAATCTCCATGAGTTACTCTTTTTGGAGGCTTGGTTGTCCATTAAGAAACGGCAGTCTGGGAATGCCCACAGCGCAAATCCCAGAAGTTTATAAATTGTTGGCACTTGTATGAGTGTCACACCATGATTAAAAACTTTGCATGAAATGTTTTCTCAGCACATGTGTTTAATTTGCTGTCTCTTTTTCCAAATCACATGTAAAGTTTTATTATTTAAACTAATGAAGGCTTAGGTATTGGCTGAAACATCTTGAAAGTAACATCAACAAAAACAAGTCAGCATCAAAACACTGACAAAGAATGCTTTATACTTGCAGTTTGGATCAAAAGAAGGATATCTTACCAAACTTGGGGGCAAAGTAAGGGTAAGGATCGATACAATACTTCCTATCAGGTATTATTATTAATAGCACACAGATCTTCTTACGTTATGTAAAGAGTACCAGACCAAACGTTAAAATGGTACCAAACTTTATTTTTTGATGATGATGATTGCACATAAAAAATGAAAAGAACATAAACATGGTAATAATAATAAGCGGAGACTGAGGGCTGATTATTGCCGCACAGGATCAAAGCCTGGCAACATGGTTTTACCATAGCAACATCATTAAAGATGGCACTAACCCATTATGTAGGATGTGTGGCAAGTTTGATGAATCTGTTGATCATGTCATAGCTGGCTGCCCAGAACTTGCCAAAACTGAATTTATTCAGAGGCATGGTAATGCAGCATCATACATCCATTGGAAGGTGTACCAGAGCTATGATATGAAGACAACTTTCAAATGGTACGACCACAAACCAGATACTGTTGTAGAGAACGAACAAGCAATGATTCTGTGGAATATGCCAATTCATACTGACAGGGATATAGTGGCTAATATATCATAATCAGAGATCGCACAAATCAGAAATGCCAGATTATAGAAATGGCAGTCCAGTCAGACAAAAATACATCTATTAAGGTAGTCAAGAAACTCTCTAAGTATAAAGGCTTAGAGATTGAGATCGCCAGAATGTGGAAAATGGGAACAGAAACAATACCCAATGAGTTGTCATTGGTGCACTTGGGGTCATTAGGAAGGGATTGGAACAGTACGTTGACAAAATCCCAGGCACAGTCAGCATTGATGAGTTCCAAAAAATTACTCTTCTGGGAACAGCTCGCATCCTCAGAAAGGTTCTGTCAATCAAGTGAACTCTTTGGCACCTAAGGCCCATGGGTTGGACCCGGTGCTTTAGAGACTAAACAAGCAAGCCATGGGTTACAAGTGACAATAATAATAATAATAATAATAATAATAATAACTTTATTTAACTCTCACATCGTTCTAGCTGAAAATAAGTGCTCTACTCATTGGGAAGACCGTAAATCAAATAAACTCTTAATCAAATTAAATGTTGGTTTTTGATGAGAGGGGAAAACCAGAGTACCCAGAGAAAATCCTCTTGAAGCAGAGTAGAGAACCAACAAACTCAGCCCACTTATGACACCAAGTGTGGGAATCAAACCCAGGACACATTGGTGGAAGGCAATTGCTCTCACCACTGCGCCAACTCTGCTCCCCTAAGCTGATTTAACTGCATTGAGATTACCATGACAGAGCTAATAAACGTCTTGGATGACTGAGAATGCGATAAAGGAAAATTACAGACATTTGATTTTGATAGGTAACTAACATAAAGACAAATACAGCATGTGAGACAAATTCAGTGTAGGAAAAACAAGTAACAAATAATACATCAATGGAGAATCACCTCTTTTCCTGATAGATTAGAAAAGGGTCTTTAAAATAACATATTTTACGAGGATGCTTGCAGTTTGCAATGTTAAAACAAAGGCTAATTTAATGGTATCTCATAGCCTCACCCCTAAAACTAGTGTGCATGTCTGTCACACAATGCAAGGCCAAAACATAAAACACTTTCACAACAAATATTATTATTACTATTTATTATTATTATTATTATTATTATTATTGTGGTCAATCAAATTAACTTGGCAACATCACTGGGAATGACACTGCCCCTGGTTTCTTCTTTCTTGCTTTCCACCCTACTGTCCCCAGGACATGCAACATATTCAATAATTTGGCATTCCCTCTTTTTCTTATGCACAATGACAATATCCAGGTGGTTATGTTGTAGATGTTTATCTGTTTGCACTGTGAAGTGACACACAACTTTAAGATCCTTGTTTGACAAATTTGTGACACTCTCAGCTATGTGATCATTGCAGCCACAAGAAGACTTTCATTACTCTTGGCAACATAGTCATTTACACACAGAACAGCAGGAAAATCCACACAATCCTCAGTGGAGATTAAACCTACTTTTCTGGGCAAGTAGAGCTGCGCTACACTATCTCTTGGGTGGAGCGCATTGTACATACTCATGTTCTTCCTGGTACTTCTAATGCTGTCAGTTTGGTCTGTGTCCAACTGATACAGCCCATGTACTGATGGTGTTTACCACATTGGCCCCATTTAGCTTTGATTGTGGCAGCTTTGTTAACCTGTGAAAGTTTTCCTTAGTCAAATTGTTTTTCATTTCTTCATCCTTGATCTTGTCAGTCTCCAAAATTCCTAAATATCTGAGCTCTTGCTTTGTTCAAGAGTTTTGATTTCTTTTCCATCTGTTAGTCTAATTCCTTCCATGGTTACTAACCTTCTCCTTCTCAAACACCAGCATAGCACACTTTTCTGTACCAAAGTCCATTCCAATGTCAGAACTGAATACTCTGACTGTGTTGACCAACGACCTTAACCAACTTTCAGTTTTAGCATACAACTTCAGGTCATCCTTAAAGAGCAAAATTAATGACTGATATTTTCCCCATTAAATTCGTACCATAACTTTGTTCTTCTAAGTACCAGGCTTAATGGAATCAAGGAGATGACGAAAAGTAATGGAGACAAGGAATCACCCTGGAAAATATCTCTGTTGATATCTACCTCTCCAAGCACCTCACCCCCAGCAAACAACTGTGTTCTTGAACTTCTCCTACTTATAGTTAGTAGATTCTTGATGTTATCTGCAATGTGTGGTTCCAGAAAATATCCATACCCCCCCCACAGAAGACTTTTTGATTTGCACCCCCCTCCCCCTAGGATTTTCCGTTCCAGAGGGGTCTTTGATGACCCCCCCTTCCCTCCGGAATATCCAGAAGTTTTGTACTTCTAAAAAAGAAAGTGAATACCAACTAAGTTACGTAAATGCGATAGAATTTTATTACAACAGTGTAAACATTAAGGTTTAACTTTAACAAAAATATAATGCTTTGTTAAGTTTATTATCCAGCTAAACTTTTAAATTATGTTTGTGTTGTTTTTATGTAAGATTATAAGCTTAAACATTTGGGTAGCACGTCGACTGTTTCGCGTTTTTGTGCAAACTCCGATGAGAACGTTTCACTCGCTTAAACAACTTCGCAAACGATAGTAAATAAAACAGAAACTTGCAAGGTTCCTTTGTCTATACATTTTGTCAGTTTCTTCGGGTTGAATCTTATTTAAGGACCAAAAACTTCACTAACAGACATGTTAACGCGGTAGGTTTCGTGAACGTTGTCACGATGTACCAGCCAGGTAGCCAGGCCTTCTGAAGGTCGAACAAAAACGAGACAAAGCTGGAAGTCTGGAGACGAGACTCCAGTTGAGACCGCCATTTTAAATGTTTTGAAGAAAGTAGCTTTGGGAGATTGTAGCACTAGCTAACTCAAAGAAAAAAAGAAACATTGAAGCTAATAATGTGAACTTTATCTCAATGGCCAGGAGTACTGACTTTTGTTTCAAAACAACGTATGTACGTTTTTGTGCTTCAGATCGATCGTATGTTGCTTTCAATGTTTTGTACATGGTTCGTGACCCTTTGGAAAAGTAGCTCCCCACGAAACCCCCCACCCTTCGGAAATTACTGCCCTTTAACCCCCCCTCTCCCTCGGAATTTCCAATGATCTTCCGTGGGGGGGGGGGGGGTATGGATATTTTCTGGAACCACACAATTCCAAAGGAGTCTATAGACCCTGTACAATCCAGGAGTGTGGCACCCTATCATATGCCTTTTGATAATCAGTCCAGGCCATTGCAAAGTTCTTCTTATGTGTCTTGGCATGCCTTAACACCTCCCAGTCAATGAACAATAGATCATTGGTACCCCATCGACCCCTTTTACATCCAAGAACTCATAGATCTCTTCTGCCACTGTCCCTGTCAGCATTCTCTTTGGATTCATCTTTTACCATAAGCACTGTTCTTCCTTTTGTCATCCATTGCAGAATTGCTCAATTCTCTAAGCACTGTTTTAACTCCGTGACGAGCAGTTAAAACATCAATAAATGTATACTTTGCTTGTCTATCTGCATTTCCTCTCTGAAATAATTCAGCCACTCTGTATCTCTTTTAAGCTGAACTGAATTCTTCTTCTTCTTCTTCCTCTTATTTTCTTGAGGGGCAAACGTCTGCATACAAGAGAAAGGACAAAAGTGAACTATAACATTATCAAGTGATGACCTAAGAAGACACGAGCGAATGCTAAAATTTTGTGTGGTCGCAGGTTATGTGCCACTGTTACAAATCTTAGTCCTGAGTTACATTTTAACACAGCATTAAAAATAATACACTATCTGGCCCCAGTTGTTCAAAGAGTAGACAAACTTTGTCCAACAGATAGGTTAGTGTCATGTTGAGTGTATTAGCCACTGGATAGCAACCTATTCAGTGGGTTAAGTTATCAACTTTCTGAAGGGCCTGAAGTGTACTGTAGCTGTTAACTCTACATAGACTTGGTATTTGATGTCTGTATACATTGCTTTCAGTCACGTGACTAGTGGCCATATTGGTTCAATAAAGCAAAAGAAAGTATCTGCATAAAAATAGAATTCAATTCCCAGAAGGGTAGCCTTGTATACCAACATGGTCGACATTCCTTTTTTTTGTGCGCCAACACGGCTGCCGTGATGCCATGTGAAAATGATCTATTCATGGATTCCCTGAGATATTGAAAATTGAATTCTTTATTAACTTAATGTAACTGGCAAATAATTTGTTGTGTTTATTACTCTCTAGCAGAACTGGAAAACAAGATGGTTTGTACTCTTGAAAAATGAGTTAAAATACTTCAAGGCAAAAGGGGTGAGTAAACTTAAATTATTAGTTTTAAGTTTTGATTACACCCATTTTGAAATCACTGGTTATTCTTGCAATCTGATTGGCTCTCAACAGTGTAATTTGTTCCCAAATTGTACTATTTTGTGCTCTAATTCGCATCCTTTTTTAAGCCCATCAAAATTCAAACCCAGTTTCCCTGAAGTGAACATTAATAAATAAATAAATATTAATATTGACAAAAAACTGTGCGATTTCAAAATGGGTGTAATAAAGTAGTAATTGAACTTCATCGCGTGCAATTTTGGTCTAAAATCATACTTGTGATTTCAAATCGAACTTGCGCTGTGCGCTCGTTTGATTTTGAAATCACACGTATGATTTCAGACCAAATTGCACTCCACTCAGTTCATTTACAATTATTAACCCATAAATGATTTCCACTGGGAATTGATATTACATGTATTTCGTATTACATTATTTTAATCCCTTGTGCCTGGTAGTCTCCTTTGCAAACGTCATTTGGGCTCCTAACAGAAGGGCCCCAAAGGAGCCTTTGTGCCTGGCTGATCCATGGTTGTTAATGTTACGCATTGTTGTCACAATAGGTGTTATACATGCAGAGCTGACACCAGGCATAGTCTTACACATACAAGAAACTCATTTTTTTGTTGAACCTTTTTAAGAATTATTTTTTTACAGAAGGTTTTACCCAATTGGGTTTAATTTAAAAACTATATTTTAGAGTGGACTTATGTAAAATCTCACTAGAAATGTTTGAACTGCATGGCAAACGTTTACAAATGTTCAAGTGTATTCATAATAACACAAACCTCAGCATTGATAATTCTTGCTATCATGCAAAAACCAAACTCAGTAATGAGTGTAAATTATTGCATTCCAGGACAAAGAACCAATTAAAACCATAGACCTTGAAGACTGCCAAGAAGTCGCAAGAGATGAATCTCTAGGAAAAGGAAACTGTTTCAGGTGCTGACAGTATGAATTAGGCCTGGTTCAAATGTTGAACCTTTCATGCATTAAATCAAATAATTTGATTCAGTGTATGAGAAGTTCAAATGCTTGAAGTGATTACATGTATTAATTTGACAAATTTGAATTCTACCAGGTCATTCGTATAAAATAGGAAAAGTGCATACAGTGTAACTCAGACGTTAAACTTCTCATGTGCCAAATCTAATGTGTAAAGATGCAAAATTATTTTGATTCATGTTTTTCTTACCTACAATCCAGCACTCTCACGGTACATAGTTGATTCAATGTTTGAATCAACATCCAATTCATTTGCACATCATTTAATTGATTTGATGCATGGAATCAGTCGTTCAATCAAAAAACTTGTTTGCCTCTTCACTGCAAACTTCTTCCTTGAATTATAAAAAAAATTTCAACTTTTCTTGTAGGATTGTAATGCCCTACCGAACATTTTTCTGTTATGCTAATTCGACTCAAGAAGCAGAAGAGTGGATTAAAATTCTGCAGTGGAAGCTGGTATGTATTATTTACACATCCTTTTATCAGATCAGTGTCATTTTAATTCATAAACACATGTCAAGTTATAATTTAATGCACTAATTACAGAATTTATGT
This sequence comes from Galaxea fascicularis, assembly GCA_948470475.1. Classification (NCBI taxonomy): domain Eukaryota; kingdom Metazoa; phylum Cnidaria; class Anthozoa; order Scleractinia; family Euphylliidae; genus Galaxea; species Galaxea fascicularis. The sequence continues at coordinate 11,493,985 of OX419337.1, forward strand.
AGGGTGTCAAAGGTGTTCACATATTCAACAGTAATTACCTGGCAAAATCATGCTGAATATTGCCTAACACTTTGCTGACGAGGCCATAGGCTGAGAGGGCTAAAATCAGGCAATATCCTGCTCAATTTATTATTCAACACAAAGCACAGTTTACTTGCGATTGTAAAAAACTGGTTTTCTTGCTGGGTATTGTGTTTGCGAGTTTCGCTGCCAAAATGTTGTAATTCCAGTTAAATGCAACTTCCTTTTTTTTTTGCTGTTTTATTAAACTACATGCAATTGACAAGTGAAACAACATACAGACGATCCTTTTCTGTAAACTTTCTAGCAGCTACCAACGACAATTTCACTGTTTTAAATAAATGGCACCAACAAGATTCTCTACTAATTACATGTGAAAGCTGATGTTTGTATGCTGTATCATTTCCCCAGTGGAGTAACTTTTTGCAGACAATGTTTTTTGCAGATCGTAGAAAAGCTGCCAAGGTTAGGATCCACAAAAATTTTGTGACACAATGTAGTTTATTTCAGAAAAAAATGGATTCGAAAAAGTGCTATTTTTCTCCCCAACACACAAAGTTTATAGGCATATTGTAGGATATCTGTTGAATATGCGCAACAATGCGACATATTTAACATAATTTATTTTGACGTTGCAATAATGTGACAATGTGTTGAATAATAACAGAAGTTCTGTATCATATTGCAGTTTAGTTTTAACTTTGTTCAGTTTTATAGTAGAGGTGATAACGCAAGCTTAGTATTGACAACTGCACACCTGAATCAAATTGAGTCAACATGCTGTTCAGTTGTGTATTCAGTGGCCCAGATTTGAGAGTGAAGCTTAAGAAGACGGCATACTACCTGAAGATCAATATGTTTACTTTCTTGCAGGAAAATGTGACCATTTCAAGGCATAGGCGTTCAACAGTGAGATAAATCATCACAAACAATAATCCTCCAAGTCAGAGTATTTTATTCAGATCATAATTTAAAATCTAAAGTGTTGATAATGTAAATACCCATTTAAATGTGTAAGTCAAGGGTATCAAAAATATTGAAGTTCTCAACATTTGCATTTTTTCTGATCAGTTTTTGGTGCATAAGTGAATCAAAGTAGGTTTTCGAAAATATTACTTGCTATATGTCTGAAAATACATTTTTGGTGAATGAAATAATCGGAAGCCCCAATGTTAAGTTTAAGTATCTAGAAAATTGGACTCCTTTTGGCAACCTTAATATTAAGTAAATGGTACAGTGTAGCATTATTCATGGGTACATGCACAAGAGAAACTTAAGCAAGGGAGTAGAGACAAGTTGCATCTGTGCATGACTCTTAGTGATTGTCTGCCACTGTCAGTCAAGTTAGCTGATACCAATGGATGATCTGTCACAAAATTAAGATTGAAAATGCATGAGTAAAACACATCATTTTCAAAACAAGGCCAAACCAGCACCAAAATCAAAAGGTGGTTGTGTTTCTTTTTCTTTTCTTCACAAGCAGTCAACAAGAATACTACATGTATTGAATGAGTTTGCATTTACTGCTGAAAGAACCACAGAATACTCTACAAGCATTGACTGAAAGGATTGTTCACTTAGTGCTCAAAAATTTGAACAGGAAATTTCTTGAAACAAATGCAAATACATTCTTGCCCCAGGACACTTGTCTCCAGTTTGTTTCCATGGTTTATTATTAATACCATGGAAGTTTTTTTCCTTCAGAGATGTTTTGGAAAGCAATTAATAAATATTATTAATGACCTATTGATGTCATTTCATTTCCTTATCTCGCCTCTGGCTCTTTTTTGTACACCAGTGACAACCAGTCTATTTGTTCAACTTAACTGTGAAAAAGATACTGTGGTGAAACCCTGAAAACATATTATGTTACAGTTGCCTCATTGGTATCACATAACAAGACGAAAGCCATTTAAATAAAGGGGGTAGTTTCTATAGAAACTGTGGTGCTGCATCAGTGGAGAGAATTGTATACAAAAATTTGGTTTTATCAATGGAGTTGATAATGTAAGTTGACCACTGTACATGAATCAGTTCTAAAAGCTGATGTTTCAAGTGTTAGCCCTTTGTGAGAGCAAATCCAAAGGGCTAATGCTCAAAATGTCAGCTTTTTGAATCTTCGTATGGTAGTCAGTTTGCATTATCAACTCCATTGCTAAAACCAACTTTTTGTGTTGAGTCATTTAGGCCTGGCATAGTGCTGTAAACCTTGTTGTCCCCATCTTAAAGCAAGTTATTAGTCAGAAGGGTACAAGTGCCAAATAAAACATAAATTTACACTGTCCTTTCCCTCACACCCCCACTGCTACTGGTAGCTCTGGAATGCAGGGAATAATGCATTTCTGTTCAATGGTGTCAAATGCAGTGATTTCGTTAAGTAGTGAAGTTAGTTAGCTTGGACAAGTTACTTAATTCTCAAGTGTCACTCATTAATGATATGGGGAAAGAAGACTTAATCAGCAGAGGATAAGAGAATAAGAGTACTTCAAACCCCTTACAGTGTATCTAGCCTCTGGAAACCTTCCCTCTACTTTACTAGGGCATATTCTATAATAATATTATATAATTTATTCAGTCAGTCAGCTGCTCTGGCTAAAGTTGTTAGTAGTAGTAGAACTATTGTAATCAAGAATTTGCATTGAAGAATTTTGTCAGTTACCATAGGTAAAAGCATTCTCTTGTCGGGAAATAACACCATTCTTTGACGGAGAAAAAGAAGTGTTAGTGTTCTCTTAAAGAAGAATTTAAGTAGGAAATATTGTACAAATGCAAAACAGTTTCAATAAAGTTTGCCTTACAAGTGAACATGTAGTAGCAGTGTCATCACGATTCTTTCGTACATGTAGCAATTCATTCTACTAGTCTGCAATCTGAGAGGAAGACTATCACACCTTTTCTTCATGGACCACTGCTGCTGTTGGATTCTTTTCACTCCTAGAAGGAGTTAAGACCTTTGTATTCTTGGAGTAACATTTCAGAAGGACCCAAGATTCTCATCCCATGTTCACAGCAAATTAGTAAAGGCTGATAAATGCCAACAAGTGTTTATTTGAAGATCCATCCAAAGGTGCATGTGAAATACAACAGGACACAAGTACTTCGTAAAGTGGGTGTCAACCAAAAGAATGAAGACCTTGGTATTTACCACAATTTTATTTATTGTCTACCTGTGTATGGAATCACTGATCCTGAAATGACTATCCTCAGAGTCTTTAACAGGTGCCCCAAAACAGAGGTTTATACATGAGAAGGTGGATATTCATAAAAACTTGGAGAAGCAGGACAGAAAAATTCTTAATGAAAGTAGCTACACTGTAGGATGAATAATCGCCCGCTATACCCCCTGTTACTACATGGAAAGGCTACCGGTTACAACCAAAGAAAGAACTCATCAATCCACCCAAGTAGTAGAACAAAGATATATGTATGCACTCTTTTTCCAATAGGTTAATATTTAGGTATCAGTTAAATTAATGTAATATTTTGTGCAGTTTCCCATTTATTTTTCATTATAGGATATGTATTTTTATCTTAGGAATAGACTGTTACTTATTAAGGTTCAACAGCCACATGAATGCTAATTGTTTTAGATCATTTTAAGTGAAAATTTAGACAAAGTATGCTGCGGTGAGAGGTAAACCCTGACAAAGTAGGCAACAGTTTTTGCTGGTTGCTGGCTTCTGATGAAACCCCTGGTCCCAAGTACTGAAGGAGACAATTCAAGGCCAAACACTAGTATCTCTGGACAAAACTTCAAGACATGTTTCTGGAGGGAATAGTGTATTTTTGTTGAATGATGTCAAATGCAGTGATTTCCTTCACAAGTAGCCAAGTTAGTTAGCTTTGACAATTTTCAAGTTACTTAATTCGTTAGTGACACTCATCAATGAATATGGAGAAAGAAGACTTACGGTAATCAGCAGAGGATAAGAGATAAGAGAACTTCAAACAGCAGTGGAAACCCTCCACAACTTACTACACGTCTCAACTCCTCATTAACAAGACAAAGGGTGATGACTTCACATCATTGCCCAGTCACAATCATTTGAATCAGATGACGACCACACAGCCAGTATGATCTTGCCAGTTGTTACTTCAACACCCTGGTTTGAGGTCAAATCTAGGAGTTGAACTTAGAACCTTATCATTTCAACAAGCACTCAAGTGCCCTTAACGCCAATCATTGTATTGAAGGGGAGGGCAGGCACAAACAGGAAGAGGGCACTGATTTTTTTTGGGGAAAAAGGGGAGTCACATAAATTAGGGAAGATGTCAATAGCTAAGGGAGGGGGGAAATCATAAGAAATATGCTTTACAAAGGAAAGGGTAAAGAAAATTTGAACTTGGCCTCCTATTTGCACAAGCCCTCCCCCTTCTAAATAATGACCAGTCCCTTACCAACTGAGCCAAGCAAGCAGTAGTTCCTCAATAAGCACCAGGCATGTGTTTCTCGAAACTCCTGAAACTTTTCGGGCTCATTTCAGGTGCCATAATTTCCTTTGTATCTTAAAAACGAAGACATTTCGAACCATGAAATTTTGCAACAAATTTGCCCTTTTGCATCTTGAAATCATAGTAAAAGATCAACTTTTCAGAATATGTGGATTGCAATTTTACAAATGGCTTTTCCGTCCCGAAAAGTTTTCAGGGGTTTTGCGAAATGGGCCCCAGACTAGAAAACATTTCATACAAAGACATGACCCATATTATGGAAAAGACATACCACAAATTTGTGGTGTTCTGTGTATGTCTGATAAGAAACTTTATTTTCTTGCCCCTGCCTTCAACTATTTTACTCACATCTTAAAACAATTTCATGAAGTGCAAATTTAAGACCAACCATTGTTCAGCAGCAACAGGCAGAAGACAAATGGCAATGTGGAAACTACCTGACAAAGATAGTCCATTTGCCTTGGTCCATTACAGTGAGGGATAATTTTGGGGCAAAACATGTCTTAAAATTGCACTTCCTTGACAAAAGAATATCCAGTATAGTAAAGAATACCACAGAGTTTGAAAACAACAGTTCCTCTAAAGTAATGACCAACTGGAAGTAATGTTTCTCTTTAGTCCGTTTTCATGATTCCTGAAAAAAGTAAGAGCACCCAAAATGGAACAGCCCCCAAAAGTCATGGTAAATACCATTCTTTCTGAAGAAAGAAGAAAAAACATTGAAAACACAACTGTTGTCCCTCAAGCACCAAGCATATGGAACAGCTCAGTCTTTTACTTCCTTCATGTTCCCCCACTGTTTGTAAGACTATTGGAACATAAAACGGACTTTTTCACTCAAAGGAGGTCCTCAAAATCTTTTTAATCACCCCCTGAACTGTACTCCACTTGGTGCAATCACTATTACGAATTGTACTCTTCTGGGTCCAATTTCTAAAACTTAGACGTTCAAGTTTACCACAGGAATTCTCCAGTCATTTTGTTCTACATAACCGTACAAACCAGCATGAAGCCTCAAACGCTTGGTTTTGTCAACATCAATCTTAACCCCACGAATTCTCAACCTGGCTAAACTAGCCTCGGAAATATCTCTACAATCCTTCACTTCCAGTATGCCTAGATGCGGGCAGTATTCTCCGATCATTTTGACTGCAGAATTTGAGACGCGCCAACATCCCTTTAGTCCGAGATGCGAAAGCCTGGGGCAGGAGTTAGCTATGATTCGAACAGAATCATCGCTGACACTGTAGCAGTCATTGAGAAGTAGTGTTTTCAATCCAGCACAACAGGAAGCTAAAGATGAGACACATGAATCCGTGACTTCCCAACATCCAGTGAGATCGACATGTTGAAGACCGCCACAGCACAACGACACCTGAATGATAGCGTCAGATGAGACCCACCGGCACTCTCGTAATTTTATCACTTTGATTGTCCGGTTAAACTCAGCCAGGGTGAAGAGCGAAAGATTTGTTAAACCCGAACATGCAGTCAAATCAAGTTCGCAGAGTCGAGTGTTTCTCTTCAAAATCTGTACTAGGACGGTCTCGTCTAACCAGCTTTTGCAGTTCTTCAAGATCAACACCTGTAATGAGGAATTCGCCGTAGTTATTAGCGAAAAAGCACTTGCCGTAAGCCGAGAACAAACTTGGCTACAGTCAAGAGTTTTCTGCCAGGCAAAGTACGAATCGCATGCCTCTCGGAAGAACTTGCAAACCCTTCTACATTTAAAGAGTTGAGGAATGGTGAAATGGGGAAAGACGTGCAGAAAAATCACGTCTTCCCATGGCAGCGTCAAGAAATTTGGGCAACTATTTGGTTTATCCAAGACACCGGCCATGTTTTCTTTTTTTCGTCAGGGAGACCGAGGGCAATCTGGGTAACAGTACCAGTCTCCTAAGATCATCCTCGGTCAACTGAGTTGGAAAGGCTGCAGTACCCTATACCCCACCCCCGGGATACGGACAAAAACATTGTTTGGCTCAACACCAGCCCCACGCCCAGAGCTAAAACTATGTTTTTATGGTTTTAAAAAAACCACAGCAAAAACTGATAAAGTTTGCTGAATGTCGGATCAACAAATAGATGGTGATCAGTCAAAATATAATAACATAAAAACAGTTGTTCGAAGACAACTGCAAACACTGATAAACAACATGGAAAGGCTTGGAGTTACAATATATAGGCTGGCCTAGGACTAGCTGCGTTTCCAAAAGTTCGTGTTTGCTTGGAAAGCTAGGCTTTTCAGACACCTTAATTTGCTTGTAGTAGGACAATCGTCGTGGCGTCTTACCTGTCGGTTTCCAGTTGATGCATCCGAAAGTCGATTATCCCTATGGCGATCCACATCGACTCAAGTCAATTCGGCCGACATCTACCAAGAGAGCTGTGAAATTCATACTACACATTATTTTGCGCATCATCATCATCATCGTCCTTTATTTGATAATGCAGGTTGACGAGTTGGGAAGGCGTAAGTCCTAATGTAGACCTGCCTACGAAATTAAAGTTAAACTCTTATCAAGCAGCCACCTACTAAACCCACCACGCCCACTTTGGTCAGACAGTAATCAAAGTCTCGAAGGGTTCTTCTTTCTTTTTTTTTCCCTCTTAATTCAACCATTGTACTGAAGTGAAAGGGTGCAACTGCTGTCACATTCAGCAAAATCGGGAGCCCATCATGTTTCTTGTATGACATAAAGTTTAAGAAGATTTAGTAAAAATCATGTTTTATCGCAAATTAGCTCTAAAATTTAAATTCTAGAGCTAATTTGCGATAAAAACATAAATTTTCTTAAACTTTATGTCATAGAAGAAACATGAAAACTTTAGATTGCCCTTGAAAAGTATTATTTTTGTTTCTGGTATATAGTCGGCTATACCCCGTCAGGCGAATCGATTTTCTGTGACGACAGGACAACAATTCGTCATGAACTGAAACTGGCTTAAACGAGCAACCTACTAACCCAAAAACCACGGGATCGGCCTTTTTGAAAACGTTGCATATTCCTCTCTTTTTATTTCAGTTTTTGGTTGGCAAAGATCTCTCTCCAGGGACAATTTTCACTACATTGGGTCACCTTCTCCTGATGCCAAAACACTGCTGGAAATTAAACGAACAGGTTTTCAAATGTTCAAAGCACTTTAGTTGATGAACACCACTGCCCAAAGAAACTCCCTAGAGACAGCACATTGTTTTCTGGGTGTGGCAAAAATCAAGTTTTATTGAGAAAAATGTATTTCATGCAAATGTTTATAACCGTTGTTTGTTTTTTTTTATTAGGATATCTACTGCTGAAAATACAACAACAATCAAAGTGACTTTTAGTCAGTTCTGAATGCCCTTCTCCACGGTGCGACGCTTGACTCGATTCGAATGAGTCAATCCGGAATTGTGGATCAACTCTGCTCCCCACAATTAAATCTTTTTCAATTAGAACAAGTTAAAATAAAATTAACGTCACAGAAACCGTTCGTCTAACCACTGATTCGAACTGTGCGTATAAATGGCTGCTGTTCCACCAGTAAGCAGTTGTTACAAGGAGTGCCTCAAGGATCAATCTTAGGACCCTATTGTTTGTAAATGACATGCCTTTAAGTATACGTGATTCAACACTAGACGTTTATGCTGATGATACAACTTTATCAAAATGCTCTAGTTGGGAAAATGTTCCTCACCTGACACAGGCTCTAAATCAAGATCTCAAACGTTTAGATGAGTGGTCAGCACGAAACAAAATGTTCATTAACTCTCAGAAAACGAAGTCCATGCTGGTAACAGGCAAACGTTTGCGGAACCTTGTCGCCTCTACTACTGGATAGACGGCTCAACTGAATTTAAATGTGAAAGAAGGCGCTCCGCTTCATTTCCGGATACCGCAGAGATGACATCGTCGACATGTCGTTTCCAAAACAAAGGCTGGACCGGTGAGGAAGCCAGAGCCCTTTGTTCCACATCTTCCATTACCATGTTGGCAATGACAGCAGAAACGGGAGAACCCATAGCCGTACCAAAAACCTGTTGGTAGTAGGTGCCATTGTATGCGAACTGAGTGGTGTTGAGACAAAAAGACAGCAAATCTATGAGATCCTCCACGGGCAAAGAAGTTCTTTGTCCCAATGAAGCGTCTTGTTTGAGTCTTTTTTCAGCAACATTAATGGCAAAATCAACCGGAATTTTGGTGAAGAGGGAAACAACGTCGAAATTAACCAACTCGTTTCCTGCGTCAAGAGTTTTTCCTCTTATAAAATCCGCAAAGTCACAGGAATTTTTGACAGTGTAATCAGTATTCCCAACAACAGGTGACAAGATTTTCGCGAGATAACTCGAAACCGCATAAGTCGGAGAATTAACAAAAGAGACCTTCTGTCGACTTATCTAACACCTTAAAGTGGGTTCCCTTTTATGCTGAATCATGTAAATCGATGCGCTCTAACCTACAAAAGGCTGACACTCATAATAGATCAACCCGTTTCTGTAATATAAACTTAATGTGCCCGCGATTTAAGAGAAGTACCGAAGGGGGACGAGCGTTTGCTGTGCGAGCCACGAAAGAATGGAACAAATTAAGTGTGGATATTAAACAGAGTACCAGTGTAAAAAGTTTTAGCGTTCCCTTTTTAAAATAATTTTAGATAATCAAATTCTTAGCAAATTATTTCTGTAAATTGGTAATTTTTAACAATATTTTATGATGCCATAGGTTTGTGTTTTCTTTTTCAAATTTTAATTTTCGAGGGCCATTGGTTTATCAGTTTTATTCTGACTGTTATATGTTACCCTCGTTAAATAAAGTCTTACTTACTTACTTACTTACAACGATTTTAAAATGTTATGCTCTCTATCTCTATAATCACCGCTGTCAGTATTTATTCGTTCACGTCAACTTACATTTCTGCCTGCTATCAACCTGCAACACGGGAGTGTTTTGCCTTATTCATCCACCAGGTCCCTTCATCCAGTGAGCGTTTTAATTATTTTATTCTTTCTCCATTACCTTCACTGTCAGCTTAAAGGTAAGAATATGGATGAAACAAATCATAACACACTGCTGATTCAGCAAGCATTTGTAAGTAACTCCACTGTCAGTTTGATCTAAGACTGGAAGAACATGACGCATTGAGCAAATTACTTTTGTTTCGTATCTTGCGAGGTTCGACAGCCATTTCAAGTAACTTGGGTAATTTACTGGTGGACTTCAATTACGCTCTTCTTTTAATAAGAATATATTTTTGTGAATAATCGAGGCCGAGACTTGCGAAATTTCTAGACTATTAGAATAAAACCAGAGGTTGAGGTTTGGGGAACAGGGTAGCAGCGGTGAGAGCGCTCGCCTTCCACCATGCACCAATGTGTCCCAGGTTCGATTCCCAGACTCGGCGTCATAAGTGGGCTGAGTTTGTTAGTTCTCTAGGCTGCTCTGAGAGGTTTTTCTCCGCGTTCCCCGGTTTTCCCCTCTCCTCAAAAACCGATTTTTGATTTGATTTGAATCGGGTTGAGTTTATTTACAGTCTCCCCAATTAGTAGAGCACCTGTCCTCTGCAAGAAAGATTTGAGACTTGAGTGATTATTATTATTATTGTAAAAGAATATAATTTTGTCTGGTGCACATTTGTAAATACAATCTGTTTTTAACTAAACCGTAAAAAAACTCCTCCTTTTTGTCTGGCTTACATGAAGTGTATAGCCACATCCACGAGAGTCGAGCGCCTGTCACGTGGTCTAGTAAGCCACACATGTACGCATTGCTGACCTATTTTTCTTAACGGCAAAACTACCCTACAAGCGACGGAGCACGTGCCCAATGTAACACGATACAGATCTAGACACCATACTATTGGAGTTGATACCCCAATACATTCTCAAATCTAAAAGGGAAAATCATACGCTCTAATCTACAAATAAACACAAGAATAGCGGCAGAAAAATAAGAATATTCAGCCTGGGCGCGTCCAAAAAAAAAAAAAAAAACATATACTCACGGAAACACTTGCTACGCAGGCTAAAAGTCGGCAAATGTGCGGGGCTTGCGTGCAGACCTTTCGTGCAGGCTAAATAGGTCCGTTTCCGCTCACTGGTGTTTAGGTCCTGGCTGGTCTCGTTGCGTGTTTGGTTTTGATATCAAATTATTTGGATTTTAATCCCTTTAATCACACGAATCTAATGTTTTTGTTTCGCTTTTGGTCTTCAACTCCTGTTGAGTGACGTCATCAGATCATTACTTTGTTAAGTTTATTTCCATCAAGTGCAAACGGTAAACGACACAGCCAGTTTAATATCCCTCGCGCTTTCTGTCTGACTCCAGACCAAAGTTCGTAACTGTTGAACAAGTAAGCTGCACAGTTGCCACCCTTATAAGGGTCGGTAGCTATATTAGGACATGTAATCATTTCCGCTGTCTGTTATTTTCCAATTCAGTACAGTTGTGCGCTCATTTATGACCAATGATTTTTATTTGACTAATTTCCCTGACTTTTTACATCCCGACTTCTTGAACGCGTACGTCGTTGAGAGCTATGAACCGTAAACATTTTGTTGATTTCAGATAATTTTCGTCTGGTTGCTATTTGTCAGTTGGTTACGTCGAGCTGAGGCGAAACAGAAAGTTTTTCGGCGTTTTGCGTTAAACACCTTTGTTACAGACAGCAGAGGAATTAAGTATTCGAGGTCAACTACTTGTGGATTCGAAAGGTGAGGTGAAGGAATGCTGTCTATTCATATTTATTATGCTGCTTCATTGTTGCACTGTACTTTCGAGGATCCGAAAACTTACACGAGTACGGGTTTGACAATTGGCAAGATAGCGGACAAGACAGGATCGATATTGTGTGTTCCAGTGTGACTACTAATAATATTCATTCTCATATATATGGATAGGTAAGTGTGGAGCATATTTCGCTTATGCCTATCGAACATTAATCTTATCGACATTGTTGAATGACGATTCATCAGATATTCCTTTCAGCCGATACCTTTTGTTTTCTAATTCTGTGATGCACAAAACTGTAAAATATACAGTAATTCAACACCTAGTTAACTATTGATTATTCGTCTGGCTGACTTATCCGATGTACGTTTTGTTGCGTTTTACAGCTTAACCGGGCAGCAGTGTCGTGTATTCAAAGTTTTTTTTGTAAGACGTAGATCGTATACATTAAACCACTGAATAACTCATTACCCACGGGGGACACTTCGTAAAGATTCTTTCACAGTTGGCGACAAGGGTCTCTTTGTGATGCTTTACAAATAACAGAATCTGCTTTCCACTTTTAGCCTGCGAATACAGCCGCCTCTCAACGCTCCCGGCCCCCGAGGGGCCCCTCGAGGGCCGGTAGCGTTGAGAGGCGGCTGTATTCGCAGGCTATTCCACTTTGTCTTTGACAAGAACTGGATTCTTGTATTTAATACTTAATTATTACCATAATAGTTAAACTGATCATGAAAAGCACAATTTAATTCCTGATAAACGATTGCCGCTCATCCAGAAATTTTTTAATGGTTTAAAAATTTCAATAATTTTTTGTGGAAGTACAAGACTGTTGATTGATGGAAAATTTTCCTGCTTGATAAAAATTCATATTTTTGTGCGAAGAGTGCAATATCGATCGTAGAGTCATTCTGTGTTGTTCAGTTCTAATTAATAAGCTGCCACATCAAGCCCCAACATATTCCTTTTGTTTTGCCTTGTTTTTGTTGCGCGATGGAACTCGTGTCACTTTCGAGAACAATTGAGGCCAATTTTGTCATGGCAGTGTGAATTTCTTAGTTTACAAATTTGTGAAATAAGTAATGGTGTCTACTTTTAAAATTTGAGGATAACTGTCACCTTTTGAGCAAACAAAGGGAAAAATTGCCTGTAATCAGAAATTTTGGAATTTTCATCATAAGACATAACATGTACTTATGTTTATTATGTTGAAAATCCCCCCCCCCCCCGTTACAAAAAAAAAATGAAAGGAAATTGGAAAGGAAATTCCTGAAGCATAGAATGTCATGTAACGCTACAAAGGAAACGGATGAAAAACAAAAAATAAACACCAGCTGTATTTCCTTTTCTCGGTATGTCCATTTTTGTTTTTCTCTTTTTTGTGATAACCTTTTTTTTATAAGAACGTTGAGGCTGAGATTAGCCAACACTTTAAGAACATACTAAGAACATACCCAGGTTGAAAGTCAGTAAGAACGTCTTTGTTTTGATCTTAAAGATTTTAGAGATTGAGGAGGTCTATGTTAACGTTGGGACGATTACTTCTTCTCGTCTTTCTTCCTTACTTATCTAAGATTACTTGTTTGTTGATTTTTATTCTTTATTGTCGTTTTCACTATTACAAGTATATTGTCAATAATTTTCAATTCTTCCAAGTCTTGGAAAATGAGTGTTAAATAAAAATTTATCGTTAATTGTTACCCACCTCGAATAGCTATGCCGCTAACTGTGGGTAACAAATCATGATTGTATAGTTGTTATTTGTCTATTAATAAATGAGTTGAGTATGAGTTGAGTTCGTTTTGTTGCGTTGTGAACCTTTGTTCACTTCTTTTTGTAAAACCAAATTTACCAAGAGTTTATAAAGGGGATAGTTTCTAAAGAAACTGTGGTGCTGCGTCGGTGGGGAAAGTAGTACACAAAAATTTGGTTTTACCAACAGAGTTGATAATGTAAATTGGCCACCGTACAGGGATTCTAAAAGCTGACGTTCCGAGCATTAGCCCTTCGTCGGAGCGAATCGAGGAATTATGGGTTGTGTGTAGTTTATATAGTGGAGGAGGAGCTACGTTCTTGGTGGTAACATGGCAACGTGAAAAACAGGAATACATTAGTTAATTGAAAAGCATCGGGGATTAAGGGCGCCGAATTGGAAGATGAATTTTTGTTCTAGATTCTTAATTGATGTAGGGAAAGGCCATGTGTTTCTTGGAGTGTTTAGAGAGATGAAAATGACGAACGACCGACTTAGATACATCCTTCTCATTCTTCTGAACATCACGAAGGTGTTCGCCGAATCGGTCGCCTAGTCGTTTTCCTGTATCGCCAATGTACAACTTGCATAACAGGTTATGCAATAAACAACATTTGCGGAGGTACATGTGAAACGATCGGTGATCTCAACAGATCGCTTAGGTCCCGATATTTTGCTAGTGTTAAGAATGAAAGCACAAGTTTTGCATTGTGAGCGCGCGCATTTGAAAGTGCCGGGTTGTTCATTAGTTTTGAGTACGCTTTTAACTGAAAAGGCGGCCTACGTTTTTGTCGTTTACCAAGAATTGGTTGGCGCGACATTTTGTTCGCGGCATCAGAGTAAGCCGCACAAGCATGTTACAAGCAACTTGAATTTTCCTGGTCAAGTCCTGAATGATTTATTGAAATACTATGCTATGTAACTTATAGCAACATGTTAAGAACGTTTTCCGCCTCAAATCGCCAAAAAAATAAGAAGGTTGAGCCTCGGCTCCAAAATTAGACGTTCTTATAAAAAAAAGACTGTAGTCTTTGTGACCTATTCGGGCTTGACCTTTGATTGGAAGTTTATAGTGTTAATCAAAAGATAGCACACTACGAGAAACAACGAAAACACCATGTAAGTACAACAAGGTAAATGGAACGTAAATGAACGAGTGAGCGAAAACGGAACGAACGAACAACGAACGGACGGTCGAACGAAAGGACCAAAGGAACGACCGAACGCACGAGCCGAGCGCATCAACAAAACATGATTATCGTTAGGTGACTAGTTCTGTGATAAAGCGTCTAAAGTCTCTAAAGTGGGATGAAATCAACTCTTTATGTAGAAGTTTTTTATCTGGGGTGAAATAATCTCTCTTTACGGATTGCACATATCTGCATGTGCAGTTTAACTCACGTAAGAAGTGTCCCTTTCTTAAGTTTTATTTTGGCCAAGGGGTTGATGAAAAGGGCTCTAAACACCACTAAAGAAATACGAGATAAGAAATACGCCGTCTATGGCCTGTTAAACAAGTTTCGATTTCATTGTACTGTACACTGTTAAAGCCTTTTGTTCTGTTTTGATCTATATATTTCCCAATTACCGTTCAGGATAAAAACGGCTTTTAATGCCGTGGCACAAACTGTATCGGTTTGGTTGTCCCGACTTTTGATGATGAAAGTTTCAAGGCTTGCGGTAAAAAAAGAGACATCAATTAACATTCGAAATAATTTCAATAAGCTAATTTAAATCGCTCCTAGAAAGCCCTTAGTTAATCGTGGAACTCAATAAGGTATGAAAGGATTGACTGGACTTCAAGTGTACTGCCGAGGATAAAATAGTGAAAACTTCAAGCCACGTCGCCATAATAAAAAGGCTTGGTTAAAAAATTCAAATAGTCAGCCTCCGGGAGCTGGTTTGACTTCAGCGCGCTATATAGCATTGTAACTCTTTTTTATTGTTTTCAAACAACAGACACGTTTTGGCGACTTTTTCTCAGTAGTAACTAGAAATCCGAAGAAAAAGTTATCCCAAAACAATGTATATTTTCGGATGATTTTCGAATGAAAATCGCTAATTCCGGCTATAGTTCAACAGTTACGAAACTTCAAAACAACATTCATTTGACGTAAAACGATTTGATATCAGTGTTATTCTGGTTTACACTTTTGTAAAATTAATTTCTGAACACTCCACTTCGTCGACTTGCCGTATTTCTTGCTCTCTAATAGGCCATTTCCTAGTTCCTGTCTCCCTCCTCTTCAAAGCGAGTCTAAGTGCGAACTTTTTGTGATGGTAATTAGTTCTACTTTACATATGAATCAGAAAACTAATTTTCATAACAAAAACTTCGCACTTAGACTCGCTTTGAAGAGGAGGCAGACATGAACTCGGAAATGGCCTATTGGCAAGAAACGGTTACACAACCCTTTCAAAATCACCAGTTCTCGCCGAAATGATACCTAGGGGCACAAAGAAATTTCATGCCACGCGGTGAACCGAAATTTACCTTTCTGTCAATCCACGGATGTTACTTTCGATTTTTCACTTTATCCATGTTGTTTTATATCCGTGATAATTGCTTGATAACGCACATGGTGTTTGACTACTCCATCTGATTGGACGAAAATTTCCCGCCATAATCTTCGAGACACAACACAATTTGACAGGGAAAATTGACAAGACAGCTGTACTTTTCTCTAGCCGGTACAGCCGTCTGGGGCGCGAAAATATTCGAGTTCATCTTCAACAGAATCTTCTGATCCGCTCTATTGAAAGAAAAAGGGAAGGTTTTCATCTTTGGCCAGTGCTGTCTATTCAAGGACGCTTACCAAGATGATCGAGCTACTTCGAGCTTTGAAGAATTTTCTTTACTCGTCACCAGCGTATGTACAAATTTGAATGATAATTTCTTTTTTCCATTTTCTCAAAAAAATAATTTTTGCAATACTTGAACCAGCAGTACGCAAGCCTTTTACTTCAATGAAACGAAAATCAGTCTTACTACATGTTTACTGCTCTTTCTCAGTTTCTTCATGTTGTTGTATTGATATACCGCGCTTGCTTTTCCGCCATAAACGATTAGCATCACAAATGCATGTACCAGTGAACTTACTTTGAATATCGCAATTTTGATGAACTCGTCACCGTGATTGTCAGTTTTGACACGAATATGCGAACAATGAGAGCGCACTTGAAAATCAGCAAAAAATGCGCTTATAAATTACCAGACCTTGCTGATTTTCAAAACGAAACGAAAATAGCATTACAGAATGAGGAAAGCGTTCGTTTGATTTAACGGGAAATATCTCGCATCTGGTGTTATTACGTTTTTTTTTTTTTTAAATAGAGTGTTCTTAAAACTTTTAAGAAAATCTAGTAGATTTTACCGTCTTTGAACATCAAGCATATGCAGATATTTTTTATCCGTACAGACAAAACTGATTGTAAACTGGAGTAGCTGTATATTTATGTTTTTACTTCAACTATTACATATAAATTACTTATTGCACATTCGAGTTTTCGTTTCTCCCGTTCGCAAATCCGTATTGTAAAGTCTCCATCGAACGGACTAAAAAACAAAATTTCTTAGAAGTAACATCGATAGTTTGCGGTTTAACACATTTTGGTGTTAATATTTATTAAAAATTACTTACCGTCGAAGCAACAAGCATTAGCAATTTTACTTTTCGTATAAATATATTATTTATTGTAATAGTCGAGCATTTCCATCACAATGCCTCTGCAACAGGTGTTTGGTCAGCTAGAAACTGGGAACGGCTGTCAAGTGTTTTAACCCTTTAATTCCCAGGACCAATATGTGTTTTCTCCTTACAGCCATCACTTATTTCGTATGTTACATTTAGAGGGAATTTGTGCAAACGCCAACTGAACTGATTCCCGATGATCATTTCCTGTATTCTCATACCCTGTATGCGTGGTGAACTAGTTATATGGTAAGGAGAGGTTAGATGATGGTCATCATTGGGATGTAAAGGGTTGGCAGGAGGAATTTGAGCGTGATGAACAGCTGACTGTGGAATTCAAAGTACTGATACGCAACCGAAAACAATCTCCGCGATTGTTTGTTTGTCAACAAAGCGGGAGCTTCTACCCGCGAAATTAAGTTATTTCGTAAGTTGCAAAAAAAAAAAAAAGAGAGAGAGAGAGAGAAGGTGAGGATGAAGAACATAGAGAGTGATGAAAGAAAGAAACAGAAAAAAGAGAGCCTCGTCTTCAACCCGTCATTTGCGTTATTATACCTTTTTATGCCATCTATTAGTTTCACTCTCATAGCTTGCTCTTGTACAAATATATGTACCGATTTTTCAATTAATGTTAATGACGTTTCATAATAGCGACCGAGGGCCAGCCCTTGTCATATTGCAAATTAAAAATACGAATATTTGCCAATTTAGTATAATATCAGTACGAACCAACAGAAGTGCTTGTTTGGTATTGGTCTCTCTCTGAAATTCATGCAGGCTTTGATGTGAGTATGTATAGAAAATTGCGTATCGCAGGGGCCTGTTTCTCGAAAGTCCCGTAAACTTTTCGGGCCCGAAAAGCCATTTCAAAAACTGTGATACGCTTATTCCAAAAAGCTGGTCTTTTACTATGATTTAAAGATAGGAAAGGGCTAATTTGTTGCAAAATTTTATGCCTGGAAACGTCTTCGTTTTTAAGATACGAAGGAAATTATGGCACCCGAAATGCCCCCGAAAAGCTTCGGGAGTTTCGAGGAACAGGCCTCAGCTGCAGAACCGATCCGTTTTCGTCTCGGTCCATAGCTCTTGTTACTCCCTTGTCTTGCGACAATCATTCATAAAGCTAAAAGAACTGCTTCACACTACGTTGAGGAAAAAAGAAATATCGGTTAACCACTTTTTACACTTTTTGTTCCATTGCTTTGTTAATACTGATAGTAATTCGTATGCGCAACGCTATCAGTTCAGAAATGGAAACAGAAAAAAATAGGCTCAAATAGAGTAAGCTTGAAAACATACACAAGAAGTGATAAAGACAGAGTCGTAAAAGAGGGTTTTTTCGCTTCCCGCCATTTCGCTATTCCCGTTCAGAGGAAATAAGAGGATCTTGTCTTGATTCTGATGTTACTGCAAGATATTTTTAGCACGAAATCGAAGCTATTTTTGTTCTCTTGTGAACGAAACAATATCCCTCTGCTCACTATTAAAAATGCGAATGCAACAAGGACTATATTGGTTTGACATTACGCGTCAATAACAAAAGTATCTTTCCATATCTGATGTTTTGCAAAGAAACGGGTTACTTCGGCGACAAATACTGCTTAAGCGCGCAAAAGGATACACACATTGTACACACAAAAAGCAAAGCTTTTCCGACCTTGGCCTTCTATGGTATTATTTGTTTTGGTTTTGTTTTGTTTTTATTCATCAACAAATAAATTTTAAAGTTGTAAACGTTTGTGTCGCCGGCGCTCCACGCATATCTTTCTCGACAACCTCCGGTCTGCGCATGATCAACGAGGAATTCCGAGAGGCTTCAAAAAGTTACCCCCACCTTCTCCTTCGATTGATAAATACCAGTTTAATAAGAAATTAAAACGCTTTAGACAAAACAAATCACAGGCTTCATCCAATGGAGGCAATGTCGTCATACATGTGGTTACCTGGTTCAGGTGGTTCAGTTGTGAATAAAACATAACAATCGTTAGTAACGCAATTTATGTCCAGTCACGCAAGAACCACGGACCGGTCTCCATAGTATATTTGATTTCCAACGAAAATATCAGTTTTTAGGAAAACACTATGATTAGCTATCGAAAGAAGTACAGTTCGGCGGTAGCCACTAAACAGAATGTTTTAAGCAGTAACGAAAGGTAGAACATTCATGAAGTTTCTTCTAAATCCACCTAATTTCAAGTGGTATTCTAATTTTTATTCCTCCAACAGGAGAATGCCTTCAATCTATCACGAACATTGTGGCAAGCCAGGACCCAAAAGTAATGACTATGTGCCGCCACCAGAAGCCCGGTTTTTCAAGTCACGTAGCGCACCTAATTCACCGTTACTCGGCGAACGGAAGCCGCTTTTCCCGCCTCGGGGATCGCCGCGTACCCCTCGCGTGCTGAACCAAGTGTCGAATAAACTGGCAGCTGCCGCCAAAAGCTCAAAGCCCGGCAAAGTTGGACGAAGCAAATCTTTTAACAGCAAAGGTATGTTATTATTTTGCAACTTTACCGGTATTGCAATATTCAGTCCGCATGTCTCCTACATGGCGTCACTAAAATTGTAAAAACCGTATTTATAATTTAAAACTGGCAGTTTGCAATCACAGAAATTCCGCGACCGTCTTTCGACGATTCCTTCAACCCTGTTTATTAATACCAACACTGGATGACGCCTTCTTGGTTGATAGACGAGCTTCAAATAATCAAACCAAGCACAGGACACTGATATTTCATACAAGTTTATAGGAGCATGTGTTGTTAACTTCCGTGAATTTAGTTCCGTTTTTGTTCCTTTGAGAATACGATCCGTTTCTTTTATAAAAAGACCCCCATTTTCTCTTTTAAAGGCGGATGGATTCCGTCGTGACCCGACGTTGGAGGGAAAGCTAAAGAAACGGGACGCGGTTACTCGTCAACATTTCATTTAATAACATGTATTAAACGAAAAGTACTCGAAATTAGCGCTCGATATCTATCAGGACACTAAAGAGTTCGAATCACGTTGTACGCGCTGCATGTCAGTCACAAACAGTGCTCAATAGTTGTGACACTTTAGTCAGGCAAAAGTGAATAAGTTACTAAGTAAGTCGCGATCGACTTGACTCGTCCTAGTGAAAACGTTTCAACTTGGTTTCACTGTCCTCTACTTTCGGCTGATCTTTTTACGTCAAATTGAGCGCGATGTTTTTTTAGGTTTGGTGTTAATTGAGGTCTTCCCGCGATGAGCATCTAGTATGGATGAGTACCGTATTAGTCGTAATGCTGCGTGTTGTAGATTCAAGATAAAACGATTCTGAAAGAACTAAAGGATTGTATCTACTTGTATGTTGCCATTTAATTGCGCTTGACAAACGTAACACAGACTGGTTGCTGGCTTTTTTCTTATTCAAGCTATCCTTTGATTCCAGAACTCCCTCCCCTTGTGCAAATTAGCATTTTTCTTCCCGTGATGCTCCACGTTTCACCATTGTTTCCAGTCTCTCTCCCTTCACAAACGGTGTTGGATGTAATTAATCGATTTTATTGGCCCCCAAACACTGCCAGATCTAAACTTGTTCTCTAGGCTTCTTAAGCCCGATTATCAAAGGCACTCCAACATCGATACCTCTCCCTTGGATGGGATTGACAAAGGGCAATCTTTAGCTGATGAAGGAGCCTATTGGCTTTATCTTGGAATTGCTGAATCGAGGCAAACAAGAAGGGCAAGGGAGATTCCCTTTTTCTCGAACCACGACCATTATCGGGATGGGGCCTGAAAAGGGGAGCGGTGTGGGATTAGATAAAGTTTTACTCTACCGACCTCGTTTCCAGCAAAGTCCTGGGAGGGTGGCTGATTTTCAACCCATTACTTTCTATTTACCAACTTTTAACGAAAAAAAAAAAAAAAAACAAAGATCACTACCTCATAAACTCTTTCCTCGGCTAACGTTATCCTGTACTCGGGGTTCGTATCGGTCCTGTAAATCCTGGAAAGTACTTGAATTTTGGTCTTGCTTTTTTCACGAGTGGAAAGTCCTTCAAATGGAAAGACATTTATTAAGTTGTAGCCAGACGGGAAAATTCAACAACTGAAAAATACTTCGTGTGCATGTTGTGGGTCCTGGAAAAAACTAACTTTCTGAGGCCTGGAAAAGACCTGGAACCTTGAGCGCTTTCCATTTGTATGGAAAAACCGGTGAGAATTTCTTCTAAATGGAACAGCGCAATCACTTGATCACTTTCTACTTGTATGGATATTGCTATTTCGGTGAAAACGAGAAAAGAGGAATACCTCTGAAGGTATTCCTTTTTTTGCGAGAAATTTCCACTGGGAAAGAATGTGCCATTTGTTGTCCCACCGGAAGAACCGGTATTTCCATGGAAATGGAGAACGCTCCTCGTTCCTAAAAAAAGTGTGCGAACCCTTTTTGATGCGGAATTTTGTGCCTAATTTTTGATGCTCTTTTCACTCGACCTGATTTCATTGTTCATTGTGAAGAATGATGTTGCTCGGCAAATTTTATATTTGGCCCCCCTCTTAGACCTCTTAAAGTGAAAGAGCACGTCCCCTTTCGGGGGGGGGGGGCTATCTGTTACCTTAGGAATATCAACTTCCCAATATGTGCCTTCTTCAGTGTCCACTGAAATACATGTTACCCCAGTGTGAGGAAACGTTAGTATCGACTTCGCCCCGTTGTATGGCCAAACGGAACCACTTTTGGTGGTACTAGATGAGTGATATTTCAAGTTTTTGAAGTCATCATAGACTACGAGCAACCAGCTACTACTAATCGGGCAAAACTTGTTGCAACAGTTTCTTTGAATAACTACTTTTAGATGTA
This sequence comes from Galaxea fascicularis, assembly GCA_948470475.1. Lineage (NCBI taxonomy): Eukaryota > Metazoa > Cnidaria > Anthozoa > Scleractinia > Euphylliidae > Galaxea > Galaxea fascicularis. The sequence continues at coordinate 11,515,435 of OX419337.1, forward strand.
GTTCTGTTGTATTGTGTCCATTGACTCGGTAAGATTGTAAAGGCGCCAGCGTTTTATAAACACTTCAGTATAGCGCTTTAGATTTCAGCCGTAGTTTGTTGATTTTATTTTGAATTTAGAGGGATTCTGTCGGTGAACATTTTGCCACTGGAACAGTATGAAAGTCCACAAATGAATATTATGAATGAGATGCGGTTAACAGAGAAGGGTCTATCGTCTTTGTTCAACATTGAGGCAAAACGGCAATTTTGAGTAACCTCTCTAAGAAGAAATAGTAACTCCTTGATGTCGTCATTGATTTCATTGTTAATTTCATTGTTGATGTCGTCTCTTCAAACGAAATCAAACTGCGACTGGGCGCCGATAACAAGCCAGAAAGCCGCTTAAGGGAAGAAATTGTCTTATTACGTTGGTCGTCACTTGGGGTCTCAAATGAAAACCCCTTAACTGTGACACGTAATTATTTTTCTGCGTGAATTGCTGAACCTGCTCTGCACTCTGTCTGCTTTGTCCTGTCCAGTGTTAAATGTTGGAATCTTCAAGGGAAACGAAATAGGTTCGAGTTAGCGGGAGATCGCCGGAGTTATGAAGGGTGAAATTGTGGAAAAGATGACCTAAAGGGAAAAATAGATTACTTGGTTCAAGTTATCGAGGGTTCTAGTTTCCGGGAGTCTATTGTAGCACCTCGATGCTGTCGATGCTTGTGAGTACGGCTAATAATAATGATAATGATACCTTTATTTACCCTCGGCAGTTTATTTAGCACAAAGGCTAGTGGGGCCAAGCAAATATATGAAACAAATAATTGAAATAAATGTAACATGATAAGAATTCCAATCGGCGGGAGGCAGACCAGTTGGCTATTTACAACGATGACCGAGGAGGTGAACCAGGCGCTTACCTAGAACAACACCAGATAGTGGTCAGAGCGAGGTTTGAACCCGGGTCACCGCTTTGAAATCCAACGCCCTAGACCACTTGGCCATCCTGCCTCCTACCAGCTGTACGATATTTACAGGAATCCTGCATTCAGCCCCAAATTTCGTATATTGGAACCGACCACTGACCACTGAGAATCCAGCCTCTCTGCGCGTGCTAGCATAACCCGGTTTGAGTCCTTCACGACCCCCCAAAAGTGCTTTTCCTGTTCTTATGTCTTTGACCTCCACCTACTCCTGCTATACCATGAAAAAGTCTTCAACACCACAGGTAACAGAAATGAAAAACCGATGGTGATAATTGTCACAACTTCAAGGTTAAGGCGATCTCTTAAATGGCTGAAGTTACATGCAGACAAACATATTCTGAGTATTGATCTTGTCACTGTTAAACATCGCTGTTTTCCAAGTCTGTTTCTTTAACGGCCGATTTTTGTTTCTTTTTGTGGCGCCCAAGTTTTTTTTCTGTTTTTAGTTATTGACACCCTCCCCTCCCATAACAAAAAGTTATTTGATGCCGCTTAGTCGTGACGTCATTGTACACCTTGCATGAGTTGAGCGACGTTCAGTTTCCAAACTTGTGCGCTGTTTGTCAAGAAAATCAAGATGACTGAATGTCATAAGTGCGGGAAACTTGTATATTTTGGTGAGATTTGTCCTTAAGAAACTCAGATATATTGTACGATCACATAATAACTGATTCCGGTAGATGTGTTGAGACTGTTGTGGAAGTAAACATCACTTTGCCGATCGAACTGAAAGCTGAAGCTTTATAATGTTAACGGTTGGGTGGATCTTCGGAGAAAACTGACAGCCGTTTTTCTTCTACGGTGCTCTTAAGATTTTGATGTATTTGTGCGATGTTTTGCAGCTGAACAAAGGAACTCGCTTGGTAAAGTTTGGCACCCCGGTTGTTTGAGATGCGAAGAATGTGGCAAACGATTAAACCCGGGCCAACATTCTGAGGTTAGTGTTCTTTAGAATTTTGTATAAGCTTAATCAAGTTATAACTTTAAGCTCATATTTTAGTTTATCTGATTTTGCTTAAATTTCTCCGGAGTGTTTCTCCAATTTTGTGATATTCCGTTGAAGAGAAATATACAAATAAACGAAATGGTTTGTTGCGTTCCGACGAAATCTAAGGTTACGCTTAACTTTTAATTGAGATTTGTCCTTATATCTACTACATGTAGGCCGGATTTTTTTATAGTTTTTGCGTAGTTAATGGGAATTTATAAGCCGATAACATTTCGTTCAATGCAAATATTGCCCTTGGGCTGTGAATATCTTAGGACGCTTACGTTCTCGTCATGTTTTCGTTCTTATCTCTCATTTTTCTCTTTTAATATGGGCAATGCTAGTGCCAACAAAATAAAATAAATTTCGTTCAGTAGAGGATCTTAGAAAGTAGTTAAAGACAAATAGCTTTTCCTCTGTCTTGTATGGCTTTTTACTGCTTTTGGTTCTTGGAACTTATGATCTTATACAGAAGCTAATTTCAAATTGTTTACATTTATATGACTTAAATATTTACATGACTTCTCAACATTGGTGGTGTCACGGCAAGGAGTCCAGTGTACGGATTTCACTGTTTTTCTTTGCACGTTATTTGTTTATTTGATGGCTTAAACAGCATAGCAGCCCTTCTTGGTTCGATTAACCCTTTCCTCCCTAAGAGTGACTTTATAGATTTTACTCTAACGCCTGACGATTTTACTCGTCCAAGGGAGACCCTTTGGGGTTAAAGGGTTAAGTTATTTGCATGTAATATCATCAATTACAATTAATTTTAAAATAGTTTTGAAAAGAATTGATTGATTGGTTGGTTGATTTATCAAGTCATAGTAATGTTTTGTCAGAAAAGTTCAAAACTCGTATGATGGTGAACCAGGCATCTTCAAACCTTTTGTGTTTGGCGCAAATGTTATGCCTGCTTATTCCTAATATGCTTTCAGATATACTTCAGCCTTGCATCCATATGTTTTTTGTCAGGACTTTGAACTGAATTTGATATGCAATAATTAAAATGCTAACATTATCATGACCATATGGTTGTCAAAAGTTTTGAGGCTTTATTGTTGGAGTAGGTGGCTATTTTGCTATCTAACACTAAAACAGGACTAAAAGAACTACAGAAAATATCCCAGTTGAGTAGCTGGCTAGGAACATGGAGTTAGTGGCAATTTTTGCTGGCTGTCAGTTACCAGGGATGTAGACAGTAGCTGGGAGCCAGGAAAAAGTCCCAGCTGTTAACTTGATTTTCTCAGCTGAAAAATCTTCTAAGGTCTTAAAATTCTGTAATAATGGATTCTTTGAATCCTGCCTGTGATCTGATAATTCACATCTGTCAAAAAGTTTAGTGACTACAAGTTACTATGTCAGACGATTATTATGATGTTAAACTAGTCTGGTCATCTTAAAAAAAAATTGGACCTCTTCAAGATTAGTACTTATATAACAAAGTGATGATAACCCTGTATAAAACTGATTGATTAAAGGGACTAGCAAGTGGTTTAATTAATGAGACTTGATATTTTGAAACATGCTCTGAAGGGCCATGTAGTTGAGACCTAAGTGTTCCTGTGATGAGTCAGTTTTAAATCCAAAGTCCAAGTTCCTATCCAGAATTCTGGTTCCTGATTTTCCAATGTAAGTTGATGATGCAATGGCTTATGTATGCCATCATTGTTCTCAAGAAAATGGAAGCAGACGCATTTCTGATGATTCAACAGCGAGTTCCTCATCTTCTATCCAGCTGGGTGGTACTGAAATCTCATTTGATCTTTATTTGTGCTGTATTTAAAGTAAATTTAATGTTTTGAGGCAGGATATAACTCTGGTTGTAACCCATTCAATATCAAGGCTACATAATGTGTTAACATTCAACATGAAAGGACAAGCTACAATAGATTCATATACAGTAAAGGATAACCTTATGTTGATTCATTCTTTTCTGAAGTTTACCTGTTTACCAATAATTGTGTCATGACTGAGGCTATTTATTTAAGATCATAAATCATCTGTTCAAATTAGTGAAAACAAGAGTTGTCTTTATTCATGTGTATTGTAGAGAATTATATGTCTGAATCTCGTAGAGGCCATGCACAAATCCAAATGGATAATGAAGTTGTTTTAGTGTTTATTTTCATGGGCAAAACACAATTTGCTTATTGTGATGTTTTGGAATAATAAACTAACATTTTTGATGGGTTTAAAAATAATAATGTTTCTTTTGTGTTTTAGAGTAGATACATGTAAATACATGAACTTTTTTTCTGTTCATATGTCATTCTCTGATCATATGATGTCCCTTGGGGCTCATTGTTTGGAATCAAACCACTCAGGACCATTTTCTATGTTTTTGTAGTTTGCAGCAATATGTTTACTATGGATACTATACCATTCATGTTTATGTTTAGAGGTCAAAATGAAACTTATTCAGGTTAAAATGATTTCAACCTAGTTTGATTTTCAATTTCCTTTGTCTCCTATGCCTAATTACACAAGATCTTTGAATAATTAGGGTAAGGAGACAAAGGAAATTCATGTCAATCTCAATTTCATTTTGACCTATAACATTTGAACAGGCTTGTATAAATATTTGCTTATCCCTCACAAGTAACTTAAGATGAGTATGATTTTGATAAAAGAAAAGCTCAAAGAAATACTGTCTTGTTCTGAGAGGCATATGGCAGCAAGTAATAAAAACATTGTAATGACACAGTTACCTGCAAAGTTGTTCTGTTTTTATAAAATTGAGTGAGTTTAATAACTCTTCAGTCTATATCTCTGAACACAATAAATAGGGTGTACAGTCTACATCTCTGAACACAATAAATAGGGTGTACAATGCCATTGATAGTTAATGACCTAGCTACTTTGCCTGTCTACTTGTAAATTGCAATTTAGCTAACAACAGGAGCGTCTGTTTTAAATGAAATTTTTTTTTACTTAAGAGACAAAATGGCCAAAATATAAGAAGGATACAGATTGAGTGCTTGCATGTAGGCAGAAGCTGATTAAAAGATATAAATAAATTTACATGTAATTGCCTGTTTTAGGTGAAATGTTTCCTTGATGTAAGTATTTAATGTTAACTGGTGACAAAAAAAAATATTTGTTACTTTTTATTTTACAGCATAGAGGCATCCCATATTGCAATATACCATGCTACAGTCTATTGTTTGGTCCTGGAGGTTATGGTAGAGGAGGCACAGAATCTTATCAATATTTTGCCGATGAGAAACTTACCCCTGCAGAATTGGATGCGTTAAGGTATATGTACTATAATTCAGATTTCATTTATTGTGCCCTGAGAGATTTCCTTCTAATGTCTACGCCTTTAAGCTATAAGAGAGCAAACATGCCAGAAAAATTCTTTTCATTTTTTTATCATTTATCAAACAGAAACCTTATAAATTATTCCCTTGATTAGACACCTTGCTCTTGTTAGTAAAAACAACAAACATTTTCTTTTCAATAGTCACTATCCACTAGACAAAGGTGCACTTATTTTTAATATGTTTATCTGCTTTTTAACAAATCATTTCCAAATATGGTCATGGTGCTTGCAAGATTAATTTTGTGTACTCAACAGATATCCTGCATTAGTATATACTAAAACAGTGGATAGTGTTGAAGGCGTGCTGTGACTGGCTAGTCAAACTCCAAATAGCCTTTGCTATTTACCTCCGAGCAACTCGGGAATTTCGTGCTCCCTCATGTGAATTTCGCAAAAATGGCGTCCCAGTTTGCATTCATGCCAAGCAAAGAAATCATCCAAATTACATGTAACAACGAAGCAGTTCCTGAAAACACAAAGAAAGCGACTAAATTTGGTTTAACTGTGTACAGAGAGAGTTTGCAACTCCATTTGAAGAAATGTCACCACCAGAACTAAACAAATGTCTTCAGAACTTTTATCTGTCAGTGAGAAAACAAGATGGCAGTTTTTGCAGAATATATTGCTGGAATATATGAATTAAAATCAATTTTTTGTGGGGTATGTTATCTCACTGTTTTAGTATAATTTATACTAATTAAAACAACTCTTCACCTTGGTGTTGGTGGCTAGCGGTGGATATTTACTTTGCCTCTTTACAGCTTGGGAAATATCCACTATTAGCCACCTCCACTTTGGTGAATAGTTATTAATTATACGTAGTTATAATTTGACAGGACTTCATTTCTTGATCTGTGTCTGGTCTAGTGCCCCATTTTTGCTGAACTGAGGTTATTAAAACCATTTTATTTTTAATAACCTTGCTCTTTGAATGACCAGGTGATGGTGTGTTAAGTTTGTTTGGGGGTAATGAGCTGGAAAGTGAAAAAAAAGTTCATTAGCCTTGTTTTAACTAGATTCACCCTCTGCGTCCACCTCCTTGTGTGAATACTTTTGTCTGCATTGTTCAGTGTGTCTTGTAGCTAGTGCTTGATATACCTGTAGTTGATGTTGTTGACAGAAGTCAGGGACACTCAACCACAAGCTGTAAAAAGGCATTTTTAAGTACTGTACCTTATGGTGTTGGAAGCCTGTTTTAAGTAATTTTGCCATTAGCTAAACCAATATAATCGACCTGTTTGGATTGCTTGGCTGAAATTTTAATGGCCTAAAAATCATTATTAATGATGGTAATGGTGTAATATGACCGTGAGAATGATGATATGCTAGTCGCTTGGCAACGGGCGAAAGGACAACAGTTGTCCTTTCACCTGTTGCCAAGCGACTAGCATATGGCCTAAAAATTGAAGGCAAAAAAAATCTTCCTTTGAGAAATTGCTAGTTAAAGTGAACTTTCCATGAATTTTCTAACAAACTATTTTACATTCCGAAAATGCTAGCTGATGTTTTTGACTGCCAGAAACAGTAACATATGACCCTTCCATAAAGGTCAGGGGCTTCATGCATTTCCCCATTGTGAATCTTTAAGGCCATGTTTCAGTTATGAAAAATCTGAGTGCACTCTATGAGTGACACCAAAAACCTAAGATGAACTACCTTCCAATGAACAGATATCTTCTGATTTTGTTGTTGGGTGCCCCTGAGAAGTTAATTAGTAAAATGCACTTTTATGATTCAATTAAACACAAAATGGGCATGGCTTTACTGTCTTTACAGAAATGAACTTATTCCTAAATTGAAGGAGTATAACACATTCTTTGAAGGAAGGAAAGCTCTACAGTTAACAAGTAAAGAGGTGATGTTAAATGATGACACGTCAAATAATTCTTTTGTTACCTCAGTGAATGAAATAATAATTGTTTCTAATTGTGCAATAATATTAAAGTAGTCAGTTAAAATTTTTATCAAAATCGCATAATTTGGAGTACAGTTGGTGGTTAATAAGTGCGTGTGATTTTAAGAGTTCTTGGTATTACAAGTCAGGTACCATCTTTCAAAATCATGAGATAACCTTGGTGAATTTTTTCATTCATTCATAGTTTGCTCAACAAAACTACAAATTGTTTGAAATCAGTGATTGTGCAATTTTTCATGTAGATCGTAATAATTTTTATATTCTAATAGCTCACACTAAAAAAGTCATTTCATAGAATTGCAACCTCAGTTTGTTAATTTCCATCCGATTTTTCGTGCTTGTATATACTCTGTTAAGGGATTTTATTAACAAAAAATTGTAAGTTAATATTTTCTTATATTTTCTATTGTGCAGGTTTGCTCACGGAACTGATTGTTAAATTAGATTGATCATTCAACAATAAATTTAATAGTGCACTAATTTATGTGACTCTTGATTCATTTAGGTTGGTGGTAGAATTATCCTGGAAGGGGTCCTCAAGGTATATTGGGGTTTAAAGATACCTGTCACTCTTGCAAGCCACAATTTGTCTTATTGGAGGAGACGCTCCCAGAAGGAACAAAATGGACTTATGAAGGGTGCGGCTATCAGAAACAAGGATTCTTTTGTGAGTATACAGTTAAACCCTGATATATAACAAAGAGAGGAAGGACAGGTTTGTTATAAGTGAAATGAAAAGTCCCATCATGATAAAATTGGAACAACTGGAAACCCTGTTATAAAGGAGATTATTGTTTAGCTGTATGGATATCATACACAAGTGTCCTCTGAGAGCATACATGTATAATGAGATACACTGTACATACAACATTTCACAATCAAAGATGAAGGAGTGTTTATTTTTCAAACATTTTCATCTCTGTTAGTTGATCTGTTGTGCCTTCATCTTCGGTTTGCTTGAAGGATTAGTTGTACTGTTCATGTACCTCTAAATATCATTATCATCATCATTGCCAACATCATAAAAAAAATTATGTGTAAGGTTAAACAAATTTGAGCCATACGTTTGCTGTAAAAAATTATACCGTTTTAAAAGTATTGTGTCACCCAATATTGTTCACTTAGAAAGCTCTGTTCATGTTTATGTGTACTTATTTGAAACAGAGAGCACGAACAAGTAGTTTGGAAAAGATTCTTGCCAGACGCCGTATCACAGTTAACAATAGGAATATACCAGATGCTGGAGACCAGAGGACAATTCTGGATTTCACAGTGCAGGTGAGCGAGCTCTTAAGGGACATGGCATTCCAGGCTTGAATTTCGTACATGACTTTATATATCATGCTTGTTTGTCTGAATAGCCATCTTTCATTGACAAATTTAGGTAAACTTTAGACTAAAGTGTAACAAAATCCTGTATGTTTCTGTGTTGACAGTCTCCAGAAGGTCGCACCACGTTTACCCCTCCTTTTGGCACCTCAACAAATCTACGGGTTACAAGCAGAACTCGAACAAGAGAGGTGGTGAAAATGCTAATGACAAAATTCCAGGTTTGACAACAATTTTTTGTTCAATCAATACTTCTTTTTTCTGGAGTCTTCTTACTAGTGCTTGTAATGGGAGAAACTGTTTCCAGTGTTAATATGGTTAGCAACCTACACTGTAGTTTAGGCTCTTTGAGTGGAATGTTTTTTGTATTAGCATTAGAGCATTGTAGTTCACTTGTTTTAACAGTTGATGTTTCATTACTTCAATTTGAATAACACTAGAATTACGGTAATTAGCAATAGAAGCCCAGTGTACAGATATTTGTCAGTTGTATATTAACAAGGTTTACACTAATCTTCTAGATAGTCACGGATATGTGAAAAGTAGCCAGGGATTCCAGCTATAGTTACCAAAGTAGCTGGTAACCTCACTCAAAATATGTAGGCAAACTCCTGGTCCCCAATCCTTGATGACTAATCAAGCTCTGTTGTAAAGGCTACATGTATGTTTGGTTGGTCTCTACATTATCCTCTATTTCCTTTAACCACAAAATCTTATGGGCCCTCAATAATTGGCTACCCGCTGTTGTGGTTACCCTGCCTATGGCGAAGCTGATAAAATGAATTAAAATAAAATAAAGTAAAATCTTACCTCACAATTTTCCATCAAAGTGCACATGTGCTTGCTACCGGTAGTAAACTGTTCAGCAAATTACAGTGGAAGTAAAGTTCAATAATCATGGCTTATTGTTATTCTCTCTCTTAAATTCCTCTTCAGATTACTGATGCACCCCAAAACTTTAACCTCTATGTTGTTTATGATAATGGATGTAAGTATGAAACATGTTGAGTTTTAAGCCATCCTTGTAGGGGAGGGGGGTGGGTACTCATCCTGTAGATGTTTAAAACTATAAATATTTTGGGTGCTGGGTCATCTCTTTTAAAACAAAGCAGTGTTCCAGTAAAGAGTAGGTTGTCGGGTCTTCCTACAGACTGTACATGCTGACTTGTTGGGTATGAACAGCAAGTATTTGATTTGAAAACCTACAACTAAAAATCACCCATTTTATGCTTTCCTAATGATTTTGATCACAGTTTTGTCTTAATTTTCTCCAAAATATATTTGTTTACTTTTATTTATTGTTTTTTCTCAAACACTTACATGTATAATTATATTTATTATTAAAGTCATGAACATGATAATTTTAAGTACAGAATTATTTGCATCTGTTTTTGCTTCGTTTACTTGATTTACAAACCATCACCCTCTGTTTGAATTCTCATTTCAACTCAAGAAAACATGGTCCCTTATTGACTTTGTATTTATGACCAATCACATTTTTACCTGTTTAGCAATCAGGCAGCTACTGAAAGAAGAGTTTCCCTTGCATGTGCGACTTCTACTAGGCCCCAGTGAGGTAAAGTTTCACATTTGAATACCACTGATTTACATTACATTCAGGTGCAAAAAATTATGTGATTCATGTATTATGCAGAATAAGAAAATACTAAGAAAATATAATATAGATTAGTATAAAACTGCTAGCATTCTATCAGGAATGCCAGTCTCTGATTGGCTATGCTACTTGCTGTCTATTATGTGATAGATAGTGAGTAGCGTTTGTCAACAAAATGGTGGTTGCTTCTTCGCGTTTTCAAAGTGTTTGCAGGGAAAATTAAGATAATTTATTTGTTTAGTTTTGAATGACTAGTAGATTTATACTAAAAAGAATTAGATTATTCGCTCTTAATTTCTATTAGGGCTGTGCTCTCATCAGCTATCATGTGATAGAGATCTTAGTAAGTGGAAAATAAAATCCCAATTTGAAAAACTACTTTCTATACACTAAAAACATCAATACCAATAAAAGAACAGAAAATTCAACTTCCACTAAAAATATTGTAATAGTTAAATTATCTCTGAAACTGAAATAAATGTGTTTTCAATGCTCTTTTTCTGTAGGAAGCTGCCAAGATATTTGTAATGGAAGCTGATGAAACAAATAATATATCTCATGAGGTTAGCTACTGTTTTAAACTAAGGTACTCGAATCCTCAAAAATCAGTGTCTGTTAAGCCACGACTTGCCCTCCCATCTTTTCTTTCATAACCAAATGACAAACATGAGTGACAGATTGAAACACTTGTGTAGTTATTTAACTATCATTTCATCATCATCATCATCATCATCTGCTTACTGCGGAACACACCACTGCAAGGTGTCTCCAATTGACTTGGTCTTGGGTGGTGCTCACAATGTCATCCTCAGAGAAGTTGTTGTTGGGGTTGATCCATTCTTGGGCAGGGGAAGAACCTCTGCTGTCTCCCTTGTGATCTCTTCCTGTTGTTGAGGTCTCATTTCTCATTCCTTGTTCATGATAACTTTGTGGGACACTCATCTTGAGTTTCTCTCTTGGGAGACTGAGTAACCACTCCCTGTGCACTTTATGTTAAATAAATTACCTTGCCTTGCCTTGCCTTCAGGTTGCACAGTACATCCATTTTGCAATGCCTGTGTTGCAAGCCTTCCTTGATAAATACCAAGAGGAGGAGGAAAAAGAAGTGGAAAGGATAAAGCAAAAGTATGCTATGTTTCCCTCTTACTTATACATGTAGTTATTTAAGTTCAAATTTGTCACAATGAAAGCTTTGCTGAACCTATCAAACGAAGGGCATGGTTCAAGGGACAATCTGACAAAGTGCCTGAAGCACAACAGATTAGGCCCACACATATACATTTCTGCCTGTACTACTACTACTTGTTTCAGCTTCTCTTACATGTAGTAAAAAATGTTTCCAATTTTGACTTAACTTTAAACTTACTTTCCTTTTTTGTCTTTACTTTTCAGTTACATGTTATATCGGCAGAAATTAAAAGAGAGACTTGCAGAAATCTCCACTGCTGTATAACAAAGCTGTACTGGCAAAATAGTTTATTATTTTTATAAAATTTAAGTTGTTTTTATATTAGTAACTTATTATGAGTAAGGAAATATTTATTTGTAAAATTAAGAAATTTAAATTTAAAGCAACTCCTTTTAATATTAATTATGTGAATAGCTATTTTCAAGGTATTTGGTTCTCACCTAGTCCTTGGTCAAACAGAATGTGAATATTGAAATTTTATTTGCCAATATCTCATTTTACTAATAATTGATTTCCAAGTTTATTTTGGGTAGATCAAGTCCTTTGTAGGGGCAAATGGTCATTTTAGGATGTAATTGAAATTTTGACTGTTTGCCCCCACAAAGGTCTGGATCTCCTTGGAACTGATCATTAGTTAAATGGTGCATTAAGGTGAGGGTTCTATTTAGGCTTGGTGGGACCTGGTTCTTCTTTGCTAGCTTGTGTCCTTTACAACTTTAGACTTGTGAAAGAGGCGAGCAAGCAGCAAGGTTCTCTTGCACTGTGTGGGGCCTGGCTGGGTCCACAGTGGATACCAGGTTATGAGAAATAGAAATGTCTTGATGCCAACACCAATTGCCACTTGTTTATATTCTGGCATTGAGGGTTAAAAGCCGTAAATATCATTGGTTGGAGCAGTCATATTAGATGAGGATACTGAAACTGAAAGACAATAGCTCTCAAGAGGACCACTATAAATTACGATCATTATGTAACTTCTCCTTACATTATGTTGATGGAAAGATTGACCTATGGCACCTGCCTTTTTGTTGCCAAGATCCTAAGGGTTGATAGCCTTACTGGGGCTTCAATGTACACAAAAATTGATTGGATAGTTGAAAAAGTTTTGTTTTAACATCTTGGGAGGCTTCTTTGGAAGACATTTAGTAAATAAGGTGCTTGATATCAATTTCCTTCATGGGTTAGTTGCACAAAAATTATCTTTCTGGGGTATATACCCAGTAACTACTAACTTGGTCCAAAATGTTTAATGAGCTGCACGGTTGACATCTGCAGGTAATTCTGACTTCAGATTTTGTCCAACAGGATTAGGTGTCCTGGATGCCTTTTTCTTGGGGTTTTTAAGTCATTTCCCAAGGATATCCTTTCTCTTTTTTCTTCTGTTTTAATAAATGCAAGGAAACCTTTTTCTCCAGCTGCGATGGTCTGATATCATATGGAGGGTCAACATATGATGGTCTTTCTTTCAGCCGAAACTATGAACCCATGTTTTCCGCTCCTTTATTTATGAATATGCTCCAAATCGTCTGTATTTTTCGTCTAGAGAATTGTATAACTACTCCACGCAAGTGAAGCTTAGGACCAGTATTCATTTAATTTGGTTTGCGTTTTTTTTTTTAGACGAAAGATTTTATGTTATAAGTGTAGTATAATTTCAAAGCTAAAAGAGTTTCCAGCAATCTAATTGGTTGAGCAGTTCAACAAAATGACACAGCCCCCGCTGGCGCATGTTCGAGCAATAAAATGCGTTGATTACCGATTTCTCTGTTGTTCAGTCCTGAAATTATATTTAAACAATTATTCCCCTTAGGCTCAGTGAATATTGTCTAAAATTTGTTAAATGTTATTTTAGTCGCTGTAAAGTTCCGAGCCTCTCCAGAATGAATAATCAACAATGAGACCCGTGGTACTTGAGGGGGAATGGTTCTAATTGTTTTAGTATCACCCAACTAGTCGGACAGAAAAGGCAAGAGGAAGCTTAAGCAACGGCGACGGCAACGAGAACGTCATTTCAAAATATGACTTCTGGCTTTCGTAACGTTTTCGTGATCGTTGCAATTTGTTTAACATTTCACGATGTTGCTTTGTAGAGGACGGTAAAGAAATGTACCAAAATTTAAAACGCCCGTGCAGAGATTGTTTTTCCTCATTAAGCCCATTGTTTTGTTACGTTCTCGTTGCCGTTGCGGTCCTCGCTGCTTAAGCTCTCTAATAATAAAGTTAGCAAATGTAAGTTGCAGGAATATTTATTTAGGAATAAAACGAAAGAAAGCGTCATGCTCGTTGGCTACTCGAGGATTATCACTATCAGTCCTACTAGCGTAGCCAATCAAAATACAGGATTTGCATTAGTCCACTAGTTGGGTGGTACTAAAGGGGGTTCGTTTCTAAAGAAACCGTGGTGCTGTGTCGGTGGAAAATTAAGTTTTAATCCACTGCGAAGAGATTCAAAAGCTAACGTTTCGAGCGTCAGTAGTTGATATAACAAAACTTTCCTCAAAATGAAACCTTCAAATGTGAAAATGAGGACAGTTTGGAGTATATTACAGTAGAACCGATAAACTGGGTAACGTCAACTGAAATTGTAGTTGTTATGGTAATGAGTCCAAAATTTATTGTACATATGTTCTTTAAAATTAAATGAACTAGATAACAGCAGTTTTCAGTGTTTTTGATGACCAGAGGACATCCAGCTTGCAGTAAAAGTTGTTTTAAGTTACCTGTGTGTCTGCCTTTGAGTCACCATCATCATCATCACCGTCGTCATCATTATGATCAGCAGCAGAAACATCAAAGTCGTCGTCAGCCGTCTTCAACAACGTTCTAATGGAGAATTGGGCTCTTGGCCTATTGGACCCGGGTGTTTTGTCCATTGACCCAATTCGGGATCTCGTATACTTTATAGAGGGACTGTTGTTTAAGGGGTCGGACCAGGTGAGTTCATGAATCAATCAGGCAGTGCCGATGGTGTGCGATAAACTCAAACGGAATATGGCTGGTTTGGATGGGGTGGTCTGTATGGTGATAGGATTGGGAAAAAAGGACATCTTTCTTTTTAATCCCTTTTGGAGGAAAATCGTCACTGATTTGTAGCCGTGGTTATATGAATATACCTTTCTACAGCCATTGCCGAGTCTGCTTGACCGTTTGCCGGATACTTCACTAGCAATCTTCGCATAATGTCTGGTTATCGAACCCAGGAGCCATTACCCAGGGAATATGACTCTTAAAAAACAAATCCTGTGTCACCGCGTTTTTGCACCTTGGGTGAGTTTTTGAGAGGTTTTAGATCGGTTTGCGAGAGAAAACTCTCACGGCGAGTCATATTGGAGCGGGAGCCCATCATGTGACGGACTTTTGACTGGGTTTCGAAACAAAGTTTGTCCTCGCAGGCTAATATCAGGTTAAAATCAATACTTTTGCTGCAAACGTTGTTCTATTGTGTTGGTTTCCAGCATTGCGGCGAGCGCGATTCATTCAATGTAAAACAATCCTTAAACGTCTATGGCGGCCCAGCAGTCTCATAGCAACATTTATACTCGAGAAACGTCAGAGAAGAGACAAATATAACTGATTTTATAAAAAAAATAAATGAATGTGAAATATTAAAAAAAAAAGAAAAAAAAAGAAAATTAATAAAAAATAAAGATAAAAATAAAAATCAACATCGGACAGGGCTCCCCACTTTTGTAGGAATAGTAATAAATTTAGTACAATACTCTTCCAAAAATGAAAAGTACTTTCACGGGATTTAAGTGGTCGGCTACAGCTGGCGGACCGCGCAGGAAAAACGTATATTTTTTACTGTTCCCTTAACTATTTTTTGAGTCAGCCCCCTCCCCGCAATTAAAGAGGTGGGTGCAGTCTCCGCTCTTTAAAAACTGATCCGCGGGCCCTGATAAGTCAACGTGGAGTTTGCCAAGTCCTGAAACTATGCAGATGTAGATGCACATCGACAGTTTTTTTTATAGGAAAGCTTTTTTATGCAAATATTTAATGATTATCGAATGTGCAAACATTTTTCAGTTTTGACAAACGCGCGGCCATAGGCCGTTTCGGACTTGCGCAGGGAACTTGGGCGAGTTTCAGATTAATTGACACCATCGCACCACAGGCAGCCCAATCGTGGTGCGTGTCATCAAAAGTTGATACAGAAAAATTGGCCGTTAAAAACCTAGAATTCCAACGAACTGAGTAGCGGTGGAAATATTTATATTCTAGTCAAATAAAGCCTTCCTACCTTCACTCTACTGTTTCTTGTCCCTTTCTGGGACGTCTAAATGCAATATCATCGCTTTTTTTAAATCCCGTATATAAGGATCCTCTTTGCAACACTAGATCACCCCTGATGAAGGCACAGGAGTGTCGAAACGTTGGGTCGTGAATTGTAACTTTTTAAGTTACATTCATCAATTTTCAAACTAGAGTAGCATCAAACCATATCCCAGGTCACTCCCCATTCTAAATGCAATATCCGTCGCTTTTTTTTAAATCCCAGGTCACTCTCCATTCAATATCATCGCTTTTTTTAAATCTCAGGTCACTCTCCATTCTAATTCTAATTCTCTGTATTTTTTTTTTACGATTTCTGTAATATTCTTAAAAATTGGCAAACATATTGATCTCCATCACATTTATTTCTAAATAGGAGGTTGATGACGGGATTTTACATTTGTCAGAAAACTGAATAATATTTTAAAGAGTTTATATGGTTTTGGGGGACGCTGCCTCAAAATTAGAGACGTTTTTATGGATTTTGAACGATGTTATTAAAGTCCATAACTTGGCCTCTGTTCAACCTAAAAGAATCAAACTTGGTCAAACGACCAACCTCAACGGTAATACCGGTACTCGCCGGGGTACTCGCCCACCTCGTGACTATGGCGCGTTTTTAGTGTCAAAATTCAAAACCTCGTTTCAAACATGCTATTTTTCTATTCAAATATTCAATCTTGTAATTAAAACCCAGGGCTCTTCAATTCAAATATGATATCCTTCTATTTCGATTTCCAATTCGTAAATTAAAATTCACATACGCTATTTGGTGTCTGAAACATCCATGGTTTCAATTCAGATTAACACTTCTTCAATTCAGTTATGCTCTTTTTCTACTCAAACGTGCAATCCTTCGTTTCAAAAATGTTTTTCTGCTAACCAAACATCCAGTCGTCTAATTCAAACCTGCTATCGTGCAATTCAAATTTCCAATCTCGCAATTCAAAATAGTCAGTTTCGAAATTAAAAATGCTATCCTTCTATTCCAATATACAATTCTTCACCGCAAATCTACAATTCGTCAATTCAAATACACTATTCGACAGTTCAAACAGGCTTCTGTCGACAGAAACATGCAATCCTTCGTTTTGAAACTACCGTTCTGCAATTCAAACACTCTACTCTTCAATTCAAACCGACAATTCTTCCATTCCAACGTGTAATCTTTTAAGTCAGACCTGCTTTTCGACTATGGAGACATCTGGTCGTTTAATTTGATAACCCTGTTGATCTCTTCAAATAGTTCAACTCTTTTTCCAAACATTCAATTATTCAATGCGAACGTGACATTTGGCACTCGTCATTTCAAACACGCAATCCTTCATTTCAAACACTCCAACTTTCATCGCAAACACGCTGTCCTTCGTCGTCGCCTGGAACCTAGCCCGGCCACGCATGCGTATTAGGAAGACAAATTCGCGGCAAATTCGGCGCGAAGGTAAGTTGTACGTTTTGCACACGGCGTCTTTTCTGTGTCGAAAACGAAGACCGAAGATCGAAGACCCACTGATCTAAAACGAAGACCCACCGGTTTTTAGCTCGTGGAGAGCTATTGGGGATGGCTGGGGAATCAGGATGTCAGGCGTAAACAGTAATAGACAATTTGTAATCGATTTCGGCGGGCGCATCCATGCATTCGTCAAATGGTCGTTAAGAATAATACTCTTATTCGGCTACCAATAAACATTATCTCACTCACTCCACGAGCTTACCATAGGATGCCTTTAATTGTTCAGTGAAGGACTATACACAAAGCCAAATTGCTCTCATTTCTGTAGCGCATAAATTAAAATGTCATCTGAGCGCAAAACAAATCTCAGTCGGTTCAAGACGTGTCAAGTTGTGTAACGCAATGAAATCCAAGAGTATAGAGATATTCGTTTTAGTGACGATTTTAGTATATTTTGTCATCATAAATATTCTATTTTTCAAATGTATATTGAGCAAATTACGATGAGGTGACTTCATTACTTTGCTACACTGTCCTTATCATTTAATAGAAAGGCGCAAAGGTCAACTGTGCGTGACTCGCAAATTTATTCACCACGTGCTACAGGAATTTTATTTTCCCGGGAAAATTACATTATCGCTTTCACATGTATCTCTGCGTTGAGAATGTTGTTTTTTCGTTTGAAAAATAGAATATTTATGATGACAAAATATACTAAAATCGTCACTAAAACGAATATCTCTATACTCTTGGATTTCATTGCGTTACACAACTTGACACGTCTTGAACCGACTGAGATTTGTTTTGCGCTCAGATGACATTTTAATTTATGCGCTACAGAAATGAGAGCAATTTGGCTTTGTGTATAGTCCTTCACTGAACAATTAAAGGCATCCTATGGTAAGCTCGTGGAGTGAGTGAGATAATGTTTATTGGTAGCCGAATAAGAGTATTATTCTTAACGACCATTTGACGAATGCATGGATGCGCCCGCCGAAATCGATTACAAATTGTCTATTACTGTTTACGCCTGACATCCTGATTCCCCAGCCATCCCCAATAGCTCTCCACGAGCTAAAAACCGGTGGGTCTTCGTTTTAGATCAGTGGGTCTTCGATCTTCGGTCTTCGTTTTCGACACAGAAAAGACGCCGTGTGCAAAACGTACAACTTACCTTCGCGCCGAATTTGCCGCGAATTTGTCTTCCTAATACGCATGCGTGGCCGGGCTAGGTTCCAGGCGACGACGAAGGACAGCGTGTTTGCGATGAAAGTTGGAGTGTTTGAAATGAAGGATTGCGTGTTTGAAATGACGAGTGCCAAATGTCACGTTCGCATTGAATAATTGAATGTTTGGAAAAAGAGTTGAACTATTTGAAGAGATCAACAGGGTTATCAAATTAAACGACCAGATGTCTCCATAGTCGAAAAGCAGGTCTGACTTAAAAGATTACACGTTGGAATGGAAGAATTGTCGGTTTGAATTGAAGAGTAGAGTGTTTGAATTGCAGAACGGTAGTTTCAAAACGAAGGATTGCATGTTTCTGTCGACAGAAGCCTGTTTGAACTGTCGAATAGTGTATTTGAATTGACGAATTGTAGATTTGCGGTGAAGAATTGTATATTGGAATAGAAGGATAGCATTTTTAATTTCGAAACTGACTATTTTGAATTGCGAGATTGGAAATTTGAATTGCACGATAGCAGGTTTGAATTAGACGACTGGATGTTTGGTTAGCAGAAAAACATTTTTGAAACGAAGGATTGCACGTTTGAGTAGAAAAAGAGCATAACTGAATTGAAGAAGTGTTAATCTGAATTGAAACCATGGATGTTTCAGACACCAAATAGCGTATGTGAATTTTAATTTACGAATTGGAAATCGAAATAGAAGGATATCATATTTGAATTGAAGAGCCCTGGGTTTTAATTACAAGATTGAATATTTGAATAGAAAAATAGCATGTTTGAAACGAGGTTTTGAATTTTGACACTAAAAACGCGCCATACGTGACAAGGTTTGTTTTGTTCCACCATTTCGTTACGACTTACACGACGTGGAGTACTTATCACGAGAAGGAAAGTGACGACCTGTAGGTATGTTTTATGGCAAGAATCGTTTTTTTTTTTAGGGGAGGGGGAGAAGAAAGACTTATCTGAATTTTCATTATTTAGATCATTGTAATTTTTTTTTGTATAATTATTGTCCATCCCCTGCCCCCTACCCATTCAGTTTTGCGAAAAAACAAAAACAAAACAAAACAAGAGGGAGATGGGAAGTTTTAAAAGCATAATTAAGTCTCTATGAATGCCTCCATGAGAAAAAAGTCGTGAAAGTGATTGCACTGCTTTTGTGATTTTATGGTTTGTTTCATTGCATGTCAATATTTACTGTATATTCCTCTTAACATACTAGACAATCAAGTGGATGGGAAAATGTTTATGAAATTGACACAATCAGACTTAATGGACCTCTACCCTTCAGATTTTTTAGCAAGGCAGAAATTTTGAGACTTATACAAAATATCCTGTTGATTGGATGAGACTGATGAGATGAGAGGCAAGAATATATTTTTACAGTGTTGGATAAACACCTTTAAATAATACAAACAACTTCTAGTTTAACATGATGTTAAACTAACAGACTGGTCTGAGGTTTACAAGATCAAGATAGCCATGTGAGTTAACATTCACATCTTTTATAAATCTTAAACCCTGAAAGATAATTTCCATACAAGGAGTAGAAAATGTTAAATATCTTTTTCTTATTTCTAGACCTCCTCTGGCCATTGGTCACCAAGAGGATCTTCAACCTTAGTGTCGAATGTGTCAACTTTGAGCCCTTGCAGCAGTTCATTTGACGAAGACTTGCCTTTCACACAGTCCATGTGTGCCTCTAAGCTGGCTGATGGTAGTTCATTCTTACTAGCGTGTTAAATGGATTTTTCAAAGAAAGTAGATGGTATGGTGTAAGAATAAAAACTGCCATAAATATATCCGGTTAAATGCTTGGCAGAGGATTATACATGTATGCATGTAGATTTGATATGACTTTGGTAGTGGTGTAAAACAAACTTCTAAGCAAAATGAGCAATGTCAGTGCACAAAATATCAGTAGCTAACCAGTTGGACAAGTTCTTGTCACAATATATGTTGAAAAGTTTCTAATTTTACTTAGCTGACATGTTGTGTATTCATGTTTCTAAAGGTTTCAGTAAGGTTTTTTGCACTCTCAGATGTAGAGGAGGCAGTTTCATGGTTAAAAATGTTGTCAGTTTTATGATCAGTAAGAAAGTAGGCAACAAATCAACACAAACTAAGCTTGACATGAAGCAAATGTTTAGTTCCCAACTCTTATCAAAGAAAGTAGATAGTGTGGTGTAAGTAAAAAAAGAGTGCCATGAATATTCTGGTTAAATGCTTAGCAGATGATTGGATATCTAATTACATGTATGCTTATACAAGTTGCAGCAGTATAAGAAATAGCAGTGTAATTATTGTGAAGTTTGTTGGAAAATGTTTAAGTGATACTAAGTAGTTAATATTTTGAATCTAAAACATGTTTTAGTTCCATGCCTGTATATCAAGTTATGGACATTTCCTTTCTTTAAGGTAATCAGAACTCATTTCATAAACGTAAAGTGTTAGAAACAATTCTCTTAGTCCAAGATATTATTACTTGTTAACTGTATGTTTTTACTGCTTAAAACAAGAGGCAATTTCCTTGTTTCAAGACACTGGTTACTTGGTTTCATTAACTTAAAATAAGTACTAATTTCCTTATTTCAAGGACAGTTTTCTCCTTTATTTTGTACTTAGAATAAGAAATAAAGTTCCTGTTTCAAGAAGCCTGGTTCTTGTTTTGAGAATTTGGAGTACTTGTTTTAAGCTTTGCAGTTTCTTATCTCAGGAACTTAAAACAAGATTTTTTAATCTTATTTTAAGGAAACTCACTTTAACAGTGTTTCCGCGCAACCCATACATAGTAAGCTTGAGGTGATTCCCTAGTAAAAGAACCCGCCGTAGATTTCCGATGAAACTTGGTATGCTGTTGTTACAGGACAAGGGCATATTAAAAACATAATAAAAAGAGGGGGTCACCGTGCTTGTTTTCACGCCACAATGCTGATAAATACGCTTACTTAGGTGACTTTTGGTAATCTCCTTGCGCAACAAATAAGCTCGATTATTTTTCAATGCAGCCTGTGATATCAAACAGAGTTTGACTTTCTTTGATTGTTTATTCATTTACTGTCCCACAAAAAATGTCTTCAAATACCCTGCATTTTTTTATCCTTTAAAGGAAACATAATTTGGACATGCGCTGCTGGGCCCGTTATGTCTCCCTCTGTAGTACTTATTTCATTTGCCAAAAAAGTGGCCATAGATTTCTGCTGATATTTTTCTCAGTTAATAAGGATATTGTTCTCATTGAAATTAGGAAATAAAAAGTGGGGGTCACCGTGCTCGTGTAAGAGAAAAGGAGCATTTATTCCGTTATCGAGCTTAGTTTGAGGGAAAATCTCTCATGTTTTGTACACGCACGCGCTCATGTGCGTGTGCTAATGACGCGAAAATCGTGTGCAGTAGGGATGTGCAATGCAATACCAAGGAATCACCTTAATCAATGTAAACCTGCAACGTAACGAATTACAAAAATGAAGCCAAGAACCGTAATATACTTAGTATAAGCATAAGAAGCTAACAACAACAACAACAACAACATTTTATTAAAAACAGTAAACAATTACAGAATTGTATAACTACCCGCAAATAGCTATAGCTAATCGAGGCGGGTAGGTGGCATAACGTAATTAATTATGGTGCTTGTGTACCGTTACAAGGAAAGACAGAGTATATATGTATATATGTGACAGTTATAAAGAATTGACACGTTTTTTTTTATTATAAAAAAGAAACGATTCCTCTACAAATCTGATTTCAATAATTGCAGAAGTCAAGAGGTACAAATTTTCAGTTCTCAGACTATTGATATCAGGATGTAAAGCCCCGGCCAAACGATCACAACATTTCAACGCAACATATCCCAACATTGTTGGATCGTGTTGCGACATGTTGTGGAAAGGCTGGCCCAACATTCGCAACATAATGCAACAGTCTACGCAATAGTTTCAGCGAATATTCATGGCCCCTAGTCTCCTGTTGTCCTGGAAATAACATGGAGTATGTTCATGAGCGATTTCGCCGTTGGCGTCTTAAAATCGTGGCATGTTCTCAAGTGCTGCTTGTAGAGGAGGACGAGAGAGAGGTAAAAAGAGGAAAAACTAGGTTGTGGATCAAGAGGAGGCAGGACAAGGGCTGTGATATCTTTGAGTTTTTACACAATTCAAATTACGCGCCACTTTTTGCCATGTTTACAAATGACGTTTTTAAAAAACAAATCGAGCTAGTACGCATGCCCCGATGCAACATTGTTGCACGAACCTGGCCAAACGACCACAACATCATGCAACATCCACAAATGTTGGGTGAAAAATTTGACCATTTTCAAATTTGAGCCAACAACACGCAACATGTTGCAACAGGATGGCCAAACGTGTGCAACATGTTGCAGCCAACAAGGTTGGGATATGTTGCGCTGAATGTTGTGATCGTTTGGCCGGGGCTTAACACATCGATAATTCTGATACTTGATAAAAATCGATAAAAATCAATAATAATTAATCGATTAATATCGGAAATCAATCAAAATCAATGGCCAGGTTCTTTGTGATTATTGATTTTGATCGATTTTAGTAATTAAGGTTCGATTAGTATTGATTTCGATCGATTATATCGGGGACTAAAGAAAAGCAACTTTCAATCAATCCTTACATGTGACGCTGAAAGAATTGTACTTGCTTCGCCTCCCAGTTATTTCGCTAGTGGTCAGTCAGATCAGTTTGCTAACAGTGATTTTAGAAGAAAGAATATAACACAGTCACTCCACGAAGAATATATGTTTGCGAACTAACATAAGACGTTCGGTACTGTGCGGTTTAAGCGACACAGCTTGTGGGCAAATAAACCGGTCACCTGCTAAAAGCCTTTAATGAAGTTTGTTTAACAATCTTTAATTGGTTTTTGATACTGTGAGACACTGTAACTAGTTGGTAAGTATGTATGCTAACTGCAGGTATCGAAGCGAAGGAATGATTCGCTTTAAAACTCGATGTTAATTACTTATAACTTTATATGAAACTTATTTCATATCTTAACAATGGTACATCAGTGTGACTTCATATGCAACTGAAAAAAACCTATCGTGGTGAGCAAAATGCTGTGAATGGGACATGATTAATGAAAAAAAAAAATTGAATGCGCGGGTGGATCCTCTCCCCAGTATCCTCTCCTTTTCATATGGCGCCTTCATATGAAAAATTGGGGTGCGCTAGCCTTGTGGACAAACAAGTACATTTTCGTAACGTAATGAATGGATCCGTTTGAACTTGAATGAATGTGCTATGCCCTTAAAGTACTGCGAAATTGGTGGTGTTTAACGAATTTAACCACATCAATGATAAACGGATAATCTCAGAACTCCAGCCTTCAGAACTGCCATGTGGTAAATCCCTGGGTAAATAAGATAAGAGTGGACTAATGAGTATAAGATAGCCGGCCTCTACATAAAGTATCCATAATCTCGTGGTTTTTTGTTAAGAATTATGGCTTACGCCTGCTTACAAAATGTATTTCCTAAGCTAGAATTTTATGATTGAGGTCGCCAAAGTAAGGTAAGAAGCGACGGTTGACAAGCTAAGCCTGTAATAAGGCAGTGTCAGCTATTCGTGATGGTATTGATGCACTGATATCACTGACACTCTTGACACTATTGTTTCGATCAAATTGGCTTCCTGAGTATATTATTAGTGGGTGTTTGTCGCGGCAGAATCTGGACAGTTTCTCAAAATCGATAGAAATCAATACCCGATGCTTAAACTAGTGTGATTATCAATTTTGATCGATTAATTTGCTTATCGAGTAAAATCAAGTAATATCAATTTATCGATTAGGTTTCCAATGATTGATTCTGATCGATGTGTTACGTCCTGTTGATATGCATTTCAGGTATTTGGTTTTTGAATAATTTTTGGTTCTTTAGGTTTCTAATATTTTCAGGTAGGGCATTCCATAATCATACTCCGAGTCGTGAAAAAGAGTTATTTAACAGATTTAGGCGTGAAGGGATCACGTAAAATTTATAACTGGCAGCTGATCTGGTGTTGTAGGAGTGTATATCGGTGTCATGTTTGAATAAGTCTTGAACATGAGCTTAAGCTTTATTTTGAACATCATACATCAGCCTGGAAGTAGATTCAACATAAAGATAAGTTATAGGTAGGATTTTAAAATTAATAAAGTAGGGGATAGCATGCTCACTCATAATTTGTTTAGAAAATGACATTAAATGTAAGACTCGTTTTTGAAGAAGAAGAAGCTTTTCCAAATTAGACTGAGAAGCTTGACCCCAAGCACTAATTCCATATGTGAGGTAAGGAAGAATTAGAGACTGATACAACTTGATTGTAACAGAGAGTGGCACATAATGTCTTGAACAATTCCTTGTTAGTGGTAACATAGTGTCTGATACATGTATAACTGATCATTTCTCTCAGTTCTGTATCTCAAGTTGTACTATTAATCAAGTCCAACCTGTTGCGATTAAATTAGTCCGGGATTACTCTAACTTTTCACCCGAAAATTTCAATAATGAACTCTCTCGAGTTAAAAAACTGTAATCAGCTTGACCCTTGCCTAACATATTTTTGAATTAATTGAAGCTGTGCAGTGTATACGTACCTGTAATATTGACATCCTCCCTTCTTTTGACCAGCCCCAGTTGTTCAAAGAGCAGGTAACACTATATCCTGCAGATAACATGTTGCAATGCACTTTATCCACTGGATATATACTACTTATTAACTGAGAGTGACATCATTACAGGGAGATATCAGACTGAGGCCTTGATGTATTGACAGAGCAATGTATTAAGAAAGCATCTTTAATCTGAACTGAACCGAACCGAACAACGTTACAAGCTGAACTGAATAAAAATAAGCTACGAAGGAGCACGACGCAATCGAGGAGCACGTGCAATACCCTAGAGAGTGTCACATGGTCCAATAACAGCGAATCACACTACATAATTAATATTCTAAATTACATGATTATTATTCTACATTACATGATTATTATTCTCCAACACAATGGCGAGATCAGTGGTTCTGAGATCTCCCTGTAATGACTGAATGGACGAGGTTAATAAGTCATTTATTATTAATATAGCTTTGTTATGGAAATAAAAAAAAAAAAGAAAACAAAAAGGAACTGCAATGTGCCGAGAGGGAGGCTTGTTCTTCCTTTCCAGGTTAACAGTCCCTTGTTATTCATAATTCTAAAAGGTCTAGATATTTATGTTCACTTTAATGTAGCAGTTATTGTGTGAAAAAAGTTTTGTTATGAGTTTTGTTGTTTTGCTTACGAGAATGGCCTTGCGAAGAAAATGTTTTATAATGCCTGCAGGTATTACAAGGAAATTCGGCTTACTCAGCAGCCAGTCAGGTCACTCATACTATCACTGCCATATAATAAATAGGGATAATTCTGCCCTTTGAATAGGTGGTGGACAAAACACTCCCCTAGCCCTTGGACTACCCTAATGGACTACCTGAATGGACTACCTAAATGGACTACCCTAAAATGGACTACCCCTAAAAAATGCTATTTCAGATGACTGGTATGTTATAAGAAGCTGTGATTATATACTTACATTGCACGGATGATGACCAGTCTTATTTGTTTTCGCTCCACATCACCTTCAGCTGCCATTTTGAATAACTATACTGAATAAAACAACCGCTGTACACAAAAAGCGTAGACTAAATCAAAACAAATATTCTGCACACCACCGGGGCACACTATAAAATAATTCGAAATGGCTTTGAAAACGAAATGTAAGTGAGACACCTGGCGTCATATTTATCGCAAGTCTAATGTCACAGTAATTGTCAATCTTGCTCCCATGTGATTTAGCAACTCAGTCCTTCTCGAACAGACGAAATGATCTTCAGGATGTTATTCATGATCTGTTCAGCGGTTGTTTAATCAGTATAATTATTCAAAATGGCGGCTGAAGGTGATGCAGAACGAAAACAAATAAGACTGGTCATCATCCGTGCAATGTAAGTATATAATCACAGCTTCTTATAGCATACCAGTCATCTGAAATAGTATTTTTTAGGGGTAGTCCATTTTAAGGTAGTCCATTTAGGTAGTCCATTAGGGTAGTCCATGGACTAGGGGTCAGTGTTTTGTTCACCGCCCTTTGAATATCTGGGGCCAGTATAACATTGATGAATGTGAGGAGAAACTAGATGTTGGTGACAGTGTTATGGCTGAAAGGGTTTAGATTATGATATTACGCGCTACCAGATTTTGCCAATTTGACGCTCTGTTGTTTGTTGACTTTGATGCCTTTGCATTGCGACAGACCGGTCATAAGCCCAAAGGGACTCATTTCTTCTGGAATCTCTTTGTATTGATTGGTTAACTTCAGCAAAAACGCTATAAACAGTGTATATATCCTGTAACTCTAATGCAGAAGCTGTGATCTAATTAGCCACAAATCACTGTATTGGAACGAATAACCAGTGGTTTCGGTTCACTGATTTCATTGTGTGAGGTTTGTCAGATTTCTTTTGTTTATCCATAAACACAAGTCACCACTGAGAGAAACTTGTTTTTTTTGCATTACGTTATTTCTCGAAAATGAAGAGGAAATCAGCGAAAAAAAAATACGGAGCAATGTTTCTTAACTGGAATGAAGTCCACATGCCACATTTCAGTTACTTTTGAGCACATCGAAAATCGACCAAAAACCAGGAGGACGTTCTTCCCCCGAGCCCTTCATTTCTTTAATGATGGCATTGCAAAATCCAAAGTTTAATCAAGAAAACTCATTTACTGGTAAGGCTTTTTCAATGAAACCCCATAAATTATGTGTGAATTATACCCTTTAACAGGAGTTATTTTTCTTGCAGGAGGATTTTCACACAAGTAATTTACAAGCAGCAAAAAGAAATGGACTCCACTGAAACAAGCTGTGTGAACAAGGCTTTTGACACCGAAGAAGTTATAGCCACAGTTAAAACGATGCTGATTCATTCCATAGCACTCAATAATTTAGAAGGCTTTACCATGGCTATAGAAGCTTTGCAGGAACTTAATGCTGGCCTCAATTGGAGTTTTTATTCAAAATCTGTGGTACTAAGTGGTGACAACTGGAATACCCCATTGACTTTCACTGCAAAACTTGGCCGCCTAAGTATGGTAACCACATTAATTGAAAAGGGTGCAGATGTGAATTTTTGCTCTCATTATGAGCACAGGAAATCAATTGGGCGAACAGCTCTTCATGCAGCAGCGAAATCAGGACACTGCTGTTGTAGACTGCCTTCTAATGCAGGGTTGTAATGTGAATATGCTTGACTCAAGAGGGTGGACACCAATTCATGATGCGATTTGCGAAGGTAACATCAATGTTGCCTTTAAACTGCTTGAAAATGGAGCAGATCCTAGGAGGAGCTTTTCTATATCTTTATCAGATGTGAAAAATCTTTCTGCCATTGGAAGGGCATCCCTCACGTTTTCTGCTGACCCTTATAAGTGGAATCTGTTCAAACTTCCATCACTGGAATGGAATTGTCTTTCATTTGCTGCCAATTGTCATCAGCCACAACTAGTAGAAAAACTAATTCAAGATTACTTCGAGAAAGATGCAGATTGTCAAGGTACATTTGGGAAAACGGTGCTGCATGAGGCTGTAATTCTACCAGAAAATCTGAATCTGGATAAGGAAATTCTCCTGGAAAAGTGGCATGCAACTCTGAAAGTTGTTCTGAAAGCAGGTGTCAGCCCCAATATCCAGGATCACCTGGGGAAAACAGCACTTAATGTGTTCTTTGACCATGTGAATTCAGCTAAGGCAGTTGTAAGGAAGCACTCTAAGATTATCACTGAGATAATTCACCTACTTCAAGATTATGGCACCCACATAAATTTGGCTGACTTCAATGGAAGGACTGTGTTGCATCAGGCAGCTGTGTTTGGTGATGTAGAGATACTGAAGCTTCTCTTGGAGCTCGGGGCAAGTGCCACAAGTCAAGACAACGATGGCAACACACCAGCTCATGTTGCAGCTCACCATTGCAATTTTGAAGTGCTACAGTGCTTGTTAGAATGTGCTTCACATGCAGAATTCATGAACTGTCTTGGAGACAGTGTGTTGCATGTTGCAATAATGCATATGGCGAATGCTAGGGAAGACAGTGAAGACACACTCCTGAAAATTGCTGAAACACTGAGATGCAAATGGACAGAGAAGTTACACATGAATGTTTATGAAGAGACAGAGTATGATTTGGCTGTTAAGTTCAATTTGGAAAGACTTTCCCACCTACTCTTGTGTCAAATGGACAATGCTAACAGCACTAATTCTCCCTCTATTGACCAAGCAAGGAATGTAGCTCAGTCATATGAGATGGATAATAGTGGAAGAAATGAAATTCTGTCGGATCAAGACCAACTAAGTGACACTGACGGAGGCTGCTTTGAGAAGAAACTTGACCAAGGCAAATCATGCAGCATGAGTGATTTTGATGTTTGTAACATCAGTGAAGTTCCAGAATTAACAATTAAGTCTGACACTAATGTGAATGAGTATTTATTGAAACTATGCCATGACTATCAAGTAAGAAGTCTCCATATGGATGGTGATGGGATGTGCCATGAAAGATGCACAGTTGCAAAACAGACCATAGACTTCGTCCAAAAACTTTTGAACCTTGTTTCAGTGGAAGATAAGAGGTTCCACAGTGAAGTTCTGTGCACAGGAAGTGCTTTTGAAGGATACAGAATTGGAAAACCAGATGAATTTGACTACATGTGTGAATTGAAATCATTAACAGGTGAAAAATGTGAGATTGTTTACACTGATGAACCAGGATTTGTTTGTATTCAGGTGAAGGAGAATTTCAGGGAAGAATGGACAATGCTTCTATCGGAAGATGGATTTCTTGATGCCATGAAAGTCAAACATTTTTTGGCAAATATGTTGTGCAGCAAGTCTAACACACATGGTTTGGTCCATAAAACATGGAAACTAAGCTTCAAGACAGCAAGCTATGATTCATGTGTGTTTTGCCAGCCATTAATTTGCACAAGCAAGGCTGGAGTCAAGATGTCTGTCTTTTGGAGAGGTGATAGTTACAAATTTATGCCCATTGATATTGACATCACTCCTGCAATTCATTTCTCTGGTTGGCCGAAGTATGCCAAAGTACCTCCTTCCCATGTTCTAAAGGGCTACAGAGAAGTAGGATTTCATGTTGTTCCCAAATCGGAAGGAGGAAACTCACTGTTGTGGAGACTGTCATTTTCCTCGGCAGAATTGAAGATATTACAAAATGTCAGTCCTGTTCAAGGAGCATGTTACACTGCTCTTAAAATCATTAAAGGGCAGACAATGTTGAGGAGTTGCTCGCAGCATTTTTCACACCTTGGATTTCTCCATACCTACATCCTCAAGACAAAATTCATTGAGGAGCTTGAACATTGCAATGACTCAGAGCTGTGGCAGGAAGACAAATTGACTGATAGAATCTGCTCTGTTTTGGAATGCACAGCAGGGCTTTTAAGTCAGAAAAGATCTTCCCAGGTAGACTCCTATTTCCTTCCTGGTCATAGCATTGTACGACAGGCAGACAGGCATTTTGGCAAGTGCGTTGCAGCTGTTGTGAAGACAACTCTTCGTAACATTGTGCGACTGTTGCAAAAAGAATCAGACTTGCCATTGGAAACTGCTACTGATGGTAGCTTTACCATGAAGTTTGATGTGGATTCCAGTTCTGAATCCAGCGATGATAGTGGCATGGAATTTGTCAATCCTTGAAATGTGGCTCAAAATGCCACTGCTCAGTTACCTTCAACAGGATGAATAATGTTAATTAAAGAGTTTGTACAATACATACAATGTACATTATTTGTTGGCATGGTATTCCTGAAGATGCCAGGCTTGCTATGGTCTGTTGATTACACCAGCTTGCTATGCTGTGGAGCTGACTTTTAAATCTGCCTTGACAAAAGTGGTTTTCTTTTGTTGGATCAATTTATTTCTTTACATTTGTTAAAAAAGTAAAAAAATAAAAAAAAAGTATTGATGTCAGAAGTTTGATTTCGCTTTGTTTTGCACCATGTGTGATCAAAATTAATTTTGCTTTTTGTTTTAAAGATTGTTTAGCTTAAAAGGGTGTAATATGTTGAAAAAAGACTGATTTGGCTTTATCAACAGAGTTGATGATCTAAATTGGCCACCGTTCAGGGATTCCAAAATTTTTAGAATCCCTGTATGGTGGCCAATTTACGTTGTCAACTCTATTGATAAAGCCAAAGAATTCTTGTGTACAATTCCTCCACTGATGCAGCACCACAGTCTCTTTAGAAACTAACCCCTTTATTCATTTGTTATCTGTTGAAAGTATTGCTTTGATCCCATCACTGATAAGAACTAAAACTTTACATGAAAACGTCACCCAGAGCGATTTATTTGTGTCACTAAGACCATGATTTACATGTGGGCTTCATTTCTGAAGCTGATTAGGTGACCTCTATTTCTTTTTTAACATTTCATGGCAAAAACAAATGTGTGGGAAAAATGAAACACAGCTGCACAGCAGAGGACTGGCTAGACTGATGCAACTGTATAGCTTATTTGAATCTTCATGCAAGCTTGACATATCAGCATGCTATTAAAGAATGGCTTAAAACTCTTTCTTATGCTTGCCCATCTAAACATTGATGAAAAGCTGGCAGTGAATGAATTATTTGTTATCAAAGTTTGCAAAGTTTAATTTCACAGTTGAATTCTATTGTACTTTATCATGCTGTGTTGCACCTGATTAATTCTGTTGAAAATAACAACTTTGAGAATTAGGTTCCTAGTGGCTCCCTATTCCCCGTTTCCGCCCTGCCCCCTCCTTCTCCTCTCCCTCCTCCTCCTTGTCTTCCCTCCTCAGCCTGCGTAGGAAGCGCAAAACTGGGAGGGAGGCGGGAAAAAGCGCCCCCTTTTTCTCTCTCCGCAGGCCCCCTTTTCTTTTTCTCGCCCTTTTTGCGCTTGCTACGCAGGCTATCCCTCCTCTTCCTCCCCCTAGGCCCCTTTGGCGAGCCCTCATCTTCCACCTCCGCCAACAAAATGTGTGACCAGCGGCAAATGCCATTTTCGTTTCCCTTATATGACGCTGACGAAGGTTTCCAAGATGGCAACTTGTAGTGAAGTTCTTTCTTTTTTGCGAATCTTAACATCAAATTCATCAAATGCAACGCCGGTGGAAAAAAAGAAGGAATTTCACGAAGTACTTCAATCAAATATGGAGCGACTACGGGATGCCCTTAAAGAAAAAGGAAGATTAGAACAGTTATGTGAGCGTTTGGAAAGTAAAATGATCTTGCACGTGAACAAAAACTGCGCGAATATCTCTAACGAGGTTCGTAAGAAGGATATCTCAAGGAAAGACACTTTCGAAGAGGAGTCAAGTTCAGGAAACGAGGATTTCACGAAGCATAAAGATGCTGTCAGGTGGGCCTATGCAGAAGCCTGTATGGAACTTCTAAAATTACTAAAAGATTCCTTGATTAAAGTGAAAAAAGAAAGTGACTGTACAGAAGTGGATCCGAAGCTTGGTAAACGTGGAAATGTAGCACCCCCTTTGCCTGCGGATTCACTCGGTGTTGCGGATCAAAAGGCAGTGTTAACTGCAATTCAGTTTGTGGTTATTTTAGGGATTTGTCCTAATCTTTTTCCCGGTGTTGGTTCACCAGTTGAAAAGCGTTCCGGGTTTGTACGCCTGCTGAATATTCATGGTACTATCAAGAGTGAGAGTCGTCTGTTTCAGTGTGTGGACACACTGGTTGAGTGCATTGCACAACCTTCACTTGGTGCTTTTGTTTTGTCGAGACATTTGGGTGATATCTTGTCAGGACTTTTGCAGATTTGTTATGCACCTGTATCAGCCTATTTAAATAGTAACAAATCAAATGCGACTAGTTGTACAGGTGTGTGTGGTGCATGTGATTGTAATACTGGAGTGTCCAGCACTACATATGGCAACACTTGTATGGTTTGTAAGAGCATGAGAAATCTTAAGTCACAGATGGAAACTGCGGCCAATGGTGATTCTTCGGTTGAGATAAACCCAAGCGATGTATATAAACTTACGGAAGCCCATAGTAATAAAGAAGACAATCATGGATTGTGTATAACTTCATCTGAAAGAGAAAAATGTCTTGCCAATTTGCAAAGGATTCTTGATCGTGTGTATCAGCCGATTGTGGTAAGAGAACTTTTGATCCTTCAAGGAGGTCCAGTAGGTAGTGGAGAATCATTTAATAAAGGTAATATAGAAACATCAAGTGTATCTGGTGAGAAAAGGAAGACTGAGAAGCATGCAGTGTTGTCATCACAAACTCCAAGATGGATGAGAAGTGTTTGCGGCCAGCTGTTGTCAGAAAGACTGATGAAACCTAATGGAGTAAAGGCAGTGCTTCTTGGTGTGCTTGAAAATTCAACAGGTAGCTTAATATAATTAAGTAAGTTGTAGTAGGTTGTTTCAGGGTTTGTCAAGGTGGAGTTTATCATCTGTTCTGCAGTAATGTTTTTGATGTTGTGGTTTAATTTTTTGTTGGGTTTAAAGTTTTTCAAACCAGTTTAAATTTTGTTTTCCTGTGTCTCAGATTATGGTGATGGCTCTGAGACAAAGAAAAGTTAAAATTAAACTGGTTTAAAAATGTTTAAACCAAAGAAAAATTTGAACCACAACATTGACATCATGTAGATGTGTTATTTCAGAGGGGAATGGAAAAAGGTTCATATGAATTTTCAGAACAATGATTATTGTAGTCAAATCCCTTTTAAGTGGCCACCCGAAAAAAATTAGGACAATAGGGCTACTAAATTAGGGTTGCCTGTTATGAAGGTTTTATCACAAAATTAATAAGCACAAAGTGTGATCAAAATTTCGTTTTATTGGCAATTACTGTATTTTTATTTTTATTACAGTGAAGCCCTTTTGAGCTCAAAATTAGGAGTGTGGTACTTACATGTATCTGTAAGACTGTTACTCCCAGAAGGCTAAGTTTCAGGTTGAACTAAAATCTTCAAAGGACAGAAAAATAGATGAATGAAGAAAGGTTCAGTTGTTGGTTCTTTCATGAACAGTGGTGGAAGTATTTTTCTAAATGAACTAATGCCTGGTGGGAGACTGGCCATAATAAACAAAGTAATAATAACAGCAAGAATTGAAAGAGATGTGAAAAGGAAAAGTTGTTGTGCTGTGGGTGATCTTTGGCAACTTGTTGTTGTCTAAGGCACCCATTGCAATAACTCAGCTGGAAAGAGCAATGACCATTGTAACAGTGTTAATAATGATAATAATAATAATGATTATAATAATAGCAGTTCTGTAACAGGTCTTAAAAATGCACTATACATGTCTTAATCCTTTTTTTTTTACAATAAAACCAAAACAAGGTTTCCAACCTAAAAAGCTCTCCCAAAAAATGAGTTTTTACAGTCCTTTTAAAACTATCACTGAACATAGTTACTTTGTCTAATAGCAAGAGGTAGCAGATTCCATAACTTTGTAGCAGTTGCCACAAAGGATCTGTCACTTTAAGTAACTATAGTAGTCATGGGAATAACCAATACAGGGAATGTAAGGGTGCACGAGCTCATTACAAACCTAGTAAATTTATAGTAACGTCGCACTGTCATATCCATTGATTGCATTTTTTAGGAGCAGTTGGCTCTCTGGATTGGCAGAAGTGTGAAGTCATAGCAAAGGTGATTGCCAACTGTCCAAGTCAGGCTGAGTCTGTTGAAGAGTATTACAAGCTATTGTCTCCACAGGTAAGCTGGCAACAACAGGTTTTCAGGCAAAATTGAACGAGTTTTCCTAAGTAAAAAATTCATCACTAAATTGCTGATTTCTTCAAAACTTATACAGTTCAACCACTATTAAGTGGCTACCTTTGGGGAAATGGATAGTGACCTCTACCCTTATGGGAACTTGGATTACTGGCCTCCTAATAGGGGGTGGCTGTTTAATTGGGGGCCACCTAACAGGGGGTCGATTGTAATTATTGAGATTGGGACATAGTACATGTAGGACATTGAGATTTATTTCCTGAAGTACTGTAGGTACTTAATTATTTTCATCCTGAAACAGGCAATCTAACAGAAAACATTGTTGATCGACAAGTTTTTATAGTCATGCTTTAAACCCAATCCTTTAACTGCTTCAGAGCATCACTTAAGAAGTCATTACAGCATAACTGTCTCTTATTGAGACCTTTTTTTATTACTGGGAAAAGCTGTGTGCATGTGGAATAAATATGACATGTTAAAGTTAGCAAAAATGCAGTGTTTGCCAGAGACTAATTATAAAGTATAATGTATAAAAATCCAAAACTTGGAATTGACTAGACCAAAAGTAGCTACCACCAACAAGCCATTAAAATTACATTGAGGTACTGTAGGATGCTGAAGTCTGAAACTGATGTTAACACAGGCAGCCCAAGCTCTCTTTGTGAACCACACAAGGAACACAATATGGCGTCAAATTATAGGGGTTTGTATGGGATTTTCTACAAGATATCCATGGAGGTAGTTAAAAGTGGAAATATTCAATAAAAATGGCTTACCTTATTCCATATGTGTGTTGTTTGCTCCTGGTGTCGATATTTTACCGATTTAACTTGATTGAAGCGATTTTTTTGAAACCTGGTTTTCTTTGAATAAAGAGGAGACAAGGCAAACACTCCTGTCCAGACAGCCTGCCGAACAAAGTCAAAAATCCCAGGCTAAAATGTACCCATGGCCACAAATCCACCGCAGAATTCAAGGGCAAAGGTTGATCTTTCATTTGGATTCTCTAGCCACACAATCGCAGCCCTGAGATCGACGCCAGGCGGCTCTTTGTGTCCCCAGTGAAACGAGAAAACGATGGCAGACATCCGTGTACATTTTAAACTCGACACAATGACTGTTCAAATCAGCTTGGTAACCTCATCATGTTGGCAAACCAAGACTCGCGGGGGTACTAGACCTCAATTTTACAAGAAGTGTTTTTGACAAATTGAGGTCTAGTACCCCCGCGAGTCTTGGTACACGGATGTCTGCCATCGTTTTATTGTTTCACTGGGGACACGAAGAACCGCCTGGTGTCGATCTCAGGGCTACGATTGTGTGGCTAGAGAATCAAAATGAAAGATCAACCTTTGCCCTTGAATTCTGTGGTGGATTTGTGGTCGTGGGTACATTTTAGCCTGGGATTTTTGACTGCGTTGGGCAGGCTGTCCGGACAGGAGTGTTTCGCCTTGTCTCCTCTTTATTCAAAGAAAACCAGGTCTCAAAAAAATCGCTTCAATCAAGTTAAATCGGTAAAATAACGACACCAGGAGCAAACAACACACGTATGGAATAAAGTAAGCCATTTTTATTGAATATTTCCACTTTTAACTACCTCCATGGATATCTTGTAGAAAATCCCATACAAACCCTTATTATTCGACGCCATATTGTGTTCCTTGTGTGGTTCACAAAGAGAGCTTGGGTTGCCTGTGACATTAAAAGCTTGTTATGGAAATTTACTGTACAATAATAATAGGTACTTCAGTTGCTACATGGACAGAGTAGTGGAGGAGGGAGACTGTTCATTAGAGCGGCATTGAGTATCATAAGAGAGATGTTATTACAGTACCCTGAACTGGCAGAGAGGTACATCCTGTCTTCAATTCTTGAACCTTTGGCAAAAACCACAACAATGAACAAAGGTGTGGATGATTTAATGCGGTGTATTATGTAATATATCAAACACGATCCAAACACTGAGAAGAGAGTTGAAAATATGACGCGAAGTGGAGTATTTTTTATGGAATTCGAGGTGTTTGGATGGCCGATGAAACACTGTCTCAAGTGTTTGATATATCTGCTCAATTGAAACAAAAACTAAGGAATTAACGGAGAAGTAAAATCGTCAAAATCTATGCTAATTAAGACTGGGCATCCAAACCCCTTTCACAGTTGTGATTTCCTTTGTTTTAACTTGATGAATTATTAATGAGTTTGAGAAGTGGCAAGTCAAATGAATTTCTGGTTAGAATGAATTTCCTTTGTTTTGTAACCCTTATAATTCATGGATCACAAATTTGAATTTCATGAATGAGATGTACGAATTTCATGAATAACATTGAATGACCTGAATTTCATTTTGATTTGGAACATGAATTGTCAGTGTTCAAATCTATGGATCATGAATAATTGTTTGTAACTTCATCTGAAATGGAAAAATGTCTAGTTGCCAATTTGCAAGGATTCTTGATATTGTGTATCAAGCAATAGTAACCTACAACATACAGTATATCTTCATGTGTGGATATCTATTTATTATATAGTAATGGTAGTATGAGCAATTTGATTGGCTGCTGAGTGGGTTGGATTTCCTTGGCCTTGGTATTGACATTGCTATTGCTCTTTCAATACATCAAGTTCTCAGTCTGAGATTTCCCTGTAATGACCTCACTCTTGGTTAACAAGTAGCATATATCATGATGGCAATATTGAACAGATTCACCAGCATCAGATGCTTTGCTTCCAAATTGGACATGATGTCATGTCTATCTTTCTACCACCTAAACATCAGATATTCCTTTACTCATTCTGGTTAACAATAATACAAGTCATCTCAGGTTTTTTTTTTGGTCTTTTTTACTATGTTCAGGTGAAACTGCAAGTATCATCAATGAGCTTGCTGTGATGAGATGCATTGAAGATGTTCACAAGGTAGGCATACAAAATTAGTCATTTTATGTTATTAAGTTAACAGAAATTATTAGCCAAGGTGTTGGTGCATGCAGTGTTCATGGACAATATAGGTCACTTAAAAAGAATTGACACATGAGTTTGTAGCACTGTAATCTTTATTATGAGTGAAATTATATATGAATTTACAGTCGACACTGTGATAGCCTGTCAAGAATAATATGTGTGATAATAATAAGCTTCAATATCAAATATGGCATCCTGAACATAAATTGCCTTATGGATTAATCAATGGCTCTTCCCTGTTGGGCAAGCCTCAGGATATGTCAGATATATGTATTTCTTGCTTATGAGTATAATGGAAAATGTCGCCTTAGGTCTCAGAGATTTAGCCATGGGATGTACCCTAAAGATTTTAAATATGAGATCAGTAGTGTGTTTTCTGAACAATTCTTTTGTCCTGAATACAGTCAAACCTGTATTAAATGGGGGATGGCCTACTGAGTGTGTAATACAGGTTTGACCAACCTAAGAGTTAATCAAAAAAGAAGACAGTAACAAGGTGAAGAATCCATTGCATAACAGTTTCACCTCAAAGAGTTTTCTGCCTGTTTTTGAAATAAAAGAATAGAATGTAAATGACTGTTAAATGCCATGCACACTATATCTACAATACAACACTATACATTGTTGCTGACAAAGTGAGTCCGTATTTAATAGAGGTGGAGACAATAAAAAATAATTTGTTGGGACCTTGGAAAAGACCTGACTGCATAACAAAGGACAGTTTTACAGTACAAGATTGTAAATTATAATTATTGAGGGAATTGATTTCCATGACTTTGGCAAGTGACCTTTGCCGTAATGCACTTAGATATACCAGCACTCTGCTGATTTTTGTTGTACCATGGTCAAAAAGAAGGCAGAAACCTGCAGATATTTATATGTTCAATCACAAGGATCTTAAGGTCAGATATGAAACTGATATGGATGAGGTGCATGATAAAAGTCCTTATTTTTTCCTCGTGGTAGGAAGGAGTTTTTGTTGGATTACACCTGCTCCATACTCAGGGTGGTTTGATAAGGTCTGAGCAGTACTTTCAATAAGCACCGACGGCCGACGAAAAGCGTTGGCTACTTGGCTTAGAAAAGTCAGCTACTTTTCCCCCTAAATTTAAGTAATTAAAGAAAGATTCTTTGAAATTGAAATTGAAGTAAAGTCGGTTACTCTTCTCTAACCAGCTGCCTACTTTAAATTTTACTGAAACCCCTGTGTGAGTGTGCATTTCTACAAACCTCCCTGGTACCTGAGGGTTGCGATCAGGAGGAAGCCTCAGATTACTGAATTACAATGGTGGAATATTCATTTATGTGTGAAAACCCTGCCTTTGGTCACGAGATTGACCATTTGTCTTTTTCAGGTTTTTGTTGTAGGATCACAGACAAGTTCTTTGCAGCTTCTGTTACCAATTGTTCATCCTCTGTTTGAACTCTTTTGCTTCACTAGGAAAGGAGTTTCCCATCTGAGGTTAGTGGTGTACTGACACAAAAGAGTGTCATTCCCTCCTATTTTTTCTATCCTTTTTCAAGGAAAATTCAAGGTACTCTATGTATATGCATTTTTTAAAATTGGATAAAAAGATGTTATAATCTTATTATTTTATGTTTCTCTTGAAACGTCTTTCATGTCCACCTACATGAATTCCTACGTGTATGTGTAACCAACAGAGAGCAGTTCCCTGTGACCTTGTTCACCTTAAATGTCACTGTTGTTCGTTTTAAAAACTATAAAGGAATAGATTATTTACAGAGTTCTTTTGTTTTAATTTTGTAGGTCTGCACTTCAAGAAATACTTGTCCATGTTTTAAAGCATGCTGACCATTATGAAGCACTGAATGTGTTATATACTTTAGCCTTCAAGCACAGTCCTTCACAGAACTTTTCAACGATTGGGTGTTCTGCAAACACTAGCACAGATGATGGAGAACAAACAGGAAATGTCTGTATTAACCTGATGAGTAACAATTTTGTGTTTGCCTATGGAGATGATGGTGGGGTGGTTATAAAAGTTCAGAATGACGATATTGCTGAGGGTGATGCTGATGATGGTATCTTGAACAACTTATGTAGAGATGGCTTGAGTGCCAGTGAGGTGCGAGCGCTGTGTGTTGTAGAACTGCTGAGTGATCTGAAGAAGGACAGTGTTGCTGGGGATTTCTTTATATACCTGATGCAAGTGTTGACAAATGTCATATCAGACTTCTCAGAAGATTTGAACTTTGAAGGTACAGTTCTCATTTATAGTTCATTGTCTGTGAGTACATTTTCAAAAATTATAACAATTCTCCCCTGTGGGGGTCTCCAGGTGCATATTCTCTTTACTGTTCTCTGAATAGGGCACATGATGGGAGAATATGATTAAACATACAGCTGTACAGTCATTTGAAGTTTTGTGATCATTTCCTTTGTCTCATTAGCTTTATGTGTGATGAAATAGTGATAATTTAAGGAGAAGTAAGATGCTGATCACAGATTGAGCTCAAAGGGTTAAGAAAAGAATATGCATTGATGTTTTTCTGAAACTTTGTATTTATTTTCCCCAATATTCTATTTTGACTCCTATTTACAGAGATTCAGCAGAGCCTTTTGATTCTCCATCTTGTGGCTGTTATGTGTGAGAAGCTAGGACCTTCTATGCTAAAAAATACTCCACAGACACTAGCCTTTATTCAGTCCACCTTGAAGCGTTCCTGCACTATTCTTCAAGCTGACCAAGAGGGACTGGGGACAGCTTTTGTCACTGAGACATTGACCATGTCTCTTGGGATGTTGTCAGCAGTGTTGGGTGGGGCAGTGGAGGTAAGATTCTGTGGCCCACTGTGTTTGTCTTTTTATCGACATGTATCATACTGGCTCTATTCCCCACCTGGGGAAAAGAAACTAAACTACAATCGGCGCCAAAATTGTTGACACATTTGCCTTTTTAACCCCTTATTGGTCACTGTGATCCCTCTTCGCCCACCTCGCTTGTCCTTTCAGCCCCCCTCCCCCCAAACAATGTTGTGCGGCAATTGCTGTGAACTCGAGGTACAAACAAGCAATATGGGATGAGGGAGCGGGGTCTTTTTCACAGTTTATTGCGCGAGAAAAAGAGTGGTGTTATTTGGTGCACTAAAACTATTATAGAAACCCAGTGTGTCAACTAATTATGTCGCCGATTGTCTGAGACTGATTTGATGCGCTTTTGCTATTCTTGTTTGGAAAAAACACAATAAATCTTTCGGACTTTATTCTTCGGAGTACACGGAAAATTTATATCATATAATTGGCTCAAATATATTTCTAAATATATTTTGAGAGGAATTATTTTAGTACTAGTTGAAAATGTACGGATAAACAATATGCATAAGAACATGAGCCAGCCACATGTCTTCTGACGCTACGAAGGAATTCGTTCTGCTTGTTTGCATGATTTTTCGGCGTTCTTGTGCAAGCAAAGGGCTTAAAAACATGGAAATACTCACTGAAGCTTATGATTCGAAAGAATTTTCCTCAGAAGAAAGGAACGATGAAACATTACAAAGCCAAGACGAAGAGATGCACTCGCGCACTGTAAGACAAGTGTATTTGATAACGTACAGCAAGGCGGATGAAGTTAGATTCCCAACAAGGAACATGACTTCAGATGGACTCCGTCTGTTATACAATGACATGATTTTTTACTCCTTTTGGAGGGCCAGCTTGTGCATCTACCAGCGCCTAACTCCCATTACGCTAAAGACATCACTTTTACTGGCGATACCCCGATTTCTGCCACAGGAAAGAATCCTATTGTATTTGTTAAGGGATGCTGGACGAAAGAGAAACAAAGATGATGAATGTGCGGTCGAAAATATTTCGTTTTCACGCACAAATCCCGCGAGAAAAGCAAAAGCAACTACGTCCTTGCAGCAAATGCTTTGCCACCGTGATTTTGGGACAAAAGGGAGACAGGTATTTTTAAATGGGGAAAATTTACGAAGATTAACCACGATTAACCATAAGCGTCAAAAACTAGAAGCCAAGGAGTGTGTATTGTTTATTCCTGTGGTTAATCGTTCAATCTCGCACTATACACTTTTTTTAATGCCTTGGTTATTGCAAAGACATCACGTTAACATGCTGTACATTTGAAATTCATATTCTAATATAAATATAAAGAAGAAATACCAAATTGCACACTTCTTTTGAAGTCTGTTTTTAGTAACACACCCTTCTTTCTACTATTCAAGTAACGATAGCCACTCGAATGAGGTAACCGTTGCACAGTGCGACAGGAAACTTCTCTTATCTTCAATCCCGCTCTCTTCATTAACTTTTTTACAGTGAAATTCCCGTCTTCCTCACGTAAGGTGGTGATGTACCTTAAAAGGAGACGTTCTTGACGAGCGCTGAACTTCCGTGCTCGTCCTGCTGATTTCTTTTTATCTGGCGCGCGACTTCTTTGCTTTGTCTTTAGCCCTTGCAAAATCCTATAAACAGTGGATCGAGAAAGACCACACTTCTCCATAATTTCACTTTGTGTCATCCCTCTATACTTTTGTGCAATGCGAACAAATACTCGAGTTTCTTCTGGGATTTTCCCTTGGTAAACCATATCGCACATTTTTTTCATTTTCTCAAAGCCTTTAATACGTCACCACAAAATTACATAATCACCTGTCATCAGCGTGTCCTAATTACTGCCTACCATGCACCTGACTCCTGACGAAACTTTCTTTTTAAGCCATTTAAAGTATTGTACTACAGACAATCGGCGTCAAAATTGTTGACGCATTTACCTTTTTAACCCCCTATTTCGTCACTGTGATCCCTTTTCGCCCCCCTCGCTTGTCCTTTCAGCCCCCCCCCCCCCCAAACAATGTTGTGCGGCAGTTGCTGTGATCTCGAGCATTGGATGGGGGAGCGGGGTCTTTTTCACAGTTTATTGCGCGAAAAATTATTTGGTGCACTAAAACTACTATAGAAACACAGTGTGTCAACCAATTATGTCGCCGATTGAAGTGTTTATGGTGAAAGTGTACTTAGCTATCCAAGCTAGTTTACAGGCACTCCACTTAAATCCCAAGAAACAAATAATTCAAATAAGTGTAACATGATAAGAATCCCAACTGGCGGGAGGCAAACCAGTTGGCAAGGATTACCGAGGCACTTACTCAGAACAACACCAGCTAGTGGCCAGGGGGCCGTTTCTCGAAGCTCCCGGTAATAACCGGGTCCGTTAAGCTGTTTTGTTTTCTATTCCAGATGGGAGTTTCAAAAGTTTTGAAAATTATACAGTAAAGTTATCAGTTAAAGAAACAAAATGGACTTCATTAGAGGTCAGAAGACCCCTAATTTTATTGAGATTTTGAGTTCAAAATATGGTTTGTGGGCCCGTTAAGTTACCGGGACTTTCGAGAAACGGGCCCCTGAGCGGGATTTGAACCCGAGTCACGACATTGAAATCCAGCGCCCTAAACAACTCGGATATCCTGCCTCCACCCAATCCTGAACAAAATATTTCAGACACTTTGTAAGAAAAGCTAATTGCAAGGCCGTATTGCCCCCCCCCCCCTCCTCCACGTTCAATGTTGATTTGTCACTATGCCCGCTACTACAATAATGACAGTCACTATCAACATTGTTAGGGGGGAGGGGAGTGGTTGTAATAGCCCAGTAAGAAGGAGAACAATGTTTACCGGGCTTGTAATTTTAATACACTTAACATATGTGCATCTGAGGCGCGTGATTCCTTTAGTGTCCCAAATAATTTTGGCCAGCATTGTAGCTTGGCTCACTGGAGAAAAGCAGCAACGATAACAACGCTTAGTTTAGTGAGCCTTCGTCCTTCACATCAGGAGATGGTCCTCACAAAGTATATACTGTATTGCTAAAAGTGGCATTACAATAGCCCTTGCTTGGGGTTTGCTTTTCCCAGGTAATCAGAAATCATGCAAAAATACTCATTTATAAGAAAGTATCATCCTTAAATTAATTTCAGGTCAAGAAAGAACACAGATCCCTTATTCAAGATCTTCTACCATTACTAGAGACACTAGAGGACAGCCATCCTTCAGAAGAGATACAGGACATGGCTAATGATCTGCGGATTGCCATAGCAACACACGGGGCGGTGTGGAGTAAGAAAATGAACGATGCAGCAAGGAACTTGGGAAAACAAAGTGACGGAACAGAGGTGGCTTCTGGCACGGCTGGTAAGAAAGGTGGGCTTCTCTTGTTTGTTATTAGTGTTCTTATGTTGTTTCATAATTATTGAAAAATTTAGTGCATTGCTCGGTCCTTTTTTACAACAAACTGTAAAAGAAATTGAACAAGCAGAAGAGAATAACAATTCAATGGAACATTTGGCGGTACTTGTACAGTGTAATAGAGGATTATTTCTCTGTATTTGGATGGGGGATCAGTTGAACACTGATTATACATATGCGTCAAAGCACAGTGCTCCATGTTGTAAGCGTAAACCGTGCGTGTGTTTTTGAGATGACCCTTTAAATTTTCAAACCAAACTACTGAATCCTATTAAGTTTGTACTGTGGTCGTTACTATGGTTTTTTGCTGTCGTGGTCGTCATCATCATCATCATCATCATCAATTTGCGTATCTTTGTTAGGAAAGCTGAAAACCGACGTAAAAGAAGGATCAACTTCACCTTCTCAAGCTGCTGCAGACTTTGATGAAGCCTTTTCCCAGCTGTGCGATCCTTTTCTTCCTGTTCGAGGTCATGCAATGATTAAACTGGCATCACTTCTACGGCAGAGAGACCCAAAAGCAATGGAAAGCGCTGACACATTACTCAAGATATTCCTCGAACAACTTGCCCATGATGACTCGTATATCTACCTTGCAGCCATACAAGGACTTGTTTCATTGGCTGACATCCGAGCTAATACCGTCATACCACACCTTACGCGTGAGTTTGCTACCTGCAGAAAGGAGGCGGCGGGTATCTCAACTGAAACCAAGGAGTACAAAGAAAAGGGTTATTATATGCCAGGTGATAAAGGTCAGTGCAAAACC
The DNA here is from genome assembly GCA_948470475.1 of Galaxea fascicularis. Taxonomy (NCBI): domain Eukaryota; kingdom Metazoa; phylum Cnidaria; class Anthozoa; order Scleractinia; family Euphylliidae; genus Galaxea; species Galaxea fascicularis. Next base: position 11,559,420 of record OX419337.1, read on the forward strand.
AAGGCAAACAATTTAAAGGGGCTCTGTTTCGGGAGTTCTGCTGTTTACCCGCCAAAACTACACTGAAATGCTACTTAAAGACCGTTATCCATGGCGACACATTCCTTGAAATGTAGGAGTAAGATATCAATCGGTATTTTTGCAGGAAAAGTTATCCATAGTACATTTTTGGCCATGGCTTCGAGACAAGATGACGTGCGAGAAATTGAAAAATGTAGGCTAAATTTTTCAAAATGCAATCCATTTCCATCCTTGTCATCGGTAACAGAAAAACACGGTATTTGGTCTCAGTGCGGTAACACAGTCTTAAGTAAATAAACTGCTTCATTATTTTTGGGTTTTTCCTGATTTAAAGCCGGACATCTTTCAGCATTTTACAGCGGACCGAAACACAAATAACATGACAGATCTCCTTTAAAATGGCGGGAAAGGCAGACTGCACTCTTTGGCCCAAATAGTACCGGCCCCCGTTACTTTCGTAATAAGCAGGGAAAAGCCGGGACCTTACTTTTCGGGGAGATACGTCCATAAATGCAGGCAATTGCAAAACTGGCGGATTTGGCGAAATCTCGCCATGAGTTAGGGCAACTTTGACAACATTCGACAATAGTTTATTTTACAGTTCTCTGTTGAGTGACCTGGCCTTTGATTAGAATTGAGGCTGGGGGTAACCTTGTTTTAATACAAACCTCTGTCTTTCTCGTGTAAATGTAGACTAATTAGCACAACAACAACATGATTTACATAAGAAAAAGCAGTGAGGTCTGAATCAAAACAAGGTCAACTCCAGCCTCACTTCTACCCAAAGGCCAGGTCACTGAACACATAATTGTAAAATGGCCACAATTGAGGTCCGGTTCAGATGCCGTACTTCAACCGAGCCGAATGGAATTCAACAAATTGAGTTCACGTTTGGTACGGCGTCTGAACCAATTCAGAACGGCTGATTTAATTTAGTTCGCCTGAGCCAATTAATCCCGCCTGGCTTAGCCGGGAAGAACGGCTGTAGACCAGCTTTGATTCAGACGCCGGACTTCACATGAGCCGAATCAAACGCATAAATTATTTTAATGTACTTTTTATGCTGCTTTTACATGAGAGCATGCGCAAAGGCATCACTTGATCAGTATTTTGGAAACAGAGCAGCAAAAAATGTTTTCACGTGACCAGGATTTTTGAACCGCAGAATGAAACCAACAGTCCGTGAAGTAGGCTGAAAAAAGCCCTTTTTCACGGACATCTGAGATGGATACTAGCATTTTGAGCCAAAGAAAGGCTCTTGTTTGCAGATCTCGGCGTCCGCCATGTTTACAGTTGTATTCTAAACCGTTGATCGAATCTTAATTTTCTTCAGTGAATTAATTTCGGCCGAATAAAGTTCGGCGTCTGAATCAATTCAGTCGGGATTAATTAAGCCTAATCGTTGAATTCGATTCGGCTCGACTGAAGTACGGCGTCTGAACCGGGCCTGAGTTGGCCTTCGGCGGCCTGACGAAAGCGGCGGATTTGGCGAAAGCGGCAGATTTAGTGAAAGTGGCGGATTCGGCGAAATTTCGCCAAGAGTATCGACAACATTCGACAATGCAATGCTGATTTGGCCTTAGCTATAGCAACCCAACCAAAGCGGCGGATTTTGCGAAAGTGGAAGCTCGGACGAAATTTTACCAGGAGTTTGGACAACATTCAGTTCATCTTCGTTTTCCTTTCAGGTTCGAGGTATCGGGAGTCAGCCGTACATTACTCGGTGCTATTGATAGTCGTATTTTAAATTCATCTTGCGAAATTTGTCACTGAAGTGGTGAACATAATAACTCGAAATCTCGCAAAAATCGTCAAATTCGCCAATTTCGCCAAATCCGTCACTCAAGCAGTAAACACAGCAAGCATGGTGGTTTCACAGATTTGACAAAATCTCGCTAAAATCGCCAATCTCGTCAAATCCGTCATTCAAGTGATAAACATAGCAAGCATGGTGGTTTGACGGATCTGGCGAAATCTCGCCAAAAATCGCTAAAATCGCCAATTTCGCCAAATCCATTAGCCAGGTGCTGAACATAGGAAGCATGGTGACTAATTGACGAAATTTCGCCAAATCTGCCCAAACTGCAGTTATCTGCATTTCTGGATATAACACGAGACTAATTCAAGAAACAATTTTGGTAAACACAACCGCGGAATCAGCATAATATGACTTCAATTCTCTCATTCCCGTTGATTTTTCAGCATTCTTGTGCAGTAAAACTGTATGACGCTTGATGGGACACATTTTCTCTTTCAATGATTTCTTACACTCTGTCAGTTCGACCAAAAAATAACGTTTGCTTCTGTGGTATGTTCTACTGGACACTCCAAGGCACGTCCCACAAGATTTACATTTTTGTGATGAGAAATTCTTTCTGAGTAGGTGATTGTTTTTGTAGGTTTTTGCTTAAACATATTTCTGACTCTAGATTGAAATCTGTAGTATAGGAAAGAGTGTCGGCAGGGAGCACGGTCAATCATGGGCTAGTGGCGCGGAGATAACTTTTCACATCACCAGCTTGCAATTTTGTGCCTCTGAAAATACGTAACCTGTAAACAGGCTGCTAAGTTGGCAAACGACCGGCTCAAAGCGAGGTGCATGACGGGAAACATTCGCGAGCCCGGCGAGGTCATGCGAGAGGCAGCCCGGAGTTCTTTCGTCTCCGGCCTCTCGCCCTTCTTGTTGCGGCAAATACCCTAATAAAGAGCCAATCGGCAGGCCACTCTGGAAAGCGATTTTGATGCTGATGGACAGAAATAGGCCGTCATCTGTAAAACCGCTAAGAAAACTTCTGTTTTTGTAATTTTGTTAATCCAGCTGTAATTTTAGCATAAAATATTTTCAGAAAACTGCCAACTTGTGGCCTCCGACATTGTAAATTTTGTGCGGTTAGCTTTTACACATGACTCAGCGAGCACAAGCTGAGGCTAAAACAAAGAAACACTCAGATTTTCCGAGGTAACGTTTCCATAGATAAAAAGCATGGCTATGTTGCTGTCGCGTCACGTGGTCGCTCTTTGTGCTTCACTTATCTGGATGAAGAGAGTTGGGTGAGCACAGCGGTAATACTCAATTTCCTGTGCCGCTTGTTTGTTTCAAAAGTAGAACCGTGGAGATGATTGGCTTAATGAGAAGGAGGGAGCAGGAAGGAGGAATTGTAACTAGAAAAAATCACCCAATAGTCGAAAAAAGTTCGGTGGTTTGTTCAAACAAGGAAAGTACGCGTGGTAACAAAATTCAAATGGTGCATACAGCGTGTTAGTGACCGTTTTTGGTAAGAAACCTAAAATCACATGCTTGGCCACTTATTCTGAGCAATCACAGCAGACGTGAACAGTGCAACGAACCAATCAGAATACGAGGTAATTCCGTGTAACCGGTTGCAAGCGCGGGAAATTCTGTGCGAGCAAGACGCAGTTGGTTTGGTTTTGATTGTATGAGAAGGTGGTGCGAGTTTTGCTAAGCAAGTGAAAACAAAACCAAAGTGAAGCGAAGTTCTTTCTACCGTCACTTGAAACCCAATCCATGCGTAAAAACTCCTGATACTCTCAATATTCAATCTTCCTTTGACTTGGCACTCTGCAATAGTGGTAAATGATTTTGTTAATCAATTTATTCTAGTTACACCCGATTCCAGGCGTCCTTCCCGATCTCCTGAGTTACGAATGAAACTGGGAGAGGCTCTTGTGAAGGCAACGAGAAATTGTGGTGAACTGGTACCTAGATTCTCGCAGCATCTTTTACCAGCCCTGCTGACTGGAGTGAAAGATCCTGAGCCCTTGGTACGGGCCAGCAGTCTCTCCAATCTTGGTGACGTGTGTCAGTTGCTCCAGTTCTCTCTCGGCCCGATTGTAAATGAGGTATGTACTTTAAGGAAATTTCAAGTTGTTCTGTTCAATCCACACGCCTTCCAGGCGCGCGTTTCTCGAAACTCCCGAAACTTTTCGGTGCCATAATTTCCTTTGTATCTTAAAAACGAAGACGTTTCCAGGCATGAAACTTGGCAACAAATTTTCCGTTTCGTATCTTAAAATTATAGTAAAAAAACTAGGTTTTTAGAATAAGCGGATCGCAGTTTTTGAAATGGCTTTTCGGGCTCGAAAAGTTTACGGGACTTTCGAGAAACAGGCCCCAGGTGTGGTCTTCTTCCTGTGCTATCCCAGTCTTTATATTTCTTGACCTTTTGTATACTGTCTCAATTTTAAACTACCCTGTTCAACTGGCCATTCATTGATTTGGCTAAAATTGCACGGCCCTCTGGTGCTCGTAAAAATTACACGGTTCTTTGTCGCTCTTTAACAAACACTCACTGCCGTATGAAGCTACCTTCATGAACCAACGATGGCAGACTTGTACATTCGCAGTCGTGTCCTCATGTTCTCGATTCGATTTTCGTTTGCTGTTTTGTAGACTCGCTAACCAAAATAATTCATGTGTGCCATTTTCTGGCAGATCAAACCTGTTAGCAGAATTGTAAAGCGCCTAGAACAGTTATTGATATAGACGCTATAGAAATAAAGTTTATTATTATTATTATTATTATTATTATTATTATTAGCAGTTGTGTTGACGAATGTGAAGCGTTTATATGTAAGCCGGTGTAATTCTAATGAAAGATTCCAATAGTGAAAGACCACACAAAGTTATCTTCGCAACTTAAAAGCAGTAGTGGTGAAAAACAAACCCAATAAAAATACAAAGACAGGCATTTTCTGCAATGAGCTCTGTCACATGGGGGCAGTGCTCTACAAACTAAACTTTTGCAGCCAAGCTACTGGCAACTGATTTTTGTGGGGGCTGAAAAGTGGAGTTATTTCTCTTCCATGGGTATTTTACAACTCGCGAACTGACCAGCTCCCAGTTAGCTTAATGTCTCAGCGGAATTACATAGGAGCTAGTGAGTTGAAATCGCGTTCATCGATGTATTAAGCCCTAGCAACTTACAAACGAACGATACCACTCTGGCTACGCTACGTCAACGACACTTTTACAGCCCTACACAAAGACGAAATCGACGAGTTTCACGAACACCTCAACAGACAGAACGACCACATCCAGTTCACCAAGGAGATCGAGGAGAATGGTAAGATCCCTTTTCTAGACTGCTTGGTTACCTGTGACAACAAACATTTGCGAACTACAGTTTACAGGAAACCTACGCATACTGACGGACTACTTGACAAATGCTCTTACAACCCTACTTCACACAAAGCAACGACAATACGTACACTAATGAGACGAGCGCAACTCAGTAGTTTGCGACTCACACGACAGTTTAACAGAATAACGCGAGTACTGAGACAACGTTTTCAGTAAAAACAACTACAACCGCGACTTCATTAGACGCCACACCTACCGTGCAGAACCTAACGCTACGAACACCAACGCGACACCTGTCACTACAGCTACGATACCTTACGTCAAAGGCACATCTGAAACCATTGCACGCATCCTACAGCCCTACAACATCCATATTGCTCACAAATCCATCACCACTTTACGGCAACTACTGACGAACGTTAAGGACAAAGACGAAGCAAAAGACAGACAAGGAGCAGTTTCCAAGATCAAATGCTGCGACTGCCAGGCCACCTATATCGGTGAGACCGGCAGAAACTTGAACTGACTGAACACAAACGAGCGACGAGAAATTGTGACCTCAGCAATAACATTGCTGAACACCATTTACAGACAAACCACAGAATCGACTGGGACTCTGCTGAATGCGTTACATACGGTACTAATTACTACCAACGGATCGTACTGGAAAGCTGGTTTACTAACTTAGAAGAGACAACACTGACCGACAACTACACACGTACAGACATTAGTATAACAAAAGACGGATCGAAACGCACCAATCACTGTGTACAGTCTTCACAGCCAATGACAACTAGGCTTAACTGACAGTCTACCGATAACATCACGACTTCGTTGACCAATCACATCAACGACCAGAGTATTTATACCATCTACTGACGTTACACAAATCACTTGACTCTGATGATGACTTCCGCTCAGGTTGTCGAAACGTCAGTCAATGTGACCACAAACAGTCCTTCTCAGGACTACACTCACCCGGATGATAGTACTCCACTTGATTATGATATGACTCCTGGGTTCAAACCATTTATGACTTTAGTATTAAAGTTGTTGTTGTATAAAATTGTAACTCGCTTCCCTGTCTTAGCTATTTACCGTAACGGCCTTCGGCGTTTTTCTCAATCAGATGAATCTCATAACGAAATTGCTTTGCATTAAGAGTGTCGGTAACTTATGGATATTTCATTGTTGTTCACTAGATTTTTAGTTGTTTGTCAGCGGTACTGAAAACAGATAAGTCAGCGGAAGTTAGAAGAGCTGCCGTACTTGTTTTTACTTTGCTGTTGAGGGGACTGGGAAAGAACATCATGGAGGTGAGGCTCTGTGACTCTTTAAGTCAGCCTCGTCTTGGAAACGAGGGCCAAAGTAGGACTGAAAGCTACCAACATTCGCGCGACATGTCTTGTGCAATCAGCACAGCAGTGTGCAAGCAGTTTGTTCTTCTAGGCTGGCTGATCATGGATACCATATATACCAAATTCTCGAGACTAAGTTTCGCTTGAAGTATTCATTCTCAGTCTGATCTTATGGGACCACCAAGCTCCAAAGCTGGTAGACCGTCCGAAAAATAAACCGTTGGCCGAGAGTGAGCTTCCAGCAAAGGACATTATCCTGCAATATACCAGCAAATCAGAAAGAGATTTATTATAACCCTCCAATTATTTACTTGGGCACGCGCCCCTGATTGTGGCAATGGAACACAGTCCTTGATGATCATTGTTAGAGCTCGAGCTGACGAGTTTACTCGATTTTATTACGCTTCAATGTGGTGAAAGAGTAGAGTCAAATTGGTATTTCGCTTTTTCCTTCCGACGAATTTTCTGTTCCGTCCAATGGAGCGATTTCACTCACGTGACCAGCAGCCATTTTGTACTAATGAAACAAAAGAAAGTATTTCCATAAATATAGAGTTCAATTCCCAGAAGGTTAGCCTGTTACATCAATATGGCCGCCGTTTCTTTGTTTTGGCATACCAACATGGCCGCTGTGACATCATGTGAAAACGCACTATAGCAGCATGCGGAACTACTTCGAAGGCCTTGATATTGGTAATTGGTATCTATGTTTCTTCTATGATCTTTACATACAGGTGCTCAACTCAACCCTAAAGGAAATTTACCAGTTGTTGAAGTTTGTTGAGTCAACCGACACCGATGATGTCACTCGTGTTCACGCACAAGCCTCCCTTGGGGAACTGGATACCATCACTAGGGACTACCTGTTTCCTGAACCGTCTTTTACCAAACGCATTCAAGTTTTACCGTGATAGACACAGCCTATTGCCCTTTCTTTAACCGTCGATGCGATCACTGCCAACCAAGCCCTTAGTATGCAATTTTATGCTCTGGATTATGTCATAATAAGGCAGTTATTAACTTTTTGAAACCGTCCTAGAAGGGGCAAAGTCTAAGACCCAACTTAAATTGCATTAAAATAATGATAGAACCGTGGCCGATCAGGGTTTGATTCTAGATTGAAAATTTCTTCATTTTTAATAAGGGGGACTTTCTACGCCAGTTGAGAACTTTCCTAAGTGTCTTAAAAATGGCAACGACCGTTTACGAACGGGAAATTTACCTGTCAGCTGGCCTAACATCCTATTGTTCCTAAGTCGGTTCCTTACACGCAGCCGAAACACGGTTAAGGAAAAACAGCGTTTAAATAATTGGTATTCATGGTTTAAACATATGTTAGACGACGACTTTCATAAACGCTGTCTAAACTTTGTTGAAATAATAGGCCCGTAAGGTTTGACTCTTTAATTCCCAATATCAACATGTATTTTCTTCTTGCAGCTCTTGCATATTTAATGTTGCATGTAGGGAGAATTTGTATAAACGTTAACTCAACTGGTCCCTGGTGACCATTTCCTGTATTCAGTCTCATACCCTGTATTACTGATGAACAAGCAATAATATTCGCTCGTCCTGTTTTGAAGTCCAGTGATCACCTTGTTGAGTGGTTTCCTCTTCTGCTCTGAACTTGACTTGCAATGTTTAATCACAGGCAGCCCAGACGTGGTGTGTGGCATTCGAAGTTTAAATGAAAAATAACCGTTAAGACCTAGAATTCCATCGAACCGAGTAGCGATGGAAATATTCAAATTCTAGCCAAATAAAGCCTTCCTACCTTCACTCTACTGTTTCTTGTCACTTTCTGGGACGTCTAAGTGTAATGCCAACGTGTTTTTTTAAAACCGAGGTGAGTGTTCATTATAAAGAAAGGGAAGGCCGGTGACTCCAGATCGAACCAGTCGGTGTTCAAAGGCCCATAAATTCCCAAGAAAGAGGAGAATCCGCTTCAAATCACCAGCAACGGTCGCCTAGATAAATTTCCTATGTTTCTTTATCAACTTGCACGAAAATTCGACCAACACGAACGGGGAATCGCTCTCTTAACCGCTCAAATTTTATTGCTCGAGCTCTGCCATGATGCGTGTCGGGGATAGCCGTATTGGCCGTTCCGAAATTCAAAAGGGAACTGGGGCGAGTTTCAAATTTTGAAGTAATCGATAAATTGACACCATCACATGAAAGATAACATTGAAATTGGTCGTTTGACCAAGTTTGACTCTTAGGTTGAACATTGTTCAACCTAAAAGAGTCAAACTTGGTCAAACGACCAATTTCAATGTTATCTTTCACGTGATGGTGTCAATTTATCGATTACTTCAAAACTTGAAACTCGCCCCAGTTCCCTTTTGAATTTCAAAACGGCCAATTACCAGATTCAAATGCCCAGGCTTAGTGACCGCGGCTGCTCAACAAAAGGTACACTTACACACGGGGGAGGGATGGTCATTTTGCCCATGTGAAGTCACACTGAAGACACTCCGTGCGGACTTCCTTAAGACAGCGAGATCCGTTGAATCTACCGAATTCAAAAACTAGTTTTTCCGCGGCCATTTTCGCGGGCTTCGAACCAAGCGGGTTTTTAACACTTTCATGTCCGGTCAAATCTAACGCACCGCACTCCCCCAGCGCAGTGATATTCATTTGGGCAAAATGACCATCCCTCCCCCCTGTAAGTGTACCTTTTGTTGAGCAGCCGCGGTCACTAAGGGTGCTTACCATTATTCAAAACTGACCGGTCAGAGAACTCGGGACCAACCGCTGAAAAATGGAACGACACATTCCGATCGACGAAACCTATTGCCCATTCTCACGCGCGGTACTTTGCAAAACCAAGATGGAGGACTTGAGTGTTGTGCTCTTTGGTGAAGATTCCGAAGAATCCGAAATCTTTAATAAGCTTGTTGAAGAGTCCGATGAGTTGTTACTCTTAGGTGCTGCATTTAGCTTTATGCGAGGCGATCTGAATCGTGTACTCGGCTATTTTCAGGCTACAGTTCCGCTGTATAGTTTATGCGAATTTCAAAGCCATTGTTAACTAACTCGAGCCTCATTTGAAGAGCTCTGTCGACTTTAACGCAGGACGAATTCCGCTTAGTAACAGAGGTAGAAAGCGTATACCTCCTGACCTTCCCAAAGGATCAACCCCGACTTTTGAACCATTGAAAAACAAAAACGCGGGAAAATGCACGAAACAACAAAATTTTCAACATGTTTTTGTACCAACGCTATACAGACACATACCAGTCATCGCCGAACAAGATTGCATTAATAACTCTGATAAATCTGTCGTTGTTTATCCACAAATCAGTTGAGCATTGATAACAAGAAGAAGATTGCATCCTCGCCATGTCGGCCATGATGGTCGAGCAAGTGACAGAAGAGCGGTATTGGGAACAAGAAACTCGGTAAATGGAACGGTAAATTCGGTCGGAATATATTTGAATCTGGTAATACGGCTATCCCCGACACGCATCATGGCAGAGCTCGAGCAGTAAAATTTGAGCGGTTAAGAGAGCGATTCCCCGTTCGTGTTGGTCGAATTTTCGTGCAAGTTGATAAAGAAACATAGGAAATTTATCTAGGCGACCGTTGCTGGTGATTTGAAGCGGATTCTCCTCTTTCTTGGGAATTTATGGGCCTTTGAACACCGACTGGTTCGATCTGGAGTCACCGGCCTTCCCTTTCTTTATAATGAACACTCACCTCGGTTTTAAAAAAACACGTTGGCATTACACTTAGACGTCCCAGAAAGTGACAAGAAACAGTAGAGTGAAGGTAGGAAGGCTTTATTTGGCTAGAATTTGAATATTTCCATCGCTACTCGGTTCGATGGAATTCTAGGTCTTAACGGTTATTTTTCATTTAGGGGCTGTTTACATGGAGGTAGGAAGATCCTAACACTAGGAAGATCCTAGAAGGCGAAACAACTTTTCGTTTGGCTTACATGCAGAAATTTCTGTCTAGGTGGAAGTGGAGAATGAAAGCAAGATGGCGGGCGAGAACAACAAACATGTAATTTGGGTCCTTCTACTCTCCATGCTTGTGTTTTTGTCCCTAGTACCAGGAACTTCCGAGCGAAGGCAGTTTACATGGTGCTAGGATCTTCCTAGCTCACAGCTAGGAAGATCCTAGCACTAGGGCCAAGTACGACCTCTTGCATGTAAACTGAATACAGAAAACATATGGCGCTAGGATGATCCGCCTTCTAGGATCTTCCTAGTGCTAGGATCTTCCTACCTCCATGTGAACAGCCCCTTAAACTTCGAATGCCACACACCACGTCTGGGCTGCCTGTGGTTTAATTCGTTCGGCCCAGTTTGAAATCCCAGCGTTCTTGATTCAAATTCCTTGCAACCAGAACAATACTTGTACTAAAGGGAAATCGAGAGAGTTAGAGCGGGTTTTCATTATGTACTTATTGACTGAGTGAGAGGGCCGGACAGGAAAATATTTGGCTCGAGGTCATGGCCGGTACGGACCGAGCGCTATGACCGAGAGCCAATTTGTACCTTCTGAGGGAAAAGAGGTCCTTTCTGAAAGAGAATTTTAAACGAAACGTTGGTTGATCTTGATCTTCTGTACGGCTCACGTACGTTTAGCCGAGTGAGATAGTGGCATCGAAATTATAGTGATCATTCGACAAAAACGTTTTACCATATCAAGCCTCAGGGTACAATGCACCGAAGACTAAGAATTATATGATGGTTTACGCGCAGATATTCAAAAGACATGACCAAGGACGAATGGAAACGAATCGTTCAATATGAAGGCAAACTGAAAAAAATCTATCCAAGGGCAAGCCATTAAAATCAGCGACAAGGAAGAAAATTCACCTTCTTCCCAGCTCTTGACTTCGGCTTCTTTCAAGATTTAAGCAAAAATCAGCAGTGGCAAGTGGTTCTCTTCCGGTTGATTTTATTTTTGTCTTTTTATCCCCCGGATTTCGAGTTTGGAGGATTTTATGAAAGTTGCCAATAGAACTCAGTTTCGTGGAATTCAACATGCTCTTGTTTGACACTTTTCGAGTTATTTCTTTATGGGCTTTACTATTCAAAACTTGGTTCTGTGACTTAAGAAAACAATTTTTATCAGTTTGCATTTGCATGAGCGAGTACATCATTCCGGTTCCCTTCATTTAGCTAGTTTTTCGCACTCAAGCTACTGGGCACACAAGCTGTTGATATGACTCAGTACTAAGAAGAATTAACAGCGGGACAACGAAGGGCAAACAAGGTGAATGTTTTAACAGCTGTACTATGAACTTTAGAAGCCTCTGTAAAATAACGCTTTACACTCAACCTTGAACTTTATTATCGTCATTCTTGAATGCAGCGTACACAGTATTACCTAATACTACGAATCGGCAAAACTCTTCGCAACTGCAGACGTTAACAGCTGACTGTCAGCCAATTCCTTTTTCTTGCTGCCTTCAAAGCGGTATTTCTAACTTCCCTCGCATAATTGTGGTTGAGATTCTGTTCAATCCCAAAGTTACGGGTCGTTACGGGTCGTTACGCGTAGTACACCAAATTACAAACGCCGTAGAACTTAGAACTACACTACTGAATACGGGCTTCTCAGTTTTGTTCAAGCTGGTCTAATCCATCAGGAGAATTATATAGACTTAGAGACAATTACAAAACTATAAAATCATCCATATGTAAGCGTTTGCCACTTACTCAAATTAACCGCCTTTAGTGATTGAGATTACATTCGAGGACGCTGGTTTTTGCGCTTCGATAAAAAAAAAAGTGCATCGCAAGTGATTAATGGCTGTACATGATACTGGTGAGCATTGAGCAAGGAGAAATGGATGACTGACTTCCAACATGGCATACAACCAGTGTTCCGTGAGGAAAGGTTGTTCAACACTAAGTTACATCCCTAAGTATAAATACGGGGCAGTATCCGTACCTAACTATATTAAAACCTGGTAAAAAGAATTTTTTCACTTTGAGGGCGACAAAGTTGAAAGATCAATACAAATTCTCGCAGGGCACAGATTGTTCTTCACTTTACACACAAGGATATCGATTTCTTCTTATCGTCTATTGCATGGGGTCGGCAGTTCTACCTTTGTTAGTAAACTGATCAAGCTGTCAGTGAGGTTGAGCAAGGGGTACATTTACATTGATAAACCATGTTTCTTCGTGTGCGGTCGCTCAGGCCTGTTTCATTTTCTCTCATACGCTGTGTTCTCACTTGCTGCCCAAGTGGGAGTGTGTGTGAACGGGCACATAATGGTGCCGTGTCCACACATTAGGTGCCCAAGTATGATTATGTTATGCACACACGTTTAACTAACCGAGCTGGTGCTCACTGCATTTAAACTGTGCAAATGTCATCATGCGTGTGTTCTGGTTCGATATTTCTGCTTGATTACTACTATATCTGGCTTTTTTATTTTGTTAATACCGTTTCTAGTAGTTAAGAGGATGAAGACGACGGGCGAAGAGTATAGCGCAGATTGTTCAAGAGACCTGCATTCTTGCCGACAGGAATCAAATTCCAGTGCGAGCAGTTTGGAAAATTCCATGACCGTGAATTCATTAATTTTGCCCATAGAAAGTGGTTGAATGTGTTTGAAAAGTCGCTGGATTATGGGTAAAGGGGCCTCGCAACTACCAAAAAATGTGTGCACAGAGGGAACCGGCTCCCACTTTGGGGCCCGAGTATCGACCTTGTACTCGGGCACCGGCTCCGTGCCCGAATTCTGGCATGGGTACTTGAAAAAAAGATTATGTTCATATTAGTGCCCATGGAACACCATACTCCGTCACCATGCCTGGGCCTAAGTGTGAATAGTTATGTGAAGTATATATGAAATAATTCATATTTGTACTGCGGTTGTAGATGCAAGTGAAGAGTGATCATCGCAGTAAATTTTCCAATTTAAGCAACTGGAAAGAAGAAGCCTGAAAAAATCAGGGCTTCAACGGGATTCGAACCCGTGACCTCCGCGATACCGGTGCGATGCTCTACCAACTGAGCTATGAAGCCACACATTGGGAGCGAGGTCAATTTATTGAGTTCATATTTTCCCGCACAGTGAAGTGATGTGAAGTATATATGAAATAATTCATATTTGTACTGCGGTTGTAGATGCAAGTGAAGAGTGATCATCGCAGTAAATTTTCCAATTTAAGTAACTGGAAAGAAGAAGCCTGAAAAAATCAGGGCTTCAACGGGATTCGAACCCGGAGGTCACGGGTTCGAATCTCGTTGAAGCCCTGATTTTTTCAGGCTTCTTCTTTCCAGTTGCTTAAATTGGAAAATTTACTGCGATGATCACTCTTCACTTGCATCTACAACCGCAGTACAAATATGAATTATTTCATATATACTTCACATCACTTCACTGTGCGGGAAAATATGAACTCAATAAATTGACCTCGCTCCCAATGTGTGGCTTCATAGCTCAGTTGGTAGAGCATCGCACCGGTATCGCGGAGGTCACGGGTTCGAATCCCGTTGAAGCCCTGATTTTTTCAGGCTTCTTCTTTCCAGTTGCTTAAATTGGAAAATTTACTGCGATGATCACTCTTCACTTGCATGTGAATAGTTATGTTTGTTACCAACCACTTTAAGAGGCCAAATTTCTGTCATCAAACTAAGGTTTTCGCGTGTAGGATCTGCATGCTTTTTCCTTGTGTATAGTTTTTAGCCCTGTATTGTTGTGGGTTGGTGTTCGTTAAAATGCAGCGCAATTTATACCCGGGGAGCAGGGTTAGTACAGTGGTGAGAGCACTCGCCTCCCACCAATGTGGCCCGGGATCAATTCCCGGACTCAAACGGTTTCGTGACCTCGAAACCGCATCGAAAACGGGACACGGTTTCGAAATGTTTATACAGAACCTATCACGTCATGGCGATCTCGTTCTCAGGCCCTTGTGCTTCGTCAGTTGGATCTGGGAACGAGTAAAGAGTTGTTCCCACCAAATACGAGTTCTCCCAGGCCGAATCCAGAATGGTCGTTTTGCTTTTCTCTTCCTTACTCTGGAGCGAGCGTATCGACAAAAAAGTCAACATTTTAAGACATTTCTGCCTGTTCGTACGATATGCCTCTCGGTTTATAGAGTACATGAAAAAATACATGAAAACTGAAAAAGCGAAATTAAACCACAGATCAAAGTTATGATTGTGCAACAAAGTGCTGCACTCCGTGCAAAATTCAGCACGTTTACCCTTCGCAAGCCAGCCAATTTTGCACCAAAATGTGTAACAGTTTTTAAGTCGATACGGTTCCTCCGTTTATTCGACCAATGAAACCGTATCGTTTTGAAAACGCTCCACTTTTGAAAGCGTTTTCAAAACGACTCGGGTCTGATAACGAACTCGACCGGCGCCGTGTAAACGAAAGGCGTAACCGCATCGAAGCCGATGCGGTTACAGATGAAACCGCGTCCGTGTAAACAATACCAAAGTCATATGTGGGTTCAGTTTGCTGTTGATTCTCTTCTCTGCTCCGAGAGGTTTTTCTCCGGGTACTTCGGTTTTCCCCTATCCTCAAAAACCAGCATTTCAAATTCCAATTCGATCTGGAATGCACAGACATGTTTGAACGAGTTCTCTTGAGCTCTTTGGTGTTCCTTGGGTAAACAAATTACAATAGGCCATTTCCGAATTACCTCAGGCCTCTTTTTCAAATCGAGTCTAGGTGCCCATCCTTTCATATGCAAATGAAGTTTCATTCACAGGAAAATTAGTTTAATTTGCGTTTAAAACGGGAAAATGCCTTTCAAAATCCACAAGTCTCAAGTTTATTAAAGACTTAAAAAACATACAGAGAAAAAAATATGCACTGCTCGCAGTTAGCAACAGCTATTCGAGGCGAGCAGTGGATTTGACGCTTAACAAATAATTTACAACAATTCAACCTCACAGAGTGAAAAAAAAAACAACTTACAATAAAGTAACAAGTAAAACAAGAGACACGAGAATACAATGACAAAGAACTTGGACTGGATGTGTACAGTCAATAGAGACGAGATTTACGATAACAGGAAGATACATAGCCGATTACTAAACAATATTTAGAATAAAAAGGAAGGTTATATTATATTACTTTGAGTACTTAAGTTAAGCGAACATAGCCATAGAACGAAATATAATGTACAAGTAAGTTAGATAATGTTGACAAGAGCATGATGGATTATGCAAATATAATACACTGAGTTTTCAAGATATTTTCAGTTTTTGATCAAATCACGTAGGTCAATGTAATCGTCTGCCTCCGAGAATTCGTTTTGGGCGTGCGACGTATATCAACAGGTAGGCTATTCCAGACTTTAACACCAACCCGTGAGAAGGACTTATTTTGTTTTTCTAATCTAGAGTACTGCACGAAGAAGTTACCTCTTGACGATGATCTTGTGTTATAGGGGTGAATATTCGATTGGAAATTAAATAAATCAGTTATTTGGGGTGGCGATAAATTATTGAAGACATGCATCATGCATTAAGATAGCAACTGATTTGAAGTAAAGAAGGTCCAGAGGTAATAGATTAGAGGAGATGGTACTGCGTGAAATTTATAGTCACCAAAAAACATATGGCAGAAAACTGTTTTCCACAGAAAACAGAGACCATATTGAAAGAAGTTCACTTATTCCCCGTTCTGTGCTGACGTGTAGAGAATTGACGAAAAATCACTACAACAATGATCCAACAGCGAAAGATCAATTAACAATTATACACCGAAGTGGAGGTGAAAAGTACTTTGCTAATCACCTCCTAGTTAACCAATCAGAACACGCGAAAAGCACTAATCACTTGTGTGGTATGTTTATACTAATAGAAAAGACTACACAAGGGTTTCCTGCATTTTGATTAGCTGTATTTTTGTGGCTTGAGACATTGTTGCATTACCTATGGCTTGACATTGTAAACTTTCTGACCGAAGAACGGCCGCCTTTCAAACCGTTTAGATTTGAAACTGTATAACGTCCATCAATTTGGCTATAAATCTGACTCGGCAATATCAATCCAGTGTAAATTCAAATTTGTCATTCCCTGTGTACTGCGAAAACATTTAAAGTCCAATTATTCTTTTCGTAGTGTGGTCGAACTAAAGGATACGAATAAAAAATCACAACAGTAGAAACAATTGCGGGTTGTGATTCAATGAGTATTTGAAAAGGTTCTTAAATAATGATGTTAAATTGTCCCCCAAAAAAGCGCTCCCGTTCTGTCGGTCATTCACAGTGACGCCGTTTTAAGATAGTATATGCTGCGATCCACCTCATATTGACAGGCTTTAGTGGTAATTTTACTGAACATTTTGGGCCATTGGTCGCAAGAATTCAATACTCATAATTCAGATACACTGGGTCCAAAATTGCGCATATTTGGATAGGCACTTCAATGAGGACGCACTGAAAAAAGTGATGAAGGAAAAAGGGGACAAAGTAATGTAACGAAAACAAAATTGAGAGAGAGAAGAAATACGGAACAAACATCCCCTCACACGGCTCAGCTTTAGGACGGAAGCGTAGTTGTTGATTAAATTTGGAGGTGGGCTGTCAAAGTTCAATTCAAGATTCAAACGAGAAGACGTCTAAAATTTTAAAACAATTACTAACGGAAAATATTTCTCGTTTTCATACCAATCAGAATTCAACTTTGTCCACTGAGGTGATTTCATAATTTAAAAGCTAACGGTAAAACTTTTGAACAGTATTTAGGTGTCACTAACAAATTGCACTTTGCTAAGCACACCTTTTTAAGAAATTATAAAAATCACCTTTGTAGAATTTACCTTTTTTCACTTGAATTTGAAAGAAAAACGCAATCTTTCTTCTTACATTTAGATGAATTTCACGTTTAAATGTGAGAACACCGTTCATAAATGACGCACATGTGATCTTAATCAAGAGGTCTGGACATATATCGTGAAATAGCACATTCCAGGGACCATGGGGCGATTTTTGATACTGGTGACGTTTCGAGCCCTAGGCCCTCTTAGAACGAACGTTAAATGTTTCAATGAGCCTATTTTAGTGGATGGCATTTTTTATTGTTGAGGCTCTCGAAACAGCTTGAAGATCGAAGAATTGAGTTAACGATTAAAAAAAATCTAACCATGCAAAGGGCTGAAAAGAACTCTTTGTCGAAATCATGTTTGCTTTTTGGCGAATTATTTTTGCGTAGACTTTTTTGAAAGGGATTCATTACGATCCTATCACTTGAACTCACTGATTGGTTTAAAAGCTGGTTCAATTTGTCAACGAGTTATTTTGAAAAACAGTTTTCCGGTACGTGTGAAGAATACCAACAATACATACATACAGACATAAACCCATCACACCTCTTCTTAGGTGCGTATGCCAATGACATGTTTCTTCTAATTTGGACGATTTTTTGCCAAGGTCCAAGCCTTAGCCCACCCTCTACCCATCTAATTAAAGTCTTCCAAGACAGTTTGTCTCCATATTTTCCTTACCCTGTCATTTTTCCTTCTACCTTTTGGTTCTCACTGTCGAGCAATTCCACTTTTCGTCATTCGGGACAAATGACCGACTCTACAGAAATAGTTTTTTCGTCGGAAGACCGGTCACTGAGCGTTGCGGCTTAGTTAGACTTCGTGTCTCTCTGAATTCTGAACCAACAAAATAATTAACACCTATATTTTCGAGAAGGAAGCTTTCTGCTTGATTCCAAAATTGGAAGGCTGTTGAAAGCTTACTAATAGCAAGACAGAAGCTAACGTACCAAAGCTGCCCTCCGTGGTGCTGTATTATAAATATGTGTTCATCTACCAAAGGTTTTATAATAACAAATTGGTAATAGGGCTTTGACATATCAGAATTATATTCACAAAACCTTTTTCTAAAATTCATTCCGTACATATTTCACACATATGGCACTGCCAGATAATTTGGAAACAAGTTTAAAGGGGTTATGTCACGCTATTTTAGCATCTTTTTAAAGCTCAAAATATGTCTTGTCGTCAATTGAGATCCAAAAATTATGGTCCCGGTTTGTTATTTAGGACTGTTATGACACTAAAACTGTTTCCTGTCGTCTGTTGCTACCAATGCGGCAAGGATGGAAATGGATTGAAACTTGAAAAGATTGGGCCAATTTTTTTCAAGTTTTGATGCTATGTCGACAAAAAACACCAAAAACCTTATTATGGATTGCTTCCTTTGATAAAAATAATTTGATATCCACCTCATACTTTATCACGAACATTGTTTATATAAATAAAAGCTCCAGTAACGGGTTTTGGAAAGAACTGATCCGAAACAACAAAATTGCCGTGACGTAGTGCCTTTAAAGAATGAATAGTGAATGAATGAATTATAGTAATGGACACCGGGCGGATTGGAACCACAGACCTTTGGTTTACTAGACCAGAGCTCTATACCTATGGTGTCCAAAGGTACCCAACCCAGTAGTAGTTTTCTGATATTGTAATTAATATTTCTATGCTGTAGATAATGTATATGAAACAAATCATACGTGAACTGCGGAAATGAAATCAAATGAAGAATGAGCTGTGTTTCCCATTTCCAGGTGGTTGCCATGGCAACACGTCTTCTCGCAACGTCAAGTGAAGTGCGTGTGTAAATATTGTCATGGATGACTTAAAATGTCAAACGGCGCCATTAACAATAGCACACAGCACGTTCTTTTTGCCTGAGGGTTTATCGCTCTCAGGGGTCGACAAGACGTCCTTTCTCATATTATTTACTCTCTCTATCTCAATGAATGGCTTAATTTATACACCTTTATCTTTAACGCGACCTTAAGAATAATTTATTTTGCTTAGGAACTCAAGGAGGACAAGTGATTGCGATCACAAAGTTTTAAGTTTGTTTTTTTTTTCCTCCAGCGGCATTTTTTTTACGCAAGATGTCAATCACGTTTTTAAACCCTGACCGCGGTACGATCAATCCTTCGCAACGCCGACTGTGTTTATCGAACAGCTAAAATGGTTTTATAAGATTAAAACATTTAGAAATTTGCATTTCAAACGCTCCAAGTTGTCGTCTTCAAAACGGCCCGACGTTAATTTCCATCGCTGAGGTTTCTCTCGCTCTCAGCTTTCGCGACAGAAATGAAAATGCTGTGATATGATCTGGAAATATGGGCAATTTCCGACACTAATCCCTGCTTCTGGATTTGTGGGGTAGACTTTGCTGTTTTGGATAATACTTAACAGCTGTACAGAAGGCATGAAAAATAGCGATTCCTTCCGGACACACAGTGGGAAACGGTATAATTCGAGAAAAACCTACGAACACAAAAATATTTAAATGTTGAAAGTTTTTAAAAAGCTTTTTCCAAAAAACACTGTGATGCGAAAAATCTAAACAACGACGTCGTTTTTCGTGTGTTATGACTACACGCGGCTTCGGGAACGGAATTTTATTATTATTGACTTGAAATTGACAACGGCGAGGACGCACGCGCGCAAATTGGTCACGCTTGATCAATTTTCGCGGCTTCGCACCCCACGTGGGCGTGCATTTGTCGGCTCGCAAACAGACTATTCCCACCTACTAAGCATTTGGTTGGCTCGGAAGTGGCTTGTGGCTGCGTGAAATTTGCGTTCGATCAACGACAAGCCTGTCTGACACTCGCAATTGATATCGCCATTCGTCGAGGGAAGTAGCTTAGCTCTTGGCAAAGTCAAGTTCTGAGCTTTGATTCACAGATTTGAGAGAATCCTTCGACGGATAGACCGAGTTTACTTGCGAATGTTATTGATGTCACGGATTGTTGGCCGTGAAGATTTTTTCCGACGTTCCGCGGCTTTTGTAAGAAGTTGACTATGGAAAGCGGCGTCGAGCGGCCGATTTCTCCGAGCGATCGAAGCGAACCCGGGGAGAAGCGATGTGGCGATTTTGACGACACGGTACCTCGAAAAAAGCGGCGAAGATGTGGGGGATGCGAGCCGTGTCTGAGGAAAGTAAATTGTGGGGAGTGCAGCAATTGTGTCAATAGGAAAACTGGCCATCAGATATGCAAGTTCCGCAAATGCGTTGAACTTAAAAAGGTGCGAAATACCGAATGATTCGAGCTCGAAATTGACAATTCTCACTTTTGTGTTCGTACACTTTGCTAACTTTGTTTTCTTTGTAAAATATTTAGACTATGATTTCGTTATTATCTTGCAGAAAACAACAGCGAGCATCGCTGCAAAGCGAGACGGTGCTCAGTTACGACAAGCTATTAATGAGAGCGACGCGTCTGAAATTTTGCGTCGCGTGAGTTGCGAGGAAGCAGATAAGGTATGGTACTTGGTCTTTTTAAACGCAGGTTAACATTCATTTTATTATAGTTTGGGTGAGAGAAATTTCATTTCTAAACGTTGCGAGTTTTTTATTCTCTACTGGGGTTCATTTGTGAACAATTTATGCGAGCGTCGTTTGCTAATATCCCGTCTTATTGTTGTGGTTTTGGATTTTTTTCTCGAAGCGTTCTGGCGACGACGATGCGGAGAGTGAAGCTGTGAAGGATTCAGATCCTTGCAAATCCAAACCGCAGAAAGCTGATTCACCAGTAGCAATTCAATTGCAGAAAACCGCCGAAGGATCTCAACAGCGGCACACAGAAATCTGTGCGATCGTCGAGGTCCCCAGCCACAAAGACGTTCGTGTGAATGAAACAGCGAGAGATAGCGAGCAGCACTCAAGCACGAAAGATCCGAGCGTTGAAAAGCCATTGACAAACAGCAAGCCTTCGATTTCCCGCAGTGAGCACGATTTCGAACCCCCTCTATGCAACTGCCCAGGTATTTAGATATTTTCTCTTGTTGTATTCTTATTTAAATCGTCAGAGGTTTTATTTATTTCCAGCCGGCGTGAATATTGTATCTGCGGCCGAGCCAGGTTGAACTAATTTGCTTGATCTCTTTTATTTTATGATGCCGCACGCTTTCGTCAGTTTCGTTTCGGCTTTTTGAAGATAGCGTGAGATGCGGACTTTCAAGACGTGCTTTGTTTGAAGGTTTAAATAAACCTAATTGGGGATTAAGCCCGGTTGCTTGGAATAAAATTTATTAAAGTCTATCCGCGTGGTTTCAGGCCCGATTTTTATTGACACAAGTGCAAAATTATAAACGGAAAGTTTGCCCACCGAGAATTTTATTAGTTTTGCACACGAAAAATTACGCTAAACGTTAAAGAGGTTTTCTTATCAAAATTTTCATCAGTGTCTCGTTATGATAGAGATCACCGTTTGTTGATATCTGTCGCAACCAACCGTCAAAATAGCCGCTTACGTATGTACACAGCAGTGCGTTTAGCCAGTCAGCATCCAGGTTTTGTACTAATTTCTAATCTGCCTAAACGACACACTCCCATTGCGCTTACGCGAAAGTATTAATTCGCATTATCAGCGTTCAAATCATTCAACATCAAAGACGCAACTTTGATCAAACCGGCGCGAAAAAGGCTGACGAGAAAACAAAAAAAGACGTAACTTTTGCTAATGGATTTAGCGCAAGTCGTCGGTTTCGTTGTTGGTTTCTAAATGATTGATGAGTGGCCCACTCCACACGTCTGGCTGCGCCGATCTGTCAAGACGCGTTCTCGATTTTCACGAACAATAGAAATTAACAGCTTCAAGCTGGACCGAGTTAGTGATGACTGATTAGGTTCTAACTTGAAGATCACGACATTTAAATTGCACGAAATCTGGGCAGACTCCTGAAAATGAGTTTTGCTGGAATACAATGGAATCATTGATCAAAACCGTTCAATCGAAAACTACCGGAAGTGAAGACTGCTGAGGCGAACATTTGGCTTTTGATATGGGGTATTTGTCAACATTGCGGCAATCTAATTTCTTTCTGCAGGCATTTATATTAATACTGAAAGGCGATAAATAACGTCTTCCAGAGCCATCTAATCTTATTGTAAATTATTTTGCTCAAGTCATTTAAAGGCCCTGGCAAACGAGGACACGTTGTTGCGGACACATATTGTTGCTCGTGATCGCTCGTGATGTTTTCTGGGCGCGCAAGCGTGCGGGACACAAAATGGATGTTGTGTATCCATGCTGCGCAAATGGGGAAACATTTGTGTCGGTAACAATGTGTCCGCAATAATGTGTCCTTGTTTGCCAGGGCCTTAAGGGGATCTGCAATCGTTTAAAATTCAGGTTAAGGCTGACAAAAAAAAATCGAAAACAAAAACAATGATAATTATAGCAAAAAGGAAAGGAAGCGAATTAAAGGAACCTTTGTTTTTTTTGACAGCATAGTGTCTTTTGTCAAATATATTGCACAGCCTTTAAGCATCTTAGCGTGGATCTCTGCATTTTTTGTTTTTCTTTGAGAACCAGCTGAGGTTGTATTTTCAAGCTCATAACAATTACATCCGAATGGGAACTTGAGTACGTATACTGCATAAACAAATGAACATTAGGCAAACAAAAGTGCAGCTGATACCAAAAGCACTAGAGGGTTGTCCTTGGCACAGTAAGGAAGTTGCTAATTAGCACAAACTGGCTGGCCTGCTGTGTTCTATGAATAATGTGTAGCACTGGAAGAAAGCAATTTAAAGCTGGTGGTAATCAAAGGGTTTAGTTTGCATGTATGAACTAAGACAGTGCTTTCAAAATCATGAAGAGTCATGCAGATAGCAGCAGATAGTATTAAATGTACTTTGCTAGCAGAATTTAAATTTCAAAGAAAGAAATAAAATTCCCTGATTTTCATTTATATTAGAATCATGTTAACTTTGTGAAAATACAAAAAATGAAAGGGCTTTTTGGAAAACAATAATTTTTCCTAAAAATCCAAAATACTTAATAATCACTCCACTTGGCGGGCCTACAGACTGCTTCTTGTGTTCAAATTGTATGTTGGTGTGGTGTTTATTTTGTGATCTAAAGGGCAAATTAACCGGTAGTTTCTGCCAAAAGCTCGAGAAAATAAAAGCAACAGAGGATCTGATACATGGTTTTTTTGTTTGGCTTTAAAGAGAGAAAGAAAAAAAAACATTAAGACACATGTTGCTTTAATTAGGTGAGTCAGAAAAAGAGTCATACACAAAGAGTCATACACAAATTTACCAAACTTCTATATCAAGAGTACAATTGCATTTCTGACAGATAATCAATCTGTATGGAAACTGAGATTATGAATAAATTCTGAAGCCAAATCGACACTTATGTTATTTTTCCAGCATCAGTTCTTCAGTTAATGATTACATAATTTTGAGAATTACAGCGGCACAAAGAGACCGCAATCAGTCTGTCTCTTCTCCTAGTTCTTTTGCATGCATTGTGAGAAACAAAATGGAAAGTATCGAAAAAGAGACTATGGAGGGTCTTTTGATCTTCTGATTTGCCTCCATTGACACTTCTTTGATTGATAGTTCCGGTTTTGGGTGAATTCTGATTTTGGAAGATGTTCTGAATAATTATTGTCCCCAGTGCCTTTCCTTCAAAATTCAGAGATTTCAGGAAAAGTATTGTTATTTCCTCATTTTACATTAGGAATTTTTGTTTCTTGTATTAATTGGTTTGAGTTTACAAATTTTTGGAAAGTGTGTCAGTTAGGATGTAATAGTAGGCATGAGATCGAGGTTTTCAACTGACCGGTGTGAGACTCATGCCCAAGGCATAAGAGGAGGTGTAAGTGTGTGGTACAGGTGTACCTTTGGGGTCAAAAGTCATGGTATCAGTGCAGATGTGTGCTGAAAACTGTCTCACCTTATGTGCATGAAGAAGATACAAAATCATTGCAAATCAACATAATAACAATACCAGTAGGTAATCATAATATTTTATTTTATTATATGCACTCTTTTTTTTACAAGGACCTTTTTTTGTAAGAACATTGAAGCTGAGAGCTGGGGTCCAAAATTTTAAGAACATGCTAAGAACATACCCAGTCAGTTAAGTACGTCTTTATTTTGCAGGGCCCACAGAGCATTTTTTAAAGTGTGGGGGCCACACCCGCCTCTTCAATTGAGGGGAGGAGGCTGACTCTAAAAATGATTAGAGGAACAGTCATAAATTTGGATTTTTCCTGCAAGGTCGGCCAGCTCTAGCTGACCACTTTAATCCTGTGAAATTACTTTTCATTATTGGAAGTGTATTTTACTAAATTAATTTTTTTTCCACGGTGGGGGGAAGGGAGGGGGCCTCCCCCTGCACAGTGCCTGCTTTGCTCATTTCTTTTTGTTGTGTTTTGAAGCCAAATTTATCAAGATTTGGACAGGTGCCACTTCTTTTTTGCGGCATCAGAACAAGCCACACTAGCCTGGGACAAGCAACGTGATTACCACATCACAGCAAAGATGATGAATACACTTTTGTAGGTTTCCTTGTTGTCACACCCTCATTGATTTGTTGAAAACTGTATGATGCAATTCAAATCACAGGAAAAATAAGAACATTCAGCCTTGGCTCCAAAATGAGATGTTCTTGTATAAGAAGTCCAAACTGATAAAAAAAAAAAACAAAGAAGGATGTCAATGTTTGTGGTCTATATTAGAGTCTTGGCCACAATACAAAAATGAGGGGTGGCGAATGGTACCTTGAAAATCTTGGGTCTCATAAATCTGATCTTGAAATCTTGATAGCCTTCGTGAAGAGTCTCAAATTCTTGTTCATAGTGTATTTTAGTCTCAAAGTTTCACATGTCTCATCTTGGTCTCAGATTTTCAAACAAGGGTCTCGGCATCTTAGGGAGTCCTGGATTTTACCATTTGTCACACCTAAAATGGTAAAAAAATTGGATTCACTCATACATGCTCTGTCCCTATTGTGGCGTTGTATTATTAGCTAAGATAATAAGGACACCAGTGATGTAATGGGCTTTAATCTTACCTCTAAGCCATTGATTTCTTTCACTGGTTATTGCAGGTTTCAATAATTCCCTAGTCATTGTGCTCATTTTCTTTTAGATTTTTTAATTTTAGATTTTAAACTGGATTAGCTTAAGTCCCCTTGTTGAGTCAGGGAGTCTGTGGGGCAGCTGATGGCTGGGTGTAGTGGAACAATATAATATTGTGCAATCCTAGAAAATATCCATACCTCCCCCATAGGGACAATGGACATTCCAAGGGGGAGGGGGTGGCAAAAGAAAAGTATGGAGCTAAATTGGAGTTTATGGAGAAGTGGGAGGTGCAAACCTAAACACCCTCTGTGGGCTGTTGGGGGAGCGGAGGGCGGAGGGGGTGGGGTTGTGGATATTTTCTGGAGCCACATCCAAAGTGGCAAACTGTCATTAATAAAGCTTTTTTTATTCATAACACATCTTTCACAGTATGATTCAACATTTTTCCCAGTTGTCTAAGAGTACTAGTCTCCATGATATGGAAGGATTATTTTAGTCCCCCATGATCATGACCAAATCTCCTGGATTCAAGTGATTTGGGGACTTATTTGTAAGAAATGTCAGTTAATGGCTCCTTTTTGGTACATGTTTTACCCTGTGTGTTCCAAACATTTAAGGAAATGAAAATATACAATATGTTTATGATTGTTGTTGAGAAATGCCCAACCAGTTAAACTCCACAGACAAAATGCTCCTGTCACCTGAAAAAGAAGATGGGCTCTCTGGAGATGTATGAGCTAGGTCATGCAATTGCACTCATCGTTATTTTGATAACAGTGAAACTGATCTTTACGCAGCAAAATTTTTAACTTGTTAAAACAAACACAAGGTTGATAATTGCATGGAGAATCTTCGTGTTGACTTTGTTGACGTAGTCGTTCATTTGCAATGAAGATATTATCAAAGGATCCAGCTTATGTCAGCTGTTCTCTCTGAGGAAACAGCTGCCAACAGTCTGTAAAGAGATCAATAAAAATATTAGTGTTGATGCTGCACTGTTGCGGCCAGAATGTAGCCTGGTCTAGTGACAGGTGCACTGTATACAGTGTAGGGTAGATTTATCCCTACACTCTGTAAAAGCACTAGTCTTCACATTACTGAAAGCTGACCTAACATTGTAAGCATGGACTTGCAGTGACATGTGCATTACCGGAGGCATGATGCCTTGCACAACCTTTGTATGAGCCCTGTCATATTGTGTTTAGCTATAAAAGTCCTTGGTTAAACTTCAACAGTTTCAGTTTGTTTCAGTAGCTAATGGCTATTGCACTGATATGCCATTCTAGTCTTTGGAATACTGTAAGTTGGCCTAATGTTGTGAAATAACCCATGATTCAAAAATTACAAACAGTGGTAAATATCCTGCACTCCATACCATAATTTCCTTTGCAATTTAGAGCGTAATCATTGTAAGCAACTGATGCCCTCTCTTGGTCCCTTGTAAATTGTTAGATTTTCAATCACTACTGAGAAACTTTTATTGAGATATTTCCCCATTTTATACCCCTTCCATGCAAATTGTTACTTAAAATGTTTTAATGGCCTAATTAAGCATACTTTTCGACCCTGACAAGGGTGCTTAGGATTACTTACAGTTCCATCAGGCTCAAATGTTTGTGTGATTGGTCTGACTAGTTGGCCTCAAGTTAAGGTACTGGTTTTACTGATCTGCTTCAAAGGTACAACAATTTTGCAATTAAATGTGTTTCTAAGTTATTCCTTTCCTTAGTTTCAGGAAAAGAAGACGGTCCCTATTATACCTACCTGGGAGTGGCACCAAACTTGGATGTACTGAGACATGTGTTGGAAGAAAGGTAATGTCAGACAGTCTGTTGGATGTTGAAAGGTGAGGGAGTACACACCTGCATCCTGGATGGTTGCGTGGTTAGCTACTCACCGTACCCTGGTCAGGATTGGTATGGTAGTGGCACGGTTAGCTACTCACCCTACCCTGGTCAGGATTGGTATGGTAGTGGCAGGGTTAGCTACTCACCCTACCCTGGTCAGGATTGGTATGGTAGTGGCATGGTTAGCTATAGGGTACTAGACTTGTGGTGTGCAATTCCAGAAAATATTCACACCTCCCTCAGGGGGAGGGGGTGGCCAAAGGAAATGTTTTAAAGAGAAGTGTGGAGCTAAATTGGAATTTGTGAAGGGGTGGGTGGGGGGGGAATGGTTGAAAACCAATAGTCCTTCTGTAGGAGGAGTATGGACATTTTCTTAATTCTTAATCTGTTTTTTTCCATTTACACCATTTGTTAGTGATATTTGTCCCTTTGTTTCTTTTCTGCTTGTTTCCATTCTCTGTTCTCTCCTTCCTTCTGAATTGATTATTAGTACCTTCTTTGAAGTTTGATTGGAGAGTACCCACGAGGGAAGTCCCATAGGTGACTGTAATCATGCATGCTTTGTTTTTTCATTATAGGTTCTCTGTGAAAGGATCAGCACTCAGAATTGAACTGGTAAGTTTGCAGAAAATATTGATTTTATCTCCAGAAGAGTTGGCACAAACATATGACACATTTACTTTTGTGTGCCTAAATTTCCAAGATCTGGTTAGTTTTTTTCTTTCTAACCACTATACATTTCCCTGCACTGCAGTCAAGAGAATTTGGGGTTATATCAAGATAACACACTCTGGCTGATAAGTTTGTCTATTCTCATCACCTGTCTGCTGGACAATGAATTGATATGTTGAGGAGATTTTAGATGCTAATCATCTCTGGGAGTTAAAGGGTTAAAATTTAAGATCACTAAAAACTCTCTCTACTTTGGCATACAGACTAGAAATGATGTCAGGTGTGAGGTTCTGCCCTTATGTTATGTTTTAAAAGCTAGGATTTGAAGGATTAGCTTATGGCTTTTGCCTTAAAGTCAATAAGCAGAAAAAAAGAGATCTGAATTCGATCCGGAATGCTTGAACATTTAGTACATGAGCCCTTGGCTTGGGAGAGTGGGAAACCACTCCTCATGCTATCGAGCTTAAACAAAATTGATTGATTTGATTTTTTACGCATGGTTGATTTCTTTTGTTGAGAAATCATTCATACATGACTTCACAAAAACTTGGTTTTATCAATGGAGCTGATAATTTAAATTAACCTCTGTACAGGGATTCTAAAAGCTGACGGTCTGAGCATTAGCCCTTCAATAGAGCGAATCCGAATCTGATTCGCTCTGATGAAGGGCTAACGAACTGACGCAGCACCGCAGTTTCTTTAGAAACTAGCCCCTTCATACATCACTTCAGTTGGTTTAATTTTAGGCAAAAGTCCTACTCTAATTTGCTAAATTTAGGTCTTCACATCACACAAAAAATGCAGAATTTTATTTCTGACACCATAAACAGTGTATGCAAATTTAGAGATGTTTGGATTGTAAGGCCAAGAAGCGATGTACAGTGTGTATCCCTTTTGAGGCAAATCCTTCAATTGGAAGGTTTGAAGACAGTAGAATCTTAAATTATCAACAATGTTTGGTGGGTCAGTGAATCCCTTCCCACAATGTTTTTAACTTTGCTATAAGTTGTATCTTAACATGCTGAGTATTGCCTATAAATAAAAAAATCAGACACGTAATACGGCTGTCATGGTAACCTATTATGTTGAAAAAAATTGCATCACTTGTCAATCAATGATTGGGCGCTTGTTTGATACCAAACTTAAAGCATTAGAGAGAGCTGGAAACTGCTGTTTTGGCCGCCTTAAAAGTCAAAACTTAAGGTGATTTCATCAATACACAACGCGCATTAAAGTATGTATCAAGTTAATAGAAGTCGTGCATAACCCACATGTGACTTTAATGCAGTCTTCCTCAGCTTGAGTCTGTTTCTAACGCAACTAGGCATATTGTTACCCCTCCTCACCTCCGATATGTTGAGATGGTAGTGACATACTTACAGATAGGTTCAATCCGTAGCTGTACGAGGTGACTCCCATTGATAAACCCGGGTGACGAGAGGCACAGTGGCCTGGAGAAAACACAACCTGCAATCAGGCGCAATTTGAGCATTGCTCTTACTGTGTGTCCTCTCACACATGTACGTAACCCACTTGCTTAGAGTGGTTTATCAAGCAAAACGAAAATAGAGCCTGATCACAGGTTAGGACAAAAACATTTCTTGTCTAAAAAGGCGACAAAATGCCTGAATCAACGGGGTTTGAACCCGTGACCTCGCGATACCGGTGCGATGCTCTAAACAACTGAGCTATGAAGCCACTTATGTTGGGAGCAGGTCAATTATGGGTTCATATGTTCCCTGAACTACGTATATTTATTTCATATATATCATTCAAAACGCCTGAAGTTAGGTGATGTGCCAGTAACGTTTAGATGTAAGTTCCCAAGTGCGTTATAAATTATGACATTTGAGCTGAAAAAGATTCCTTTGTGTTTTAGATCGGCTACACCGGGAAGGAAGGCAAAAATCACCTTGGTTGTCCAATAGCAAGATGGGTGAGTGTCTTATTGCACATAACTCAGCATTTCCTCGGAATTTTCAAGGAACGGAAATTGTTTCCCTGTTTTATACAATTATATTACTTTTTTAAATTTCAACGCGATCTCAGATTGACATCACGCTTTTCCAGCCACCCTGCCAAGTCATGCAACAAATAATTGTTGACAATCAAAAATTGGCTCGTTACCCTGGTGACTTTGCGGGGTTGCCGCATGGCTGTATGGCGGGCGCATTTTGACACATGTAACACGAGAGAAGACATCTTGTTTGTGAGACCTTGTGGTTCAGTATTTAGAGAACCTGACGGCACACCCCTGCCAAGAAGTCCGAGGAATACCTCCATATCTCTGTTTAGCGAAAAGCTCCGGTTTGGGGGACTTGCAAACACAATTTTCCCCTTGTATTTATCAGGTTATTCGTCGGTCTGGCGTGGACGAGAAGATTTTAGTAATTGCAAAGAAACGTGCTGATCACGTGTGTGATGCCTCGCTAATAGTGGTGAACATTGTATTATGGGAAGGGATTAGCCAAGAGCGCGCCAATTTTCTGTACGGTCACCTTAGCACTCTTCTGCCTCAACATGGTGTGCCTACCGTCAGACGATGTGGAATAAACGAAACGTAAGATAATTTGATATGTCTTCTAAGTTCCTTATTGCTGTTTTCTGTTTCATTCTATTTTTCTCTAGCGTGTTTTATTGTAGTGCGATCGGGATGAGTTGCTTGTGTGTTGATGTGTTGTTTTGTTAGTAGAAAGTTGTAATTACTCAGCACCCCCACCAATGTTTTCCCGGTTAGCAATAAAAACTGTTGAATTTCAAATTCTACCCCACTGTTCTGGTCACTGCTTAACAATATTGTTTCCTCGATCAGCCTGTTGGTTATTATTCCCAGCGACTCACAGAGGAAACTTTTCCTGTGGTTTGTTGTTCAAAACGACCAAGAGTTTTCGGTCCTGTGAAGTATTTTTCAAATCCGTTTCTCGTCGATTAATGGTGGGTTTTTGTCCTTGAAAATCAAATATATGTTAATGAACCTTGTGCACGTGAAATAGTTTATCAGGCCGGATTTGTTGTTTCGAGGAACGCACACCTGAATTGCTACAGTTGGGATTTCTTACATTACTTGTGCACGACTTTGACGTGAAATCAATAAATTTAGGATTTTATGGAGTGCGTGAGAATACATCAGTGAATTTTATCTTCTGCTTGCTGTTCAACATTAATCTGAATGAATGCTGCGCTATCCCCACAAAAGCCAGCGTCTGGTTCGTTCGGCCTCGCTGGACAGACTCATCTAGTTTGAATAATCACGAAGTTAAGAAGAAGGTCATTATACTTTTTAAGTGACGTTCTCCTTTTCGTTGTTGTTGTGGTTACGTTGTTCAGGAATCTCTTTAAAACATATTTTTTTGCTATTTTATCGCAGAAAATCGTGTGGATGTCAGGGGGTGAGTGAAAACACTTGTGGTGCGTCCTTTTCTTTCGGCTGTTCCTGGAGCATGTACTATAATGGATGCAAGTTTACAAGAAGCAAGTCACCAAGGAAGTTTAAGCTGCTCGATCCCACTAAGGTGGGCGTCCGTTAATACAGTTGAAATTGTTGATGTGATGACGTGCAGGCGACCGTTTTTGGAAAGATATATATATATATATATATATATATATGTAGACCAACTGAAGCACATTCCGTGAGGAAGCCAGGGCTGCTCTCAGAACGTCACCAGGACTTGATACCAAGCTAATTGGCTCAGTTCTCTTTTAGAGGTTCAGGATTGACACAAAGTGTCCCTTAGCCCTAATCCTCACCCAAACACGAGTAGTTCCATCTAATGTGAAGTATATCGAAATAGTAAATAACGTGATGTTACACGAAGTACCCAAATTTAGAGCGTCGGTCAATCCTGGACATGAGTAGGAGGAGGGGGGTCTGCTGGACCACAAAATCAAGCTTTAAACCTTTGAAACTCAAGAGGGATCAGCATCAAATTTCTCCTTGTAACATCAACGCTTCATAAAACAGAGTAGTCACGAGAATTATGAACAGGAACACACAAGATGAATTTGCTTGAGATTTTAACAACTTCTCCCCACTAGTTCGTTAGGAAATGCGTAGGGGCAACAAATGAGAATTTAGCTTTTGATCTTAGGGTTTAAAGGGTTAACTTAAGATCATTTGTCTTTTGTAAACAGGAGGAGGAATTCCAAGGCATAATGCAGCGTTTGGCGAATGATGTGTCTAGTGCTTACGAAAGGATTGCTCCACAGGCCTTTGAAAATCAGGTGAAGTAAATACATTGAATTTTTAGTCAGTCATACTGAAAAAATCAGTGCAGTTCTCCCGATTTTTCGTGACATTCCCGTAAGGATTTCATTATTGACGATTTTTGTCCTAGTAATCCAAAATTATTTCATGTTCCCACGTAACATTTTTTCGAGTCTTCCGATTCCTAGCAAAAATTACCGGATAATTTTGTTTTTCCTCTTATACACGGTTTCTTAAAGGTCTAAGCCCCGAAATTGCAAGATGTTTCCATGGGCATACCAAACTCACATGCTTTGGCACCACCTACGTTTCTGACTATGATCTCTGTTGAACATACCAGACATCTGGGGACACCCATTTTTCGTACCTTTATCTGGATTAGCTGTGATTTTTCAACGTAAGAAGATCCGGTACTTACTCTTAAAAACCACGACACAGTTTGCTAAGCAGATTTACTTCCTTGCCCAGCGACCAAGTTAAATCAAAGGCTCCTCTGAGCCAGCTCATGGATGAGGAACATAACAATACTTTGAATTTACAACAATTTTATTTTCTAAAAAGATATGTGTAAGAAACCTCTACACTCGTTTGTGTTTTGTGGAAGCACATCCTTTTCAGTCACACCTCTTGGTAAAAGAACCGTTTACGCGCTAACATTTTCCTTAAAATTACGCAGTTGATTGACAGGCGCCAGAAGCATTACATTAGACGAAATTGACAGACGTAATTTGAACCGACGATGGAAAACAAATATGCAAATTTGTACACGGACCATAAAAATAATATTCAATGAAATAATGTGATCGCTTTGTTAAGAAGTGTAACAGGCAAGTTAAAGTTTCTTACTGGTCGACGGCTCATTTCAAGTTAGTTTTATAAACGTTTTTGGTCGTAATAAAATTTCCGACTATTCTGAACGCGAGATACCATCATAATATTTTGTCCTGAGGGAAATTAGTCACGCTTTACAGTCACAATGTTTTTGAGCGGTTCGGGGGCACAAAACTTTTGCTTTGTAAGGTGAGATATTCAACTCCATCTATTTATGCTTTGTGCTACAATTAACTTGACTTTCCAAATATTTTGTTGTTCGAACAGATTAGCTGTTATAGCTGCTTGTCAGACCAAATTATATCCTCACAGAGAAAAATATTTGCAAGCTTGTGGTCCTTGTGTTTTTGTCAAATGTTGACAAAGTGTTATACTGATCGTTTAAACCAAGGGATATAGCCTTCCTAAACAAGATCATATTTGCAATCGAGCGTTCGCCATGAAAAGAGCGTCTTCAAAAACACTTCATTACGTACCTGCTTAAATCGATCATATGTTGCTCATAAATCAAATGCGTTTGCTTGCCAGAATTCGGTTTTTTGGCTAGAAAGTCTTTCTCCTGTTTCCTTTTTTTGCCGATTGTCTTCATTCTTCCTTCTTCCATCATATTGTGGCAAAAAAATCTCGATTACTTCTGTCCCAGGTACCGCACAGTGATAAGCTTTATAGTTGCTTTTGCGATATCTCGAAGTTCATTTTCGCTGCTCTGAAGATTTCAAAGTTCAATTCTCGCAACTCGTGTTCTTCATCTTATTAACTTTATCTGATCACTGATCCTTAAACAAAATAGACCTTTGTTGAGTTGGAAAATCGAAACCAAAAATCGACGCCATGAACATTAAACACGTAAACAATATCTGCAGAGCAAAATTCTCCGCCTCTGTACTACACCCTGAAATTTGCAAACGTTGGACCAAGAAGACTATGGAGACAAAAGCAATACTTACCAGGGGAGGGACCAGGGGAAAGTTTAATGAATAAATTAATCAGAATCGAGTGAGTGAGTGAACGAATGAGTGATCCCCTGAGTGAGTGAGCGAAATTCAGACCCACAACAAAACCTCATGGCATGACTACGTCATCCATGAGCTAAAAATGAGAGTAAATGGTAGTAATCATGTAATCAAAGAACCTGCTTTAGTCTGATTTCGCACGTTTTCTTGCTAGGTGAGACAAGAAAAGGAAGGAATGGAATGCCGCATCGGAACCAATGAGAGGCGGCCTTTTTCTGGTGTAACTTGTTGCATGGATTTCTGTGCACATAGTCACAAGGACTCACGGAACATGGACGGTGGAGCAACTCTGGTAACGAAAAGCAACTTTTATTGTTTGCTTGTGACAGTTCTGTCGTTACTTGTGTGGCTGTAACTTTATTGGCTCATACGTGGTTCACCTCTACTTTTACCTTACAGGTATGTACCCTGCTAAAACCGGGCGAAGATTCCTTAGAAGATGAACAGCTCCACGTGTTGCCGCTATACCGCTTGCTGGACAAGGATGGTGGTCCTGTGAAACCCAATTACGTTATGCCAAGCCATTTTATTGACCCTCCTGTGGGAGTGTCCCCAGGTTACTCAACGGTCGCCGGACAGGAAAATTCGCCAAAACACCATGGAAACAAAACGGTAAACAGTCAGGAGCAACATCCCAAAGACCAACGCAAAGAAATCTACCAGGATATGAACAATAACAATCAGCTGTTTGTTCCATTTGATGGGCACCGCATCCCACCTGGACATCCGCAATCGATAAATGGTTTTCCCACCTCTGTGATTCACCACCACCCTGCCTCTAACCACGTAATGAGCAACTGTTATAATGGACACTACCCTCCTCACGGTCCGCCACTATTTCAGTTCCATCCCCATCTTGGAAATAACTACGTTCTGAATCATTGCAGAGCGCCTGAGGTACATTGGGTCGATGAGAACCATATACCTTATTTGTACCGTAATCCGGGGCACTTAAATCACTATCACAATTCGCCGGCAAGTTATGTAGATGATAGAAAACTTCCGTTTGCGGCTGGCCCTTGGAACTGTCGAATGCCCTTTAGTAAGTCGTTTGGTATGAGCGGCTCATCGACAAATCGAGGCACAGAGTACGCAAAACCAAAAACGGTTATCCATCACTTCAACGGGGCTACTCCTGACATGGGAAGAGCACCTTCTCAGATCAAATGGGTAGATGATAAAGAGGTGCCACTCATGAGAGCATCAGGCGCTCTTCAAGTTTCGGAAGCTACCAGAGTGAAAGAAGATCAGGAAAATCGAAAAAACGCTAAAGATGCAGTCAATGGCGAACATCTACGAAAGCCGTTCAAGATTGAGGAGGACATGGGTGGAGTTGCAATCGCTCTTGGCCACGGATCGTTGCTCATTGAGGTGGCAAAGAAAGAGCTCCACGCAACGACACCTCTGAAGAACCCCAAGCGACAGCACCCTACCCGCATCAGCCTCGTGTTCTATCAACACAAGCAAATGAACCTCACTCTTCACGGGTTGGGTGAGTGGGAACAAAAGGTGGCGCGAAAGAAAATGGAAGAGGAAGCGGCTAATTTGGAGGCTGAAGTCTTTGAAGAGGGGGCTGCAATCATGCAACCAAAGGCGGATGAACCCAGGGAGATGGGCTATCTGGACATGCTGGCGGAGACAGCTTTGTCCAGGGCAGACAATGAACCGAGCTTCGTGAAAAGCCATGTCTCTAGCGCGGTTCATTCTGGCGAACCGCCTTCGGCGAATGGTGATGCTGTTACGCAAACTGGCATACGCGAGACCTCTGTTAGCCGTCCTCCAAGTTTATCAGAGGGCGCATCTACGACTCCGATACCGCCAGGTAACTCTGGTGGACACCGTGACTTTTTAGGTGCGTCTGCCTACAGTAACACCTCCAGGTCTTCTCCTGTGCATAGCACTAATGAATGGAGTTCGAGAGACACAAAGGATGAAAATCCATCTAAACTGTCTCCAACGAAAATAGTGCAAAACAACCATATGCACATTGTCCCAGAAATGGAAACTGAACGGCGGTCTCGAGAGCATTTGTGGATTCACTCCTCAGGTGCATTTCAAAACAGACAATTGGTAGCAACCACGAAGCAACAAAAGTGGGGACCTCAGCTCCACAGGCAACCCACTAGTGAAGGCCTCAACGGCGACTTGTTATCAAGTAGTTGTACAAGCGATAGAAACAAGGTTGGAACAAACCAGGTTTCGTTTGGCCAAATGCCCGAGGTAAATCACTTAGGATCATCATCAGAAACTGAAGGACGGAGATTCCTTTCTGCTCCAAATGGAATCATACCTGAGAGAGTTGTTAATTCTCACATTAGGAGCTCTGGCTCCGGTAAAGATACCATTATTACTGAGTCGTCCTTAGTCAAATCACGTGAGGAGCGGACTAGCACTGTCTCCAGTTTCAGTGTTTCCAGGCTTTTAGGAGATGAAGACAGCAAGGACAACAAGTCCAGCTCCACTTCATCGTCGTACAGAATAAGTAGCATTCTTGGAGACGGGAAAACATTGCCAGGACCACTTCCTAGGGATAGCAGTACAGAAAAACGTCCGCAAACAATTTCTGCTCGACCAGTGGAAAAGGACCGGGATGTTTCCATGAGGCATTTAAGTAGGTCGGAGCTCCCACCACAAATACCCTCATCTTCGAGATTTTCATTTCTGCCCCCATATCCACGTGCCACAGAAGAGAGAGGGAAGATGGCCAGTGAACCTGAGAGATCGTATCTTGATTTCTCGTTGGCGGCCAACCGCTTGCTCGGCGGCTACAGCCCGTACAAATTTGGAGTACCGTTCCCAACATTCCCAAGTTTTTACATGCCACCATTCCACCCACTTCTGGCAACGGGAAACGGACTCTCTTCGAACCTTGCACTTGTTAACTCCCAGAACTACTTGTCGTCTTTCGTGGACTCTGCAAAGCGGATTCGGGATTTGAATGGCATAGACCCTGCGTCATTAACCACCATCTCCACTGCAACCCGGACGGGAGTCAGCTTCCCAATAGATACGCTCATTACTGTGGCCCCATACACGCAGACGTGTGTCACAGGGCACTACCAGAACTGGCTCTGATGTGACAAAGGAAATTTTCAATGGCAGTAGTAAGTAATTTTATTAGCTGCAAGAGCACCAGGGTTCTGTGCGAGCCTTGTTATCTTTATAGATAGTACCACTGGGTAAATTAAGAACCTCATCATAATTGTGAATTATTTCTGAAGAAAAGTTAGATAGGAGGTTTTACATGGTTCAACTTGAGGTTAAAATTTCTTTAACTAAGACCAATACCACAACTGAAACGGGGGTCAAATGAAGTATTGTATTTACTGGATATGACGATAAGATTTCCAGCTTCTATCTCTCATTTCTCCTTGTTATGCACGTCTAGGCTCAGGTTGTGCCATGTGAAACTGGCCGTAAATCAGCCTTCTTTGTTTACTGTGGCTAATCGTCCCTGCAGTGCTGTTGAGTACTATGGGGTTGGCTCTGGTCTTATATACGTTAATTAATTTAATTGATTGTCAAGTTGTGGCTCTGAAAGTGAGGGGCTATTTTAGAGGGTGCGGAACGTCAGTCGTTTGCAATGGTTTTTAGTTGTTTATGTTTTTAAACGGTTTTGCTCGCTATTCAAGAGTGAGCGATTTAGAGTTTGAAAAAGAATATCACCCTGAAATATCATGTATCAAATCCTTTGATATTACTAAAACTGTAGTATGCCTACCAACTCGTGCGTTACTCACACCTTCGAAAATAAAAACAAATATCGTGTTATGAAACTGCTTTTCAAACGTCCCCAGGGATGTGGCAGTTGAGAGCTGGTCTTGCCAATTCATACGTAGAGAGATTTGTGGTCACTGCAGTGTTTTATCTCAAATTTTATCTGCGGATATTTAAAAACTATTGATCTTATTTCAAAAATATAAGGAAAGGTCGCAAACGTTGTACAGTTCCGCTTCGCGTTACATTAGCTAAATTATACCATAGTATAACATTTCAACGTCAATTCGGATTTGGTATCATAGAGGTTTACACATTTATTACGCAGACGCAGCCTTGATTAAGGTAAATGTATTTTAGGAGTTTAAAATTATAGCCTTTTACTTGGTAGGGTTTTCATACAATGTCAGTCAATTAACGTAAAAAGCGAACAAAATACGAAACCGTTCACTTATTCATGTGGGTTGGTCAACCGTATTGCGATTACTAAGGTGCATCAATATCATTATAAATCTTATGCTAAATAATTAAAGTATTTATCTTGAAATGCATTTTACAATTAAATATATCATTAGGAAGTAAATCAGTTGACAAAGGTTAGGTGTAGTTCGGTTTGAGAAATCAAACGACAATTTTTCTACTAGCGATTCACTGGAAAAGTCAAGCAAATACCCAAAACCGTTTAACTACGAGCAGGTCTTGGAAAATATACTGTAAAATTACCGCTCAGGAACTTTCGTTTCCTTTATATGGATTGGGAACTTTGAGAGTCTCGACACAACAAACTCAAAAGCTGGTAAGTAAAAGAACCAGAGGAAACAGCATTTAAGAAGTCAGCTGAACTGCCTGATATTATGCACAAATTCAAACGTTGGAAGTTAAGGTTGAAAGTATTCACGGTTTTTTGTTCAATCAGAGCTGATTTACTTCCTCAAGTTTGACAGTCGTCGTTCAACTCAGAATAAATTTTTATTCGCAAAGTGGTGCGCGGTTTATTGTTCATTTAAGCCCTAAAGGTCAGAATCTAGTTTCTCCTCACACGGTCAGTCAGTGATTCAAGTCCGGAGAATTGAATTAAAAGAACAGCATCACAGAACTCCCGGTTTTGTTTCAGTGGTGACATTTTTTTGGGACCTCGCCATCCTCGGAGACCCGGGGACAGATAGTCGGGATGGGACGAAGATCGGGAGTTGCAAAAGTTTGTAAATATTTTATGTGTGGATGATATATATCAAATAAATCATTATTTCGTAAGTCCCGATCTTCGTCCTATCCCGACTATCTGCCCCTGGGTCTCCGAGAATGGGATCCCACAGACTGAACCACATTTTGCACAGGACAAAGTACTACAGGGTAACGTTCATTTGAATGGTTGCTAGCAGCATGTTATCCACCGCTGAGTCAAAAGCCACCTCTTACCATACAATTACCAGCACCACAAGAAATTGAATATGACTCGGAAGCCAAGGTGGATGAGTTAAATTGAACGAACTCTTCACGCTTCAAGAATTCCTCAATTGGCCAAAAAGAAAATGTAATTACAGTTCTCTCCATGTTCACAAATTAGGATTTCATCTAAACACGTAGCAACGGTACATCCGAAAAGAAATTATGTCGTGACTGTTGAAGAGAACTTTACTTCCTGACATTAGGGCTTAAATCATTGGGAATATTTCGTTTTTTATGAGTCAAAAGCATTTGCAGACGCATTCACTAAGAAAAGGAATGTTATGAAGTATTCATTTTATTTGGATAAGTTGGACGTGTGCGTGGCCACACAGCATCATTTGATTGTACAATCGATCGGTTTGAATTTTGAATTTCTCCTAGAAATCATTGATCTAGTAGTATATAACGTAATGTAATTAGAGTGAAAAGAAAAAAAGTGTA
Source organism: Galaxea fascicularis (assembly GCA_948470475.1). NCBI lineage: Eukaryota > Metazoa > Cnidaria > Anthozoa > Scleractinia > Euphylliidae > Galaxea > Galaxea fascicularis. Next base: position 11,598,873 of record OX419337.1, read on the forward strand.
TCGGAAGCTCTTGCCTTTGGAAGTCATTTATAATAGTGTTTTCAGGATGGATTGACAGTAACCGGGACCGCGGAGTGTAATTTGATTAGGTGGGGGAGAGGGGCTGCTGACCGCCCAAGTTTTGAAACTGTGAACTTTGGAAATGCGTTTTCCAGCGTTTATGGGTCATTTCCGACATATTTTTTTTTATATTTTCAACATTTACTTTTGCATATTTTGGCAATAAAAAAGTGACTTTACAACATTAATTGACCCATAGCGCGATCATCTAAGACACTCTGTCGAGTAGGTTCTAAAATTTCTTTTGCAGTTTACGTTCCTCGACAAAAGAGACGGATAGCAAACAAGTAATTTAAAATGGCAGCAGATGTATTATGGGGGATGGGGGGCTATAGTCAGTAGCCTTGTAAAAGCGATGAAACCACAGTCTGAGCCCAAGTGGTCACACCCTACACGCTACTGACGTGCAGTGCTGTAGTCCACAGTCGGGTCCAAGGAGGTGCTCTAGGCATCAGATAAATGCCAAATAATGCAATACAATGCAGTATCGAGATGAAGCACGATTTTTCGCTGCGGGGCTCGAAGACCGCTATCACACATCTTCAGATTCAGATTCAGGTCAAGGTTCAGCGGAAGCCGAAAACTGAATCTGATAATTCTTACCTCGATCTTGATTAATCTGGATATCACAAAAACCGAAT
>OX419337.1:11612073-11697073 GCA_948470475.1 Galaxea fascicularis
CCGGATACTAAAACTTGGAGAGAGTCAACCTTCATCTTAATGAAGATGAACTCACAAGAGATCACTGTACTTGTCATGTTGGATCTTAGTGCCGCCTTCGACACTGTTAATCATGATATATTGATTAAGCGTGTACACGAAGAATTAGGTGTTGCTGATCTTGCCTTGAGGTGGTTTGAGTCATATCTCCATAACAGGGTGCAAAAAGTCGGCATCGATGGATCGATATCTAAACCATTCGACTTGTGCTGCTGAGTTCCTCAAGGGTCGTGTCTTGGACCGATTCTATTTATCGTATATGCATCTAACCTCTTTAAGATCATCGAACACGAGCTTCCTAGTGCTCACTGTTACGCTGATGACACCCAGCTCTATCTGAGTTTTAAACCTAATAGTACATCTCAAGTCCAAGTCTTGCAAGCAATGGAGAACAGCATTGAAAAGATCAGGAAGTGGATGATTCATGATAGACTGTTGGTTAATGATAGCAAGACTGAACTGATTTTAATAGGCTCCAAACAACAATTAGCTAAACTACAGCCAATCAGCATCTCCGTTGGCAACTCGACAATTAATAACAGTTCCGCTGTTAAAAATTTGGGCCGTTGGTTTGACGCTAACTTAAGCATGTCTAAGCATATTACTAATGTTTGCAATTCTGCATTCTTTTATCTTCATAACATTAGAAGCATTAAGAAATATTTACACGAAGACAGTCTCCATACTTTGGTTCATGCGTTTGTAACGAATAGATTAGATTATTGTAACAGCCTTTTGTATGGTGCCTCAAAGGAACAGATAGCTAAAGTACAACGTGTACAGAATGCTGCTGCTAGACTGCTTATGAACGTTGGAAAGCATTCGCACATTACTCCTATTCTATATGACTTACATTGGCTTCCAATCCAGGCTCGCATTAAATTTAAAATTATTCTTTTTACTTTTAAGGCGGTTCGTAATCTAGCTCCATCATATATTAACAGTCTCTTAACTATTAAATCAAAATCCTCTTATTGTCTTCGATCTAATGATGGTCTTTACTTAGAGCCCCCTAAGGGTAAGATGCTGAAGACATTTGAAGCTAGGTCTTTTCAGGCAGCAGCACCATACCTATGGAACAGACTTCCTCATGAAATTAGATTGATTGAGAGTTTAGATAAATTTTAAAAAGCTATTAAAACGTTTTTATTTAATGAAGCTTTTAGTAATTATTAACTTAGATATATTTTACTCGCACATTAGTGACATTATATTCTGCTGTAAATTTTATTTAGACATATAAGGTTTTTATTTTTTATTCAGTGTAAAGCACTATTGATCTGTACATGTAAATAGGGCTATACAACTTATAAATTATTATTATTATTATTATTATTATTATCGTGTGGAATTATACAAAGCGTATTGCAGGATTCGGGAAGATTGGCGGGAAATGATGTGACTCGAGTAGTCATACCTTTCAAGGACCAAGACTCCGCTAACATTGTGAAGACGCAATTAAAAGACCTTAGCATTGAGCTTCAAACCACAATCCAGCCCGTTTTTGTCAGTCGGAAAATTGACCAAGACCTTAAAGAATGTGAGACCAAACCGCAGTTGGTTAATCAACAGTGCGTAGTGTACCAGTTTAAATGTAACCTGTGTGATACAGGGAGCTATGTTGGCTACACGCGCGGGCATCTATATGCCCGCGTGGATGGCCATAAAAGCACGTCATCTTCAGTACGCAAGCACTATGACAATGACCACGCGGGTGCTGTCCCTGAGGACCTCCCTAGTTGTTTCAAAGTCCTCAAGAAATGCATGAACAAATTCGATTGTCTTGTCAACGAGATGCTTTACATCAAACAATTAACACCGAGTTTGAACGTGCAAACGGATTCTATCTATTATGTAACCACCTCCACTATGTAAATCAGTTGTAACTCTTGAACTCGCATCGTTAATTTTAGTCTCATTTCTACCCTTGATAATGGCGTCATGAAGTCGCCGAAACGTCGGGAAATTATATCGCTTATTTTTACTTGTTTATGTATTACTAAGTCATTGTTAATAAAAACGATTTTGAAATGGAAACAAGGAATACCGAACAAAGCGGACTTCCGGAAGTGCCAGATACTTCTTTTGAGGAAAAAACCCCTCTGATTGGTGGAAAAAAAATTTCGGGGGGTGCGCATAAAAAATTTAGGTGATATAGTTCACGGTATTATCTGAGAAGAAAAAAAACAACCACCGTCACAACGACAAGGAGATTTATAAAAGAAAGGTCGACTTCGATAAGTTGGAAGGGGGTGGTTGGGAATTAAATTATGAAGACAAAAAAAATGAAACAGGGGACATCGTCATGCATGACCCAAGTGACGGCAAATATAGCTGATGTAGTCCACCACGCTTCCTGTGTTCAGAACCGTCCGCGACGACATTAGCCAGGTTCCCGGCGCCACTGCATGGTCCAACCGCACCTTTGCCTGGTCAACCGGAAGCTGAAAGCGCATGACGCTCTTCGAAATGTTAGGTGTCCGGACCGCGTCCTCCAGAAGAACGGAGAATTCTCTTTGCGCCTCCTTGGCTCGCCCGCCGTTTCCAAGAATGCTGCTTCTAACGTTCACCAGCGCCCCGAGAACGCAGTGCACAAAGGCCTCGATGTACTGGTTCAGACGCGCAGGTCCGGCTAGGTAAGCCCAAGCGCGGCGTCGGGCATGCACAAAATACTCGAACTGTTTGTACGCGCCCTGGTCGTTTCTGATGTAATTCAGCTTGTTGCCTGCGCTGTCTGTCCCGCCCTCGTCTGAAAACCTTTGCTTGGAGGGGTTCGAAAGTGGCGTCGGGTACTGCCACTTCGTCGCTGTAGTGAATGAACACGTAGCCAAGGCCGTGGTTTTGGCCGTGATTGAAGCGAAAGCCTGTGCTCGGGTCGACGCCGAATTCTGCGCAAAGCTTACTTTGTGAACCCTCGTCGTATTTTTTGTCTTTTTGGTTGAAATTGGGGTCGTCCGGCAGAGAGCTTATGCTCTGAATTCCACCCATCTCGAACAGAACTCGCCTTGTCGAGAAATAAACATGAAAGAGAAAAAAGGCGCGGAGCTGTGGATTGTCGCCTAAATCGGCGCCCGTCAAATCTCCCTCGAAACGCCGCAACCTGTTATTGCACACCAAAGTGCAAAGTTCAGCTGCTGGGGCCAAAAACTCATGTGTGGCTCGCAAATTTCGATTTTCTGAATGTGACTCGCGTGTGTTAAGAGAAACAAAATAAGATTATCATTTAATCGGACTTACTTATTTTATCACATAGGTGTCGTCCCCACTGGGAAAATCGGACTTGTTTTCTTTAACACATAGGTGTCACCCCTTCTGGGAACATTGTTATAAAAGCGGACAAATAATTATTCAACCCAGTCATATTTTGTTCACTCATCGTTATATTTTCGTTTCGTTTGTAAAGATAGCTTCGTTTAGTTTTGTTTTGGGTTTATGTAAAAGCGTTTAAAAAGTTAAGAAATCGTCAGAACACCGCGTGTCTAAAATCTGCCTTTACTGCCTGATGAAAAAGTCATTGGGTATTGTTCAGGTTTTCACCGATTTGCGACTGAATATGTTCTGAAAAATTGACGCCGGGATTGTCTTCGGCGGGCGCCGGTAACGATGATGGAAAACTGGAATGGAAACCCGCCATTGCGTTCCAATCCCAGAGCCTGTTTCATCGCGGCCAATATTTGCTGTCTGAACCGCTTTTGCCTTGTGGTTATCATCGATGTCGGTCTGAACGGTAAATTTACTTTTTTTCTGCGTTCGGGAATTTAGAACGAAAAGAACGACGCAATTTTTAATTGAATATTAATACAGCTCGGAATACAATGGTTGTGCTAACGATTGCCACGACTGAAAACCCTTGCACGGTCTTTTTCCACCAGCCAATTGCGAAAGCTGATTATGTCGGGCTTATTTCCTGCTCGCTTTGCAATTTTTGCAATGGCTGAATCTGAAAACTGAACAGGGACTGTAACTGTTGTCAACGCCAAAAATCTTAGATCGACTACAAAAGGGGTTCCTCCAGGAAATTACATCCTCCAAAATCTGGTAAAAAACCTAAATTCAGTTTTTACAGAACTCGGCTACAAAAAAATAACCGTCGAGGCAAATAGTCCCACTGGCGCCGTGGTGATTGCAAACCCTGAAGGCAACAGAATTGAGCTTTCCCAAAATACGAAAGATTTCCTTGGCATCAACAATGGTATTGAGGGAGATGCCAGTTATTTCAAAGCTGAACGCGCCTAGTGCCTTCTTTGTGTACAGCGATAGGGTCAACCCGAACTTTACTTGCTTACCAGTTTTTTGGGAATTTACTGGCCTTCGAACGCCGACTGGTTCGATCTCGAGTGACCGGCCTTCCTTTATTTAGAATGGACAGCGACCTCGGATTTAAAAAAAGCGATGGTATTGCATTTAGACGTCCAAGCAAGTGATACGAAACAGAAGAGTCAAGGTAGAAGGCTTTATTTGGCTTTATTTCTCGACGTTTTGGAGGATGAGGTAGAAGCATGCAGCCGTCAACAAAGGCCATGAAGCAAGGAAGAGTTTATTGAGCTCGGAACACATCGGTACACAGTGTAAAATTTCACCATATCAGCACAGATGTGAAATACTGTTTTATCCATTGTCAAATATCCCTTTAGATAGAAGCTTGGAAGTGAATACTATGTCGTGGGTTTGCTAACACTGAAATGGTTGGAGCAAGCCTTCGTAAACTTAGTAAATTTGAAGCCTTTCCTGTTGATGAGCTGTTACCATTTACTGTGCAATTTGGGATTAGGACTTCGATAAAAGGCAGTACTTCTCTCTCCTCACCCTTATAAATGTACCTATGGCAAACAAAGACGTTGTACTGAAACAATTTACTTCATGAAATAAAACAACTTACGGGACAACCAATGAAAAAAAAAAGATTGCCGGAGCACTTACAATTACCTGTCCGGATATCTTCGATCGTTGTCGCATTCGTAAACGGCACAACGGTCCTTTTTTTCTATATCTTGATACAAAATGTTATATATACATACATAAAATATCGTAATGTATAAATTAGCTTTCAGAAATCTCTAAAAATTCGCGAAAACCGGATTTAACCAAGGCTTGTTTACATCACAACCAACTGCGAATTCAACTGTTTGGCCCTTGAGTGACCAAGTGACCCTAATATTTTCCCGACAACACCTAAGCGCCTGCAAAGATGGCTGACATCGTGAATAATGGTTATTCGACCACCAATCGCGTGGAATCGCTGAAGCTCAAACCATGTGCTTTTAGCGTGAAGGCGAAACAGACACTAATACGAGTCTAAGCGCCTCAATAGCCGCACGTGTTCACAATTCGGGGCAATAATAAATCCCCCCTCTAAGCATGCAATTGTCACGATAATTGTCACGCCAAAATGTTCTGGACACTACATGCTCTTCGATTGCCTTTCATTCAAATGAGAGCTGAGGTACACGGGATGCACAGGATCGGCACCCGGATGGCTTTGACTTGTGTACAATAATTTTGTACTCATTTGAACTCACTCAGCGTCCCAAGTACTTCATCGCAAAGTATTCTTGAGATTTTACTGTGGTCTAGTGAGATTGTACCCGGGGATTGTACAGAAAAAATGTCGATTGCTAGTGAGTCGTGTTTGTTTGAACATTCCTAGTGGGAGGCGTGTTATCAATCATTTTTTTGTTGCGCGATTTATACACTTGATAAGCCTTTTTTACCCACAAGTTTAGTTTGCGCGTAGGAAGAAGTTTCTGTTTGGTCACTGATTTTTAGCCTCAAGCATTCGCCGCTAAAGCCATGGTATATAAATCATGGAATTTGCCCAACGCCACGAAAGTCATGATATATAAATCATGGAATTTGCCCAGTGCCGCTAAAGTCATGATATATAAATCATGGAATTTGCCCAGTGCCGCTAAAGTCATGATATATAAATCATGGAATTTGCCCAGTGCCGCTAAAGTCATGATATACAAATCATAGAATTTTGCAAGCGCCGGTTAAAACACCCCTCTGTAACAGACCTGGTGGAACCTGGTTGTTCACCAGGTTTTTAACAAAAACTCTACCAGGGCAGACAAAAATCCACCAGGTTGATTTTCTTGCAGGGGAGCACGTCTCACAGGGAACTAAAATTCCACACCAGGGAGGAATAAAATTCACCGGGGAGTTTTTAAAAAAACCACCAGGTGCCAGGGAGATGAAAATTCCACCAGGGAGGGCAAAATAACCCAACATGCCGGGTTTTACCAGGTCTTTTACAGAGGGGTCTGTTAAAGTCATTAAATGATATAAATAATAAAATTTGCCCAGTGCCGCTAAAGTCATGATATATAAATCATGGAATTTGCCCAGTGCCGCTAAAGTCCTGATATATAAAACATGGCATTCATGTAAAGCAGCAAAATACGTTATATATAAATCATAGAACTATGCTCATGGCCTGAAATTTCATTATTTATAAACAATGACTTTGCTCGCCTGGTGAACTTCATTATTTATAAATAACAAATTTACAACTGCTTTGCCTAACTTCATACTATGCAAATAAATTTGTAAGACACAGCCTGCTTTATAAATAACGAAAAAAACGGTATGCATTTTGTCTAAATAATAAATTTACAAACGGCGCGCCATAATGGATGACGTAGTCATACTATGAGGTTTCGGTGTGGGTCTTATGGCGATCGCTCACTCGATTCTGATTCATTTAGCCATTAAACTTGGATTGAAAGTTTCCTCCTGTCTCTCCTCTAGTAAGTATTGCTTTTGTCTCGAACGTCTTCTTGGTCCTACCAAGTTTTAAGGGGTAGTACCAAGGCGTAGATTTTTGCTCTGCAGATGTTCTTTACGTGTGGAATTTTCGTGGTGTCCATCACCCATCGTTAGGTAGTAAAGGGCAGATGTAACGCAGATGTTTTTCATTCGATCCTTAAACAAAATATACCTTTGTTGAGTTGGACAATGGAAACTTGATAAGATAAAGAACACAAGCTGCGTGAATTGAACTTCGAAATTTTCAGAGCAGCGAAAACTTGGACTTCGAAATCCTCTTTTCGCCCGAAGGAAAAATCAACAGGGAATAAATCGACAAAAAAGGAGGCGGGAGAGAGGCTTTCTAGCCAAAAACCGTATTGAGGCACGGAACGCATTTAATTTAGGAGCAATGTTTGATAGTTTTAATGCTTATACAGGAACGTAATGAAATGTTTTTGAAGACGCGTACGCGTACGCTTCGGCCGCGTTCTGTTCAAGGTGAATGCTCAATTACAAATAAATGGCTTCCAAGCCGAAACACCAATCTTGTTCAGAAAGTCTATATCCTATGATGTTTGTAAATGAACTTGTGTACCCGAATCGCCCAAAAACATCGTGACTGTAAAGTGTGACTATAGTTTATTACCAAGAAAGGACCTTTTTGGAATGCAGCCAGCTTGTTCGGAAAAGACTCGGAAAATGAAGGTATTCAACGTTTATAAGCTCGCTGTCTATTCTGAACTAAAAAATTTCACAAAGAATTTACTTCTTCACACCATCTCGGGCCTCCAAAAGCGCACTCTTTGGCGAGAATGCTTACAATGGCCGTATTTATCTTGGAAGAAGAATAATTCGTCTGAGGCGCATTATACGTTAAGATAAATGCGGGAAATAAGTGGTCTCAGACGAATAATGCGTCTGTTTTCTAAGTGTAAACAACACACAAAACAGACGTAGAATTCGTCTGAGACGAATTATTCGTCATGATAAACACGGGACACACAAAACAGACGAACTTAGCAAAATCTCTGTTACTTTCCGACGAACACTTCATAGTTTTGTTGCAAAAAAATACGTAAAAACTGATGGTAAATCTCGTGTTCGTAGGTGGTGTAACGGCTTTACTCGTCTTCGAGCACCATTTCGCTGTATCTCCGTTCTTTTACTGCTTTGCCATTCAAAATGAACTCACTGCAACTGTTGATTTTTGAACTTTTTTCTTTTATTTGAGATAAAGCACAATAAATGCCAAAGCCGGATGGTTTCATACACTGACTGGAGTGGCTATAAAATGACTTACTCCATATTGAAAGAAGCTAGAGACTCAGTTACCGAGCAATTAAGACCTGACGGTGTTATCAGTGGCAGTACAGTGTAGCACTTAATTCAACTTTTTTTCACGACCTTTCAGTAACACCACATAAAACAGCAGTGGCGAGCGGTTTCCGTGTCAGAAACTCTAAAACTTCTTCATCTAAACTCTAGGGGTAACTTTCGCTTACTGAAAATGGCATCGTTTTGAACGCAAAAGCCAAAAAAAAAAAAAGATTTATATAACAATAAAGAGATTCACATTCATTGCGTCAAGTTGTCAGGGCATTATATAATTAACCTATTCTTTACTTTTTAGCAGATCACAACGAAAATCTATGCGAGAAATATTGCCTTTTTTTGCCTGTAGCACTTTTCTGTTTTTGATTAACGCATAGAGCGGTCAAAGTCTGAAGTGGACTTTTTGGACCGGCTGTAAGTTGAAACTTTTTGAACTATGAGAATAAATTAAATGTCCAACATAATCGTAAAATTTGAGCAGTCGACGTCAAAAATAGCATTTGCATTTTTTTTAACAGACATTTGTGCGTTTCGTTTGCTACTCCTTTTCGGACCGAGTTTTAGCAACCACAGATTTCTTTTAACACCATTCTTGTTTTAGATCGACTTGTTTTGTTGGTTTATTTTTTTTCCTTTTATTTTTCTAAATTCAGCACTTACAGTCCGGCAACTACCTTGTTTACCTTAAGCGAAATTCACTCGTATGTTTTACTAATTTATCTAACAGGTGTTTCTAAATAATAACAATAATATGAAGACAGCAATTCTCCAGTACATATGAAAAAGTAAAATGTAGCAGAGATTCATCTGGTCTTGAAAACCCTCGCATTTTACTTAATCGTGTGTTCTTTCAGGATAAGTGTCTAATACAGTTAATGTAATTTTCCAAGTTCAATTTTTCAATTTTTTTTCTTGCTAAGCCGTTCACGTGCTCTACGCTTTGGAGGGAACTGTACCTTGCATACCCACCTTGAGTGACCGCTGTTGTTTTCGAGCTAACGAATCAGAACACCGCTTCCATCACAACCGTTTACCTCCACTAATTTAAGAGAACACGGCCGAAGAGAAAATTTCATACAGTTCGGAACGTCCTTATTTTACTATTTTTCTGATAACCCGTGTTCACGTTTTTGAAGCCTTATTTGAAGGGAATTACAACGTCCCCCACGTGAACGGTATAACCTTGAACGACCTCTTCAGTTATTTGATCTTACCAATCACAACTCTTCTTCTACCACAACCGCTTTTTCGGGGGAACACAACCGAACTGAAAATTCCACATATTTAGGAACATTTAAAGCCTTAAAAGAGACTATTTCCTACAAGTATTTGTCAGCATTACTTCTTCTTACGCATTATGCTAGTTTCCTAAATAAAAGGTCATAAATTCATTTCACAGAAGGATAAAGTTGACCGACTTCGTAGATCAACGTTAGATTCTCTTAACCTGCCAACCGGAACTTCCGGTTGGTGACCTTTACTGTCCTTTTTGACAGTCATTTCACCTGAGATAGGCGTGCAAAACATGCAGGTGTTGTATATAAGGAACTTGGCAAAGTCTAGCCGTAGACCTCTGTCCCAGAAAGCTTCTTGTAAAGAGCTGTGTAACTCGTCTTCGAAACAACGGAAGAGTTTGGCCCAATTTCAACAGGTAAGATGCGATGCGTTTTTCGTGCCTTTGAGTAATTTTATTGGTATCTAATCTGTTTGTGTCGAAGTGGGGGAAAAGTAAGCAAGAAATCCTTTTCACGACTAGAAAAGCTATCACTTACGGAAAGCTTGACAATATGCGCTGAAAATCAATCATGTCAGCACTTAGCTTTTTAGCGGCAAAGCGATATTTTTCAGGTAAATTTACCAAGAGAGCTTTTTTGGATCTTTTAATTGTACGTAGGATATTAACAGAAATGACTAGTTTTCGCTTTCTTTAAAACACTCTTGGACAATCCGTAGATCGCTAACACTAGACGCTTGAATCGTCCTGTTAACGCGTAACAATATTCTGCATGGTGAAGATATGTTTGCTCATTTCATGCTTGCAAGAAATGATCTTCGTGCGTTTACGCGGCTCAAGTTTCAGTAAAGCTTATATTGTTCAATTTTATTCAAACGTCGTCGTTGAATTTTTATTCTTTTATGTGGAAAATGGCTCTAGATTTCGACGCAAAATTAAGTCACTTTTCTCTTATTCTCTTTGTCTTGAGTGACGTGACGTTAACTTTTGCATACTTTACTACATTATCATAATTGGCTGGTTTCGTGTTTACCATTTTAAAGGAACAGCACCAGGTCAATCAACTTCAATTCATGCATACAAGAGCTCAATAACTGTATGATCGATAAATCAGAGCTCTCCTCGTTAATCGTCGGTGGAGATTGGAATTGTACTTTATCCAAAAAGGATAAAATCGGTGGTGCGCCGTGGAAACCAACCGCTTACGGCTCTAATCTCATTGTGACCACCATGGAAATGTTTGACTTAGTGGACATTCAAAGAATGCGTCACCCAAAGTTACGCAAATTCACATATGAATCTAAGTCTCTAAAACTTAAATCTAGAATTGACTTTTTCTTGATCGCACTCGGAAATTTACCCTGCGATCGCGCCTGACCACCGACTCAATTTACATTTCGCTGTGTTGGTTCAGCAAACCTACCCGGGGACCGGGACTATGGAAATTCAACAACACTCGAGTACGTGAGTATGGTTTACGATACATACTCTCAGTCGTGCAGTTATTATAGCTATGTGACGGACAAAAGACTGTTTTGGGAGTTAATGAAGATGGAAATTAGAGCAGCGACTATCTCACTTTCCAAACGTAAAGCAAAACGTACCAGTAAACGAGAACAAGAATTAAGACACAGACTAGAACAAGTCGATGCTATTATCTGCAATAACTTTCCCTCCCCTACCATCGATGGGGTGCTGCGAGAGTACGATGGTCTGAAATCGGAGCTTAAATCAATCTATGAAGAGAAAGGAAGACAGAAGATGTTTAGAGCAAAATCCCGCTGGATAGAAAATGGTGAACGCCCGACTACGTACTTTTTAATCTTAAAAAAAGTAATTACAGCAAAAAAAAAAAAACTATTGCTGAACTCCGGCTTCAAGATGATTCTATTACGCGCAATGGAACCGCTATTCAAGAGCATATAGGCAATTATTATAAAAATCTATATACCTCAGAGGTAACCTTCTCTGATGCTACCTACGATACATTCATTAGGAATGTGGAAACACCAAAACTCTCAGAGGACGTTCAAGAGAGGTTAGAAGGTCGACTTATGTTCTAAGAATGCAAAAAGATACTAGAAACCTTTCAGAGCGATAAAGCACCAGGGGAGGATGGATTTACCGTAGAGTTTTATAAGATTTTTTTTTTATCTTTTGGGCAATGACTTAGTAGCAAGCTTCAACGAAGCGCACGAGAAAGGGAACTCTCAATTTCACAACGAAGGGGATTGATTACCTTGACACCGAAAGACGACGGGTCACTCCTAGACCTATCAAATTGGAGACCGACCACACTGCTTAATGTTGATTTAAAATAGCGTCAAAAGCAATAGCCAAAAGAATCTAACCAACACTACCAAATCTAACTCCATCCTGACCAAACAGGCTTCGTTAAAGGAAGATATATAGGGGAAAATATTCGACTTATAAGTGACACAATGGAATTTACAAATCTACAAAACTCGCCTGGCATCCTTAACGTCACTTGATTTTCGTAAAGCATTTGATTCGATTGAATGGTCATTTATAATGAGGACGCCAAGATCACTTTAATTTTGGTGATGACATCAAACGCTGGGTTATGATTTTCTACACGAATATAAAGAGTGCTGCCCAAAACAACCAATTGGTTTAAAAGGAGTGCGACAGGGTTGTGCCCTCTCTCCTCATCTGTTTATCCTGTGTACAGAGGTCCTCTCAAATAAGATTCGTCAAGAACCCAAAGTGAAAGGAATTCATATCTTCGGTAGTGAAGTTAAATTGTCTCAATTTGCTGATGATACTACTCTGTTCAATGCTGATCTAGAATCTCTAGAAATGGTTTTGAAAATTGTATGTAGAGGATTTTGGGAAAATCGCTGGCCTGTCTCTTAATGTAAAGAAAACGAAGGTGCTCTGGTTAGGGAGATGGAAATTAAATAAGAATAAACCTTTAGATCTAAAATGTTTCCACAGTCCAGTTAAGATACTTGGGATATATTTTTCGTACAATATTTTGGAGAATAATGAGCTTAACTTTGGCAAAAAGATCCAAAAACTACAGACCAAACTGGATATGTGGAACTCTCGCGACCTTACGATTTTCGGAAGGGCAATGCTAATAAAAGCCTTGGGTATATCGCAATTGGTCTCCTCGGCTTCTAATCTGGTGGTCCCCCAGGGAGTGGCGGACACGGTGAGAGCAAAATCGTTCAAGTTCCTCTGGATGAACAAAAAAGACAAAATTAAGAGATCTGGCCTCTACCAAGATTTAGAAAACGGGGGTATACGTATGACCGATTTTGAGATAATGTTGAAAGCCTTAAGGCTCGCCTGGATCCCAAGAATGTTACGGCCCTCAGACAATAGCAATTGGTGTACAATTCCAAAACACTACTTCAAAAGGAAAGGAGGGTTAAAGTTTTTACTCAAGTGTAATTTCAACACCACATACTATAACGACTTCCCCATCTTCTATAAGAAGACACTTGACTTCTTCAATGAATTGAAAACTCCCTATAATTATGACCAAGGGTAAGAGTTTATGTTGTTCAAAGATATATTGGTGGATGGAAAACTTATCTTCCTTGATGAATGGTTTAAAAACGTTATCCTCTCTATAAATGACCTATCGAATAAAAGTGGAAATTTTTTTAACATTTCTAGAGTTCAATGATAAATATTCCTGTGAAATCAATTTTTTGCAGTATTATCAAGTCGTTAGTGCTATTCCGAGACAGGTGTTATCTCTAGCCAGGTGCCCAGACTCCATCAACAAACCTCACATCGGAGACTGAACAAAATGGTCCTGATCTTTGGAGCGGAAAACTTTCATTAAACTAAGACAGTTGGACTAAGATCATTAAATCATTGAAAAATATTTGTAAGGAGCCTAAACTAAAAGAGTTTTAATTTAAGTTAATCCACAGAACAATTGTAGCTAAGAAAGAATTATTCCGTTTGGGATTAAGGGGTCAACATGCGAACGAATCGAGCGGAAGAATTTCTCGAAGTAACTAGGGAAATCTTGCCGCCTCAATCTGACAGTTCTATTGTTTCTTTGAGACATAACAGATGACATATTGCGCTTGCGCAGAATCGCAATCTACATACGTCATAACTAAGATGCAGGCGTCAGCTGAATGAATTAAAATGAAAAAAACCGGAAGGTAAATACTGCGTAAAATCGCGCGAACCGGAAATAAAATCTGCGGAAAACATTTGTTGTTAGCTCCAAATTTTGCTCGGTGACCTATCCTGATTTTTTTGCATGTAAGCAGCATTGATGATTGCACTTCAAATATAAAAGTTTCGGACAAAATTATCTTGTAGAATTCTCTGTGAGTCATAAAACGCGTTTTTTAAAAATATCCTAAATTCCACGAGATATATTTAGATATATACAAAGAAATGAAAACGGTAAGTCACAGAATTAGTTTTTCAAATAGTTTACAAAAACTGAAATTTGGAGGACGTTTTTGTGGACATGGAGCGTTGCGATGGCAACTGATATGACGTCACAAGTAACCTGAACGTATAGCCCAACAATAGAGTTGCAAGGAGACATATAGTTTGCCCACACCATTTTATTTGTAATCTTTTATCGTTTCATAAACACTACAGCAAGGAAAACCTTTCGGAGCCTCCTTAATTTCGGTGCGTTCCCTTGGGATGTCTAGATCACTCGGATCATGGTGCATCAAAGGAACCGAAGAATCCTTGTTCAGAGTGGACTTCTCGCTTCCGTTGATGCGCCGTGATACGAGGCGGTGATCTTGGATCACTAAATTAAACCTGATCTCGATCATCCCAGAGGAACGCACCGTTTGACTTCGTGGTTTTTCCCTGGGCGCAAAAACATGCTATGAATAATTAACGTGGTTGTTTTGCTGTTTCTGTCGCAGTTCTAATTCTCCGTTAACGTTAACGTTTTTGCAAAAGAGGAATGGCCCAAGGAAGCGAGACGGTGACAACAACAGAAACTATCCAGTCTACCGAAGCGAAAAGTTCCCGCAATGGGCAAAAACGCCCCCAGCGCCAAATCGTGTGGATGAATGTTTATTTCATGTTGACACTGCACTTAATGGCGTTATATGGGATTACTCTTATACCCAGAGCAAACCCACGCACCTGGATTTGGACCTGGTCGTGTCATTTCCTTGGCGTACTCGGGATAACTTGTGGAGCGCACAGGCTTTGGTCACACCGGTCTTACAAAGCTAAATGGCCCCTTAGGTCGTTGCTGATGATTTTTGATTGCATTGCCGGACAAAACGACATCTTTGAATGGGCGAGGGACCATCGCGTTCATCACAAGTGTTCAGAGACGGACGGCGATCCACACAACGCTAAAAGAGGTTTGTTCTTTTCACACGTTGGATGGCTGCTGGTCAAAAAGCATCCAGATGTCATCAAGAAGGGGCAACAACTGGATCTAAGCGATTTGTACGAGGATAAAATCGTCATGTTCCAGCGAAGGTAATGATGAACCAAATTTTGGTTATCATCAGTCATTAGTACTATTATTATTATATTATCTCCCACCCCTCCCCCAACTTGCCCTTTCCCAACTCTAGCCTCCTCCCCAAAGTTATGCTTGTATTGTGATTCGGATGATAAAAAAATAAAAGGAGAAGGCATGGGGTTCAGTATATTTCACTCATTCTTTCAGTCAAGGATGGATGAGTGGGGGCTGGGGGTTGCCCTAACATCAGCAAGGTATTTAGAATGCCCCAATAAGGAATCATAGATTTGAGATGACTTTAAAGGACTAACCAACAACTGCAAAAATAAGGTAGGGGCATTAAAATATGGCATGATGTGAATATAGCACAAAATTCATTATATTCATAGTTATATCAGACAAATATTGCAAGAAAAGAAGTCAATAAAAATTCCATAGGGGGAGGGGGTGGAAAAAGAAAAAGTTTTTAAAGAAAAGTACGGAGCTAAATTGGAATTTCCTGAGGGGTGGGAGGGGGGTACAGACAAAACCTTCTGTGAGGGGTATAGATATTTTCTGGAACGACACATTCTAAACATGAGATGACCATTTTATTTCCGTTATGGCAAATGCTGTCTTATCCAAATTACAAATCAAATGCCTTTTTAGAGGGGTCACAGGAAAGTAGGACAATGAAGTGATTTCTAGCCATTAAATTGCCTTGTCGAGTGGTCAGTGGTCTGGGTTTGTAATCTAGAGTTCTGAGAAGTGACTCCAATCACTAGCTGAAGTCGTTTCTTGAGTTCAACTCCTTGGTCACAAGTATAAATAGTCAACTGGTCTGCCTCATGCCAGGCATTACGAAGGTCAACATAGACCGTAGAGCTTGGTCTACCTGTGCAAACAGTTGTGACATTCGTATTTTTGTTCGTATTCTTATTACTTCTTGTACCTCTGATACCTCAGTCCAAATATCACACATTGTTAACAGAAGCATTCAAATAAATGCCCCGCTTTCTGTCACCTAGGCACCTCCCCTTCCTTACCAAGCTTGAAATCACTTGAACTGATTCTCACAGAGACATTCTGTAATCATTTTTTCCTGCCCCCACCTCCTTGTCTCATGTAGCGTAGTCATATAGATGAAGGGCACAAACATTTTCTAAACTTGATGCAACCTTGCAAGTCACCTAACAGTACCGTTCTTCTTTATTCCAGACACTACAAGCTCCTAACTGCTCTGTTCAATGTCATAATGCCAACTGTTGTCCCATGGTACTTCTGGAATGACAGCTTGTTCAATACATTTTTTATTTGCTACGCATTCCGCTATGCCTGCACCCTTAATACAACGTGGTGCGTGAACAGCCTGGCGCATACCTGGGGAGCAAGACCTTATGACAAGAACATTAACCCTTCACAGAACGTTCCTGTTATCATAGGAGCTTGTGGCGACGGTTACCATAACTTCCATCATACCTTCCCACAAGATTATGCATCAAGTGAATTGGGTTCACCAATGAACCCCTCGAAATGGTTGATAGACATATGCGCCTTGCTTGGGCTGGCCTATGACTTGAAGACTGCATCCCCTAACACGATCTTAAAAAGAAGAATGCGTACTGGAGACTTGCAACATTTAAACCACCATACTGATTAGAACAGGCTAACTTCTAGTGAACTGTTTTTACCTGTGGGCCAGGGAAGGGGTAAGAAAGTAATGCTTGTCACAACTTCTGCTGTACCTTATCGATTTCCTAACACTTTGTCTTTTCGTCTAGGCATCAAGCCTTAATTTACAATAGTTTTACAACAAAACTATAACCAGGGACACCCAACGAACATATTAAGCACTGAAAAAGACCTTTGCGGGATATTTCTAGGCTCCTATAATGTTTAAAGACTGTTTAAAGAGTTGTTTTAATCAGCTTGAAAAATTTGATCTGTTCGGATTTCTTAGCTGAAAATTGAAGTGCACGAAAATAATAGGGAATGAAATATTCATTTCAGAAATTGCTGGCTGTACGTTACCTTCGAAGAACCGTTCTCTGCGAACTGTTTGCTTACCCGAAAATGCGAGGCGACCTTTTTAAGAGCCAAAAATTGCAAAAATATCCCTTCTGAAAATCTAAGGGACTATTTTCCCCTGAATTTCCCTGGTTGCAAATCTTTTAGGTGATGTTTTAGTTAAGAAATCAGTAGTTTTCGGCAATGCATTATCGGAAAGTCTTAGAACGGGTAGACTCTCCCGAACAGTTATTTCATCGACGTTTCTCGTTGGGTGCCCCTGTTTAACTGCACTATCTGTCCTTGCTTATATGAGCAGCTTCATGATATTGGACCCCAAATAACAAATGCTAAAGTCCATCTGAGATAACAAGTTTCAAGAATTTATTTAAACCCAGTCAGGGCTGCAAAGCAATTTTTAGAGTGCTTGGCCACTGGTGGGCTCTTCTTCTGAGGAGGGAGGGCTGACTCTAAAAATGGTTAAAATGTATCAAACTCAGTTTAATTCATAATACTTATTTGTCAGGCTTGGATGTTTTCCTACCAGGGCTGCCAGCTTCAGGCAACCACTATTATCCCATGAAAGTACTTTTCATATTGGGGAATGTATTTTACCAAATTTATTATTTTTTCCACAAAAAGAGGGGGGGCCCTCCCCCTGTGTGGATCATGCCATAGATTACGAACATTTATGTAAGAAACTTGCTAAGCGTATAGGCGTCCTGAGATCAATTAGGCATTGTCTACCTTTCAATGAAGGCATACTTTTCTATAATGCAACTATAAAGCCTTTGTTCCTATACGGCGGAGCAGTCTGGAGTATGTCATCCAAAGCAAACATTAGACGAGTTTTTCGGTTACACTAGAGAGCTGTCAGAACTATACTAGATGTAAACACTAAGGAAGAACGAACTGTTAGCTTATTTAGGCTGAACTGGATGACTTTTTATGATGAAATTGATGTTAACAAACTTTGTCTTATCTTTAAATGTCTAAACGAGTAATGTCCAGAATATCTATGCAGTAAGATCCTCGCGTTATGGTCACGTAACACTACGCTGCCCAAAGTACAATAGGAGAACAGAAGGGGGTAAAACCATTTTAACATCATCAATTTTATTAAAGAATTCCCTACCTGTAAAAATAAGATCCAGCGATAGCAATAACTCTTTCAACGCAAATGTATTGAGTACGTAAAGGAGGGTTCGCTGATATTGACCATTTTCCAGTCTCTTAATATTTCAACTTTTATCGGTTTACTGCATGTATATAGTAAGGTTAATTTTTATTGTCGTAATTATTATAGTTAGGAATTTTTTTTCCTGTATAACCTTGTTATTCACCTTCTTATTGTTGTAATTTAGGTGAGGGCCACAGGGTTTTTAGTCTAGAAAGTGCTTCCTTCGTTAAATAAAGTTACTATGATTACTGTTACCTTAGCACTTTTTGATGCTGCGCTCTTCATGTTGATTCAAGCTCTGTTTACAGTCAAGCCCAGCCAATTCTGATGAACAAATATGCTAAAAAATATAAGCCAATTCCTTGGAAATACATCTAAGAAATTCAGTTCAATAGAAGGCTAAACCATTAAGGGTTTACATTCAGAATTTAAGGTAAATAGCTCTGAGGTGCTAATATTAACAATTTCTCAAATTCTCAAATTTCAGAGGTTGAGAGCTGAATTACACCACTTGCATGGAACAACTTTTTCCTGGAGCATGTATATTTGTAGGATTTCTTTGATAGCTGAGTTTGGTATTAATTGGATCAAATCATTAAAAATGTTGTGACCCGAACATACATCAGTCCCAAACACAAACCATTTGAGAACTTCCTTCCAACCTTTCCCCAAATTTTGCGCATCTTAACGGAATTCCAACTTTGAGTTTCGTTTTTCGTTTATCCCCGCCATTGAACTCCCATTTCCGTTTTCAATTTTCCTAGTACCTTTCATTTTCTCGTGACTTTGGACAACAGATTTGCGCCAGTATGAGTAAGACCAGAAGCAGCCCAAGCGTAGTATGTGTGGAGTTGGAGTTTTAAATAAAAGGACATTAGTAGTTTAATTCTTTATTTTGCTAAAACAACTGCATAAATAGTTAAGTACAATAACTGTAGACTGACAAGGGAGTAAAACCTGATCATCACAGAGAAAAAAACAAGAATTGATTGCGTAGAGTGTTGTACACAAATATTAAATTAAGTTAAGACTATACTTCAAAGAAATAAAAGCAAATGTCTTATCAATATAAACTTTATTTGTTTCAAAGAAATAAAAGCAAATGTCTTATCAATATGGACTTTATTCGTTTGTGATCAATCGCCTTTTAGTTAACTAAAGTTGATATTCCTTACATTACTACGCGCGATTTCAGCATTTCAGGGGAGTAGCTACCCGGACGCACGTTCGCAAGGGGCTATTGATTAGCTGTAGCGTGGGGCCTGAGCCCAAGTTAGGTCGGACATGCGCAGTTAGGGGTCTCGGGAACGCGTGTTTGTAGACGTGCTTGTAAGTCGTGTTCATGAAGAATTATAGTCCGTTTTGGAGTCTAGTTGTGTCGTTAGTAGTGTTACATTTGGTGGCAGCGGTGGGATTTTTAATCATGGAAGAAACTGTGAAAGCTTTGGAAACGAAAGTGGCCCAGTTGGAAGCCAGTCTTGCGAAGAAAGGTGAAACAGCGCCTGGATCCAGTTCGCACAGCCCCGCGAGTTCATCGAGTGCTTTGGCGCCAGATCATCCTCTTCGCATTAAACCAGAAACTTTCTCGGCTGCTTCGGGAGAAAACTGGCTGGTGTGGTTACGGAAATTTAAAAACATCGCTTCGCTGAATAAGTGGAATGCCGAGCTTCAAAATCAAATATTGCCAGCGTACCTGAAAGGCCTCGCCGAGCAAACATACTACAGCCTCACTACCGAGCAAGCATCCACATGGGAAGTTCTAGAACGCGCTCTGACAGATCGTTTTCATCCCAAAGAATCCCGGCAAGTGCACATTTCTACGCTTCGAGCCAAGTTACGTCGACCCGACGAGGATTTACATCAACTGAGATGCGAAATATCTCGCCTTGTCGAGCTGGCCTATCCTGACGACCCGCCCGTTATACTTGATCGTACTTCGCGCGATTTCTTCATTGGCTCTTTAACTCCCCTTACGTTACGAGAGAAGGTGTTGGATTTGGGCCCGAATACCTTGGATGAAGCACTTGCAGCTGCCCAGCGATACGAATCAAATCAAAAAGTGTTAAACAAAGGGAGTACTCACGTCCTTACTTCAACGGCCGAAGAGAAGGATGGCGGGAATGCTACTTCACATCGGGGGACCCCAGAACCCCCCGTATGGGCTCAGCAGCTCTTTCAACAACAAGCAGAAATTTTAGAGAAGCTGAAGGGCATCCCTCAAGGAAGGCCAGGTAGGAATGAAAGTGTTGAGTCTCCTCAGGGCCCCAGAGCTTGCTTTAAGTGTGGAAGCCTGAACCATTTCATTCGGAATTGTCCCCATCAAGTTCGTATCGACCAGGGAAACTGGAGACGGGCGGGGCGCAGCCAGAAGTGACCCCGCCCGGTAAATCTAAGGGTGCATTTATGCCATGCCATGTCAATGGTGTTCTGTCCCATGCTTTGCTGGACACTGGTGCTGAAGCAACAATTATTAGTGATGACATTTACCATTGTATTAACTCTAATACGAGCAAGCTTGAACCACCACGGAAAGCTGTTCTTGGGGCCAATAACATGCCGCTTGATGTTGTTGGTGAAACGGAGTTGACACTTGAACTTGGTGGTGTCAAAGCTCAGCATAACGTGTTAGTATGCCGCGGGTTACCTCAACAAGTGTTGATTGGCATAGATTTCTTGATGGCTCACAAGTGTATTATTAACTTTGACAATAACACTGTATACAGTAAAGGGGGACCCAGCAAGTTGGTGTTTGGCCCGCTCGGTAAAGTCTACAGGATCACTGTTGCCGAAACTGTAACATTATCACCAAGTATGGTTGCTGATATACCTTGTTTGATTGAGGGGGTGAGTGACCAGGAGGAATTTGTGGGCGTGGTTGAGCCAAGAAGCAAGTTTTCGGAAAGGTATTCCGCGGGGGCCTTGCGGACTGCAGTAACTGTAAAAGATGGGCGAATACCAGTTCGTGTGTTTAATAGCCTTGACAAGCCTCTCAAAGTTTACCGCTGCAGCAGCATTGGGGACCTACATCCACTAGTGGATGAAGTAGATGGACTGACTGACGAGGGTGGAAAGAGTGAGATTTATAAAGTTGTAGGGGCTGCTAAGGAACATGCTGAGGTGGAGTTAGGGGCTAGGCAGTGTAGTGCAGTTTTTGTGAAAGACTCTGATGTTGGTAGTGCTCCTTTGGAAGAGATGTTTCCCATAAGTAGTGATTTGGTTCCGGAAGAGGAAAAACGTAAGCACTACGAGGTTCTGTCCACTTACGCCGACTGCATTTCAAAGGGGCCATGGGACTTAGGTTCAGCCAAAGGTGTCAAACATACCATTGACACTGGATCAGCACAGCCAATACAAGTACCACCTAGAAGAGTCCCTTTCCATAAAAGAGAAGAAACGCGCCGTCAAGTGGATGAAATGCTTGAAGCTCAGATCATAGAGCCATCTGAATCCCCATGGTCCTCTCCAGTAGTTTTGGTTGCCAAGGCTGATGGCACGCAGCGTTTCTGTGTGGATTATCGGGCTCTGAACAAGGTAACCAAGCGAGACTTGTACCCGCTTCCAAGATGTGATGACATATTAGAGAGTTTAACTGGTGCGCAGTGGTTTTCTCATCTTGACCTGCTCCGCGGTTACTGGCAAATTGATGTTGCAGAAGAAGACCGAGAGAAGACGGCTTTTGCAACCCCAGACGGTCTTTACCAATTCCGCAAGTTAAGTTTTGGTCTGACAAATGCACCGGCGTGTTTTATGAGGGCTATGCATCTTGTTTTGAAAGGTCTGTGCTGGTCAGACTGTCTAGTATATCTAGATGACATTATCATCTTCGGCCGAACCCTACAGGAGCATCGAGAGAGACTGTCACTGGTCTTATCGCGGTTGGCTGAAGCAGGCTTGAAAATTAACCCCAAGAAATGCAAGTTATTGTCAGAACGAGTGATTGTGCTAGGTCATGTGGTGACCAGGGATGGTATTTCTACTGATCCAGAGAAAGTGAGAGTCATCGAGGAGTGGCCAGTGCCAGAGAATGAGAGCCAGCTGAGAGCGTTCCTGGGGACGGCCGGTTACTATCGAGGCTTTGTGCCGAACTATGCTGATATTGCTGCCCCTTTACACAGTGCATCTCTCAAGGGTGAACGTCTTAGGTGGACCGCCGAGTGTGAAGAAGCCTTTCGGAACATTAAGCGGAAGTTGACGAACGCCCCCATCCTTGCTTTTCCTCAGTTGGATGTGCCATTTATTTTAGACACTGATGCTAGCGACAGGGGTTTGGGAGCAGTGTTATCACAGGTTCTGGATGGGAAAGAGCGTGTTATAGCATACGGTGCACGGGCACTATCAAAGGCCGAAAGAAACTACAGCACGACCCGGAAGGAACTTTTGGCCCTTGTCTGGGGAACTGAACACTTTGAGACTTATCTCTATGGCAGGCAATTTCTTGCTCGGACTGACCATAGTGCCCTACAGTGGCTAAAGAATTTCAAGAGCCCTAGGGGGCAGGTTGCCCGGTGGCTAGAAAGGCTGAGTGATTTTGACTTTGAGGTGGAACATCGCCCTGGACAGTCGCATGGAAACGCAGATGGACTCTCCCGCCTGGCATGGGAAAGTACCATCTTAGCCGAACAGGATGAGGCTGCTGTGTTGATCCAGTCCATCAATGTAGAGCCACTGTCAAGAGAAAGTATGAAGACAACCCTGAAACAAGATCCTGTTCTGTCGCAGGTAGCGAATTGGCTTAAGGTTGGTGCGAGACCTGCGAGGCGTGATGTGGAAGGAGGTGGGCGCAAACTTCTGTCGTACTGGGCTCAGTGGGGAAGGCTGTTTCTAAAGGATGGTCTGGTTTTCCGACGCCGGGAAAATGAAACGACAGGCGAAGAGATCTACCAGCAAGTTTGTCTGCCAGAAAGCCTTGTGCCTAAAGTGTTGCATGCCCTTCATGATAGTCCTTCAGCTGGTCACCTTGGTGTGTCAAAAACTTTGGAGAAGGTACGAAGGAGATTTTACTGGCATGGCATGCGTGAGGATGTTGAAAGTCACATTAGAAGGTGCGGTCCATGTGCTGAAGTTAATGACCCCAACAAGTTACCTAAAGCACCGCTTATCAACATCAAGTCGGGTCACCCCTTGCAAAGAGTTGCTATAGACATAGTTGGACCTACGCCAAGGTCAAGCTCGGGTCATGAGTGGCTGCTGGTGGTTTCTGATCACTTCACTAAATTTGCCCAAGCTTACCCAGTAAGAAACACTTCCGCAGTAACGCTTGCAAAGAAAGTGATGGACGAGTACATATGCCGGTTCGGCTGCTTTGAGGGTTTACATTCTGATCAGGGAGCCAGTGTGGATGGAGCGGTCTTCAAGGGACTGTGTGATTTAGTTGATGCAGCGAAAACTCGAACAACTCCATATCATCCCCAAGGGGATGGTCAAGTGGAGCGACTAAACAAATCACTGGTGAAGATTTTGTGCAAATTGATTTCAGATCATCGCCGGGACTGGGCAGACTTTGTACCAAAAGCAGTTCTTGCGTACAATACCAGTGTTCATGAGTCCACGGGATTTACCCCTTACCGTCTAATGTTTGGCAGGGAAGCTATTTTGCCTCTTGACGCAGTCCTGAGGCTGGAGACGTCACCACCCCAGGGAGGGGGACAGTCTTATCCTGATTATGTTGTTCAACAGAAGAAACAACTGGAGGAGACAGAACGCTTAGCGAGAGAGAACCTCAAGCGGGCACGGAAAACTCAGAAAGCTTATTACGACACCAAATGCCACGGTCAGCGGTTTCATGTAGGAGACCGAGTCTGGTATCGAAACCGAACCAGGTCAAGGAGAAAGAAATTCCTGAAACCTTGGTGTGGGCCTTGGAAGGTTGTGACAGCCCTGTCTGATGTTACCTATCGCATCGAGGAGGAGAAGAGGAAAGCCGGCGAGCGGCGCAGGAGGAAAGTGGTCCATTTCAATTACCTGAAACCGTGTTTTACACCACCAGAGACCCCCACTTCCAGAGAAGCGGCTCAATCAGAGAGATTGAGAGAGGTGCCGCAGCCAAATCAGGCTCAGGGAGGGGCTGATGACACTAGTGGGGTCGAGTTGGAATGGCTGGAAAATCCTGTGGTTCAGGCTATAGACGGTCGGGAAACGCCTCAGGATCAGGACGCGAGTGGTACTCTTAGCCCAGTTGCACAGCCTGCTGATGTACGTGACCAGCTGGATGTCTCTTCGGTGAACGATGAGATGAGTCAAGTTCCAGTTAGACCGAGACGTGAACGAAGGGAGCCATCGTGGCTCCAGGACTATGTTAGAACAGTTGTTGTTTACCCTTCGTGGCCGTTTACTCTTGTTGGAGCAGTTGCTTATTAACATTTGAAAACTCATTCTCCAACCTCTGTCCTTATACGGGAGGGGGTAGTGTAGCGTGGGGCCTGAGCCCAAGTTAGGTCGGACATGCGCAGTTAGGGGTCTCGGGAACGCGTGTTTGTAGACGTGCTTGTAAGTCGTGTTCATGAAGAATTATAGTCCGTTTTGGAGTCTAGTTGTGTCGTTAGTAGTGTTACATTGCCAGGCTCATTCAAAACGGTAAACCTTACGCAAAAGGGTGTAGAAAACATTTTATAACCACTATGGCGAAGACATGCGCATACGATTTGATGGATTAAAATGGTATTCCCCAGACTTGGTAGAAACGATGGACTTTGTCAACCCAAATTGGAAACTATGCTTATCTAAAATTATTGGGTAGCAAACAAACTGCATTACGAGAACATGGAGTTGGTGAATCAAGGCAAGTAAAAAAGGTTTGTGACCTGAAGTGGAAGGGGGGCGGGAAGTGGGATTTGGAAAACTGTGCGTAACTCTGGAAAAATTCTGTCTGCGCTCCTGCATTTGTGGCTCAAATTTTAAGCACTCAAACAGTACCTTATGTTACTCAACGACGCCAGCATCGAGGAGAAATAATAATGATTAATATTTTAATACTCAAAGTATAACCTGCAAGGCCTCCTTGCTTTTATTCCACAGCCGCATTGTGACGTCCAGTCATCTTTAACGCCCTTTCGACGATTTTCCTTCCTCCGAGTACTGTTCACTATAAAAAAGTTTTTTTATAGAGTGTATATTACCACAAAACCTTAGAAATCTAAGGACGCAGAAGGATCTTTTAAAAAAGCTCGTAGGGCACATCTATTGTTTAAACTATTGGTTTTTTCACTGTGTCCGGAAACAGTAACTTGAGTTTTATTTTTTCTTGTTGAACTTAGACACTAGCCGCTATAACAGGACCCGCGCAGCTTGTTTTGGAGTGGTGGTGGTGGTGGGAGGGGTGGGGGGTACTGAGCTAACTAGGGGGCTCTGGAGGCATTCTTCCCCCGAAAATTATTTGGATTTCAGAGTTACTCTGAAATGCCTGGAAACACGTTTCAAATTATCAAACAGATATGCTTAATTGCAAACTTTCAGAGCTAAAAGAGCGATGCTTTTACGGTACAGATACTGACAAACATTTCAAGATAAGCCGGCGATGTTTACCTTCAGTATCATGGATTGAAATGTCCACTACAGATAATGAGTTTGAAATTGATAAGGAACTGGCGAGATTTTAGGATTAGACCGCTTAATATTCAAACATGCAATTGATCTGTTCGGTAGTTGTAATGTTTCTTTTTTAACTCCTCACAATTATTTGTTTGTTTCCTTTTTAATCATACAGAGTGTCGAGAAAGTTTATTTCCGCGGCACACTTACAAACAACCTCATTTTGTATATAAAAGACCTTATATTTGCAATTGCTCAGTTCAGATTTTAGCAGTTTTAAACATTGATATCGATGTAAATATTTATTGCCGTTCAGTATCGAATAAAACTATATTTTATTTCAAAATACTATTATTATTATTATTATTATTATTATTATTAATTTTTTTCACAAAGCTTAGCCCCCCCAGCCCTTCCCTCTGAGCGATCCATGTAATAGCACTCTTAGCTTTGCGTGATCACCGAAACGTTTGCCAACTTGAAGTAAGATTGTAGATGTGGATGTACATCATTCACATTCATCTCTTTCAAGGGAACATATGAACCCACAATTTACCTGCTCCCAACATCAGTAGCTTCATAGCTCACTTGGTTAGAGCATCGTACCGGAATCGCGAGATCACCGGTTCAAACCCCGTTGAAGTCCTGAATTTTATTTAGACTTCTTTACGCAGTTGCATAAATTGCGTTCACAGCTGCGAGGATCATTCTTCATTTGACTTCATTTCCGCAACTCATATATGATTTATTTCACACACATCACATTCTAGTTTTCTGTTAATGAAATTTTGCGCCTATACGGTGGAAGTGGCCAGTTAGCAGGACAAAACGTGAATACTGTAAGAAAACAATTGTTTGCGTTGCACCAATCATAAATTCTTTGAGAATAAAAACTAGCACCAGTCCCCAGATATGTAAATATACGGAAAGCGACGCCTTGAATATCGATCTTTTGCCAAATCGAACGCTGAATGGCACGTGTACGGCGACCTGACTGACGTCGTTACAACGCAGTACAGGTGACCATAAGAACAAAGGAACAGAGAGGAAAACAGTAACAGTAGGTACAGAGGAACAGCAGGAAAAGAGGGACCGGAGGAACAGGGGAACAGTAGGCACAGTAGGCACCTGCTGTTTCTCTGTTCCTCTGTTCCTCTGTGCCTGTTCTTCCTCTGTTCCTTCAATTCCTCTATGCCTACTGTTCCCCTGTTCCTCTGTGCCTACTGTTCCCCTGTTCCTCTGTACCTACTGTTCCCCTGTTCCTCTGTACCTACTGTTCCCCTGTTCCTCTGTACCTACTGTTCCCCTGTTCCTCTGTACCTACTGTTCCCCTGTTCCTCTGTGCCTACTGTTCCTCTGTTCCTCTGTGCCTACTGTTCCCCTGTTCCTCTGTACCTACTGTTCCGCTGTTCCTGTGTGCCTACTGTTCCTCTGTTCCTCTGTGCCTACTGTTCCTCTGTTCCTCTGTGCCTACTGTTCCCCTGTTCCTCTATGCCTACTGTTCCCCTGTTCCTCTGTGCCTACTGTTCCCCTGTTCCTCTGTGCCTACTGTTCCCCTGTTCCTCTGTGCCTACTGTTCCTCTGTTCCTCTGTGCCTACCGTTCCTCTGTTCCTCTGTGCCTACTGTTCCGCTGTTCCTCTGTGCCTAATGTTCCCCTGTTCCTCTGTGCCTACTGTTCCCCTGTTCCTCTGTGCCTACTGTTCCTCTGTTCCTCTGTGCCTACTGTTCCGCTGTTCCTCTGTGCCTACTGTTCCTCTGTTCCTCTGTGCCTACTGTTCCCCTGTTCCTCTGTGCCTACTGTTCCCCTGTTCCTCTGTGCCTACTGTTCCTCTGTTCCTCTGTGCCTACTGTTCCGCTGTTCCTCTGTGCCTACTGTTCCCCTGTTCCTGTGTGCCTACTGTTCCTCTGTTCCTCTGTGCCTACTGTTCCTCTGTTCCTCTGTGCCTACTGTTCCTCTGTTCCTCTGTGCCTACTGTTCCCCTGTTCCTCTGTGCCTACTGTTCCGCTGTTCCTGTGTGCCTACTGTTCCCCTGTTCCTGTGTGCCTACTGTTCCTCTGTTCCTCTGTGCCTACTGTTCCCCTGTTCCTCTGTGCCTACTGTTCCCCTGTTCCTCTGTGCCTACTGTTCCCCATTTCCTCTGTGCCTACTGTTCCTCTGTTCCTCTGTACCTACTGTTCCTCTGTTCCTCTGTGCCTACTGTTCCCCTGTTCCTCTGTGCCTACTGTTCCGCTGTTCCTCTGTGCCTACTGTTCCCCTGTTCCTCTGTGCCTACTGTTCCTCTGTTCCTCTGTGCCTACTGTTCCCCTGTTCCTCTGTGCCTACCGTTCCTCTGTTCCTCTGTGCCTACTGTTCCCCTGTTCCTCTGTGCCTACTGTTCCTCTGTTCCTCTGTGCCTACTGTTCCGCTGTTCCTCTGTGCCTACTGTTCCCCTGTTCCTCTGTGCCTACTGTTCCTCTGTTCCTCTGTGCCTACTGTTCCCCTGTTCCTCTGTGCCTACTGTTCCCCTGTTCCTCTGTGCCTACTGTTCCCCTGTTCCTCTGTGCCTACTGTTCCCCTGTTCCTCTGTGCCTACTGTTCCTCTGTTCCTCTGTGCCTACTGTTCCTCTGTTCCTCTGTGCCTACTGTTCCCCTGTTCCTCTGTGCCTACTGTTCCCCTGTTCCTCTGTGCCTACTGTTCCGCTGTTCCTCTGTGCCTACTGTTCCGCTGTTCCTCTGTGCCTACTGTTCCGCTGTTCCTCTGTGCCTACCGTTCCTCTGTTCCTCTGTGCCTACTGTTCCCCTGTTCCTCTGTGCCTACTGTTCCCCTGTTCCTCTGTGCCTACTGTTCCCCTGTTCCTGTGTGCCTACTGTTCCTCTGTTCCTCTGTACCTACTGTTCCCCTGTTCCTCTGTGCCTGATGTTCCCTTGTTCCTCTGTGCCTACCGTTCCTCTGTTCCTCTGTACCTACTGTTCCCCTGTTCCTCTGTGCCTACTGTTCCCTTGTTCCTCTGTGCCTACCGTTCCTCTGTTCCTCTGTGCCTACTGTTCCCCTGTTCCTCTGTGGCTACGGTTCCTCTGTTCCTCTGTGCCTACTGTTCCCCTGTTCCTCTGTGCCTACTGTTCCTCTGTTCCTCTGTACCTACTGTTCCCCTGTTCCTCTGTACCTACTGTTCCTCTGTTCCTCTGTGCCTACTGTTCCCCTGTTCCTCTGTGCCTACTGTTCCCCTGTTCCTCTGTGCCTACTGTTTCTCTGTTCCTCTGTGCCTACTGTTCCCCTGTTCCTCTGTGCCTACTGTTCCCCTGTTCCTCTGTGCCTACTGTTCCCCTGTTCCTCTGTGCCTACTGTTCCTCTGTTCCTCTGTGCCTACTGTTCCCCTGTTCCTCTGTGCCTACTGTTCCTCTGTTCCTCTGTGCCTACTGTTCCCCTGTTCCTCTGTGCCTACTGTTCCTCTGTTCCTCTGTGCCTACTGTTACTCTGTTCCTCTGTGCCTACTGTTCCCCTGTTCCTCTGTGCCTACTGTTCCCTTGTTCCTCTGTGCCTACTGTTCCCTTGTTCCTCTGTGCCTACTGTTCCGCTGTTCCTCTCTGCCTACTGTTCCCCTGTTCCTCTGTGCCTACTGTTCCTCTGTTCCTCTGTGCCTACTGTTTCTCTGTTCCTCTGTGCCTACTGTTCCCCTGTTCCTCTGTGCCTACTGTTCCCCTGTTCCTCTGTGCCTACTGTTCCGCTGTTCCTCTGTGCCTACTGTTCCTCTGTTCCTCTGTGCCTACTGTTCCTCTGTTCCTCTGTGCCTACTGTTCCCCTGTTCCTCTGTGCCTACTGTTCCTCTGTTCCTCTGTGCCTACTGTTCCTCTGTTCCTCTGTGCCTACTGTTCCCCTGTTCCTCTGTGCCTACCGTTCCCCTGTTCCTCTGTGCCTACTGTTCCCCTGTTCCTCTGTTCCTACTGTTCCCCTGTTCCTCTGTGCCTACTGTTCCGCTGTTCCTCTGTGCCTACTGTTCCGCTGTTCCTCTGTGCCTACTGTTCCTCTGTTCCTCTGTGCCTACTGTTCCTCTGTTCCTCTGTGCCTACTGTTCCCCTGTTCCTCTGTGCCTACTGTTCCTCTGTTCCTCTGTGCCTACTGTTCCTCTGTTCCTCTGTGCCTAGTGTTCCCCTGTTCCTCTGTGCCTACTGTTCCCCTGTTCCTCTGTGCCTACTGTTCCGCTGTTCCTCTGTGCCTGCTGTTCCTCTGTTCCTCTGTGCCTACTGTTCCCCTGTTCCTCTGTTCCTCTGTACCTACTGTTCGCCTGTTCCTCTGTGCCTACTGTTCCCTTGTTCCTCTGTGCCTACCGTTCCTCTGTTCCTCTGTGCCTACTGTTCCCCTGTTCCTCTGTTCCTCTGTGCCTACTGTTCCGCTGTTCCTCTGTGCCTACTGTTCCTCTGTTCCTCTGTACCTACTGTTCCCCTGTTCCTCTGTACCTACTGTTCCGCTGTTCCTGTGTGCCTACCGTTCCCCTGTTCCTCTGTGGCTGCTGTTTCTCTGTTCCTCTGTGCCTACTGTTCCCCTGTTCCTCTGTACCTACTGTTCCGCTGTTCCTCTGTGCCTACTGTTCCCCTGTTCCTCTGTTCCTCTGTGCCTACTGTTCCTCTGTTCCTCTGTGCCTACTGTTCCCTTGTTCCTCTGTGCCTACTGTTTCTCTGTTCCTCTGTGCCTACTGTTCCTCTGTTCCTCTGTGCCTACTGTTCCTCTGTTCCTCTGTGCCTACTGTTCCTCTGTTCCTCTGTACCTACTGTTCCCCTGTTCCTCTGTACCTACTGTTCCGCTGTTCCTGTGTGCCTACCGTTCCCCTGTTCCTCTGTGCCTGCTGTTTCTCTGTTCTTCTGTTCCTACTGTTCCCCTGTTCCTCTGTACCTACTGTTCCGCTGTTCCTCTGTGCCTGCTGTTTCTCTGTTCCTCTGTGCCTACTGTTCCCCTGTTCCTCTGTACCTACTGTTCCGCTGTTCCTCTGTGCCTAGTGTTCCCCTGTTCCTCTGTGCCTACTGTTCCTCTGTTCCTCTGTGCCTACTGTTCCTCTGTTCCTCTGTGCCTACTGTTCCCTTGTTCCTCTGTGCCTACTGTTCCTCTGTTCCTCTGTGCCTACTGTTCCCTTGTTCCTCTGTGCCTACAGTTCCTCTGTTCCTCTGTGCCTACTGTTCCCTTGTTCCTCTGTACCTACTGTTCCCCTGTTCCTCTGTGCCTACTGTTCCCTTGTTCCTCTGTGCCTACCGTTCCTCTGTTCCTCTGTACCTACTGTTCCCCTGTTCCTCTGTGCCTACTGTTCCTCTGTTCCTCTGTACCTACTGTTCCCCTGTTCCTCTGTGCCTACTGTTCCGTTGTTCCTCTGTGCCTACCGTTCCCCTGTTCCTCTGTGCCTGCTGTTTCTCTGTTCCTGTGTGCCTACTGTTCCCCTGTTCCTCTGTACCTACTGTTCCGCTGTTCCTGTGTGCCTACTGTTCCGCTGTTTTTCTTTACCTACTGTTCCCTTGTTCCTCTTTAGCTACTGTTCCCCGCCTGTTCCTCTGTACCTGCTGTTCATAGTCTCTTAGAGACATTAGGTGCGATCCGGAACTCTAGCAAACCAGAGCTCTATGGTCGTGCCTGGGCCTGGGAGCTTAAGTAACGATGACGACGGCAACGAGAACGTCATTTCAAAATATAACTTCTCGGGAGTAAATCTTTCGCGATTATTCCAATTTGATTAACGGGAAAAATGCTGGTCAGGGGCAGGCTCCTGAAAGGTGTAATACAGTTAACACCCGCATATAAGAACACATGGATTAAGAACATCAGGCTGAAATTTTGCAAATAAAGCACCATTTTTATAAGAACAAAATCAGCCTGGAAATGTGAAATGTTCATATAAAATGGAGAAGGCATTAAAAAAAGTACAGAGCATGCCGAAACTACATGAACTACAAGAACTACATGCCCTTCATGTTAGATGTATTTTCTTGTTCTGTTCACTAGTTAACTGGTAATAAGGCTGCTTTTGTTTTTACAGGTTAATTGTTACAATGATGTCATGATATTAATTAATTTTCATTTTCCATTAAATATGCTAATTAAATCTCAAGCAATATTTTTTCCTTAGTTACAGTTCTGAATTCCAACAAAATTTAAGAACAATTTAAGAACATCTTGAGGCTGATTTCTCACTAAATACCCGATAAATAAGAACCAGATAAGCCTGAGCTCCGAAATCATGTGTGCGGGTGAATATGCGGGTGTTTACTGTAACTCTATTCCAGGGATAAATGTAACTTATTTAGTTTTTTATCCCTGGAATAAGGCACATTTATACCTGAAATAGAGTTAATACACCTTTCAGGAACCAGCCCCGGCCCAGCTGTCCAGGGCCTAAATTACTGTGAACGGTGTTGAAGCAAAGAAAACGAAAGAAAAACTTGCCGTCTTGCGCTCACGTTCTCGAGAAAACCTAAAATTTGGTCATTTCACGTTGTTGTTTTGCAGAGGACGGCAAAGAAATAGGGAGTTTAAGAAACGAGGACGGTAACGGCAACGAGAACGTCATAAAGCATTGGGATTTATGAGCAAAAACAATTTTCCAAGTTGAACAAATTTTAATGATTGCTAAAACGTTGCAAAAACGAGAAGTTATATTTTTAAATGACTTTCTCGTTGCCGTCCTTGTTTCTTAAACTCCCTAATGTACCAAAATGTAAAACGCACGTGCAGAGTATTGTTTTGGCTAATTAACCCTATTGTTTTGTGGTGTTCTCGTTGCTGTCGTCGTCATCGTTGCTTAAGCTTGCTAATGCCAAACCGCCACGGGAAGTGAGAAGCGAACGAGTTTGGGAAATCTAAACTTTACTTGTTCAGTATGTACAATGTCACAATACTTTATTAAATTCTCCCATAGGGCTTTTCAGAATTTAAGTACAGCATAAAAAATAATTTAAAACAGTACAGAAAAAAAAAATTATAGTAATATTAAAATATCTGTAATAATGAAAAACTATCATTAATTCGTATATCGTACTGAAAAGCGTAAACTCTGAGGGCTCGTATAAGAAATCGATACCGATCTTACTTCAAGTTGGCAAAGACTGCAGCCATCACGCCAAGAGTGCTATAGCGGCTAGTGTATAAGTTCAGAAAGAAAACTCAAGTTGCTGTCTGCGGACATAGTGAAAAAACCAATATTATAGGTGATGACATTAACATGTGCCCTAAGACCTTTTTCAAAAGATCCTTCTGTGTCCTCGGATTTCTTGCGGTAATATAAGAGACTTTAGAGAGATTTTTAGCATCGCGTTTACAGCCAACGGCAAAAGGCAAACGGCAGGCTGCTGCTTGTATAAAACCAAGAAAACTCTCTTATTCTAGCTTATATCTCTGTTTTTAGTAGTTGCTCTATAGCTGTGGCTAACAGGCAAAATATAAGCTGAAACCAAATAAATTTCACGAGTTTTTGGTAAACGGCAAATTTCAGCCGGACGTTTGCCGTTTGCCGTAAACGCGATTTTTTTTTATTTACTGTTAAAGAAGTCATCAAATCCCGACAACAATACTTATCAGTGTTTCGGCTTCGATGAACAAGAAGACAAGTGCCTGTCGGAATTTCGTTTCTGTTGTAATATCACTGACCAGATCACGGACTCATAGGCCCTTGACTGTTTAAGGGGGACACCGTCTAACTTTGAGGAGCGGTCATGTTGAGTTTTTGTTTTTCTAGTTTTTTATAGTTCAGTAGCATTCTCTTTGTATTTACAACAGTTTCCATAAACAAGATATGCCATTCCTTGCTGAGGTACATCAGTTTATTAATTTTTAAGTCAGAAGAGAAACATGAAGAGAAAGATCAGAAAAAAATTAAATAAAGGCCCAATTTGACGCTGTTGTTGCTTTGGAACTCGGCCCAAAGAGCGAACACACTATAAAGCTACTGAATTTTTTTGGTCAAATTATTCCAATGAAGTGATAACTGCGTACTTTATCGGCGTACTTAATAAAACTTTAGTTGTAAAAATAAGATTAGACGTCCTTTACCTTTAGAAACGGATGAAGGGAACAGGGAATTTCATACAAAGCAGCCCGATCATTTCGCGTCAGCCTTGATTTATATATTTCGCTCTACAGCAGGCAAAATAGAGCTTAATACCTAAATGTCTGCAAACAAGAATACCTGTAAGGTACCTTAAGACTCTAATTAAGGTTACTGCGTTATCAAATACAACGATTTTTGAAAAAAAGACCTAGGAAAATGGGATTTTCAAACTGACGTTTTCACAAGAAGACAAAATCCCTCTTCTCTCGTAAAGTCTCTTATCAGTCTAGTGAACAGTACCCGGAGGAAAGAAAATCGACGAAAGGGCGTTAAAGATGACTGGACATCACAATGCGACTGTGGAATAAAAGCAAGGAGGCCTTGCAGGTTATACTTTGAGTATTAAAATATTAATCATTATTATTTCTCCTCGATGCTGGCGTCGTTGAGTAACATAAGGTACTGTTTGACTGCTTAAAATTCGAGCCACAAATGCAGGAGCGCAGACAGAATTTTTCCAGAGTTACGCACAGTTTTCCAAATCCCACTTCCCGCCCCCCTCCCACTTCAGGTCACAAACCTTTTTTACTTGCCTTGATTCACCAACTCCATATTTCTCGTAATGCAGTTTGTTTGCTACCCAATAATTTTAGATAAGCATAGTTTCCAATTTGGGTTGACAAAGTCCATCGTTTCTACCAAGTCTGGGGAATACCATTTTAATCCATCAAATCGGATGCGCATGTCTTCGCCATAGTGGTTATAAAATGTTTTCTACACCCTTTTGCGTAAGGTTTACCGTTTTGAATGAGCCTGGCAAATCAATAGCCCCTTGCGAACGTGCGTCCGGGTAGCTACTCCCCTGAAATGCTGAAATCGCGCGTAGTAATGTAAGGAATATCAACTTTAGTTAACTAAAAGGCGATTGATCACAAACGAATAAAGTCCATATTGATAAGACATTTGCTTTTATTTCTTTGAAATAGAGTCTTAACTTAGTTTAATATTTGTGTACAACACTCTACATAATCCATTTTTGTTTTTTTCTTTCTGATGACCAGGGAGCCCAGGTTTTATAAGCCTCTTGGTTTGTTCTGGGCTCCCTTGTCAGTCTACAATTATTGTACTTACCGGTAACTATTTACGCAGTTGTTTTGGCAAAATAAAGAACTAAACAACTAATGTCCTTTTATTTAAAACTCCACACATACTACGCTTGGGCTGCCTCTGGTCTTATTCATACTGGCGCAAATCTGTTGTCTAAAGTCACGAGAAAATGAAATGTACTAGAAAATTGAAAACGGAAATGGAAGTTGAATGGCGGGGATAAACGAAAAACGAAATTCAAAGTTAGAACTCTGTTAAGATGCACAATGTCCCTTTGATGCTTTGGTTGAAGCCTGGCTGCCTTGTTTCTCTTATGGAGAAATTATTTATTTTATCAATAGCTTTTATTATAAATACTACTAATGACAATTTTCTGTAACTTTAAGTGCACCTTCTTATTAATAGTATTTTCCTCTTCCTATGCAAATTTTTTTACAGTGGTAAGAATCTCAAAAACAAATAAAAGTTTATGCCAACATTGGTGACTGGTACCTGTGCTTGCTATAAGCTTTTATAAATAATTAAATCTAGCCTGCTTGCTAGAAATGGAATATTTTGTCTGGTAAAATCCTAAAATAAGCTTCTAAAATTTAACATTTATTTGTTTACTGCTTTTTGATGTCCTAATTTTCCACCCTAGCAACCATACTGATCTGGAATTAAGGTGATATGCTCTGCATGACCACCCAAACAAATATGATGAAAATACTACAGAGCAAAAGTATATATTACTATGGCAGCGAGGTTTAATTAACAAAATTAGTGACATAGCAAAAAAGTGCTCTTTCAATGGGGGAGGGGAGACTGGTGTGGGGTAGGTCAGCAGCTGGCATTTGGGGAAAGGTTGGAAGGAAGTTCTCCAATGGTTTGTGTTTGGGACTGATGTATGTTCTTTCAAATTGAAAGGGGTCACAACATTTTTAATGATTTGATCCAATTAATGCCAGACTCAGCGATCAAGGGAATCCTACAAATTTACATGTTCCGGGAAAAAGTTGTTCCATGTGGTGTAATTCAGATCTCAACCTCTGAAATTTGAGAATTAGAGAAATAGTTAATATTTAGCACCTCAGAGCTATTTACCTTAAATTCTGAATGTAAGCCCTTAATGGTTTAGCCTTCTATTGAACTGATGTATTTTCAAGGAATTTGCTTGTAATTTGTTCATCAGAATTGGCTGGGCTTGACTGCAGACAGAGCTTGAATCACCATGAAGAGTGCATCATTAAAAAAAACTAAGGTAACACTTAGTAATCTATGGCACAGTCCAGGCAGGGGGAGAGCCAGGCCCCCCCACTTTTTGTGACAAAAATAATAAATTTAGTAAATACATTTCCAAAAATGAAAAGTACTTTCATGGTTGCCTGTCAAGCTGGCAGCCCTTGAAGGAAGAAAAATAAGTCTTATGAATTAAATGGAGTTAGATGCATTTCAACCATTTTTAGAGTTGGCACCCCCCCTCCCCCTTAGCTGAAAAGGCAGTAGTGGCCCCACACTTAAAAAATTACTCTGCAGCCCTGTATGGGTTTATATAATTTCCTGGAGGATTACCATTTTACCCCTTCCCTGGCCCACAGGTAAAAACAGTTCCCCAACAATCAGCCATTTCTAATCAGAATGGTGGTTTAAATGTTGCAAGTCTCCAGTTCGCATTCTCCTTTTTAAGATCATGTCATGGGATACAGTCTTCAAGTCATACGCCAGCCCAAGCAAGGCACATAAGTCTATAAACCATTTCGAGGGGTTCATTGGTGAACCCAATTCACTTGTTGCATAATCTTGAGGGAAGGTATGATGGAAATTATGGAAACCCTCGCCACCAGTTGCTATGACAACAGAAATGTTCTCTGAAGGGTTGATGTTCTTGTCATAAGGTTTTTCTCCCCAGATATGCGCCAGGCTGTTTACGCACCATGTTGCATTGAGGGTGAAGGCATAGCGGAATGCATAACAAATAAAAAATGTGTTGAACAAACTTTCATTCCAGAAGTACCATGGGACAACAGTTGGCATTATGACATTGAACAGAGCAGTTAGGAGCTTGTAGTGTCTGGAATAAAGAAGAAAGGTGACTGTTAGGTGACCTGTAAAGTTGCATCAAGTTTAATTTTTGTGCCCTTCTACTGTGTGACTCAGCTAGAGGAGACAAGTAGGTGGGGGTAAGCAAAAACGTTTGCAGGACATCTCTGGGAGAATCAGCTCAAGTGATTAAAAGCTGGCTAAGGAAGGGAATGTGCCTAGGTGACAGAAAGCAGGGTATAAATATGAAAACGTCTTTCAACAATGTGTGATATTTGGAGGCACAACAACTGAATAAGAATAAGAATAATAAGAATAAGAATGACACAGCTATTTGAAAGACATTTTTAATATAACATAACAGGCTAAGAATCTCAAATGGCACGAAGCAGACCAGTTGACTATTTACACTTGCGGCCAAGGAGTTGAACTCAATACTACCAAGAAACAACCCCAGCTAGTGGTTAAAGTCACTTCCCAGAGGACTGGACTACAAGCCCAGAGCCCTGACCACTCGACAACTTGTTGAGGTTTCAAGGTAGTTTAATGGCTAAAAATCAGTGAATTTTCCTACTTTCCTATAACCCCTCTAAAAAGGCATTTGATTTGAAATTTGGATAAGACAGCATTTGCAATAAGGGAAATAAAATGGTCACCTCATGTTTAGAATGTGTCATTCTAGAAAATATCAATACCCCTCACAGAAGGTTTTTGTCTGCACCCACCTCCCACCCCTCAGCAAATTTCATTTTAGCTCCGTACTTTTCTTTAAAAACTTTTTCTTTTCCACCCCCCTCCCCTTTGGAATTTCCATTGACCTTCTGTGGGCGAGGTATGGATATTTT
The DNA here is from genome assembly GCA_948470475.1 of Galaxea fascicularis. Taxonomy (NCBI): domain Eukaryota; kingdom Metazoa; phylum Cnidaria; class Anthozoa; order Scleractinia; family Euphylliidae; genus Galaxea; species Galaxea fascicularis. Next base: position 11,649,544 of record OX419337.1, read on the forward strand.
CTTGAATTGCACAATATTTGTCTGATATAACTATGAATATAATGAATTTTGTGCTATATTCACATCATGCCATATTTTAATGCCCCTACTTTATTTTTGCAGTGTTGGTTAGTCCTTAAAGTCATCTCAAATAGGTAATTGGGGCATTCTTAATACCTAGCTTGCTGATGATCCTTGACTGAAAGGACTTCTCCTCTTATTTTTTTATCATCAGAATCACAATACAAGCATAACTTTGGGGAGAGGGCTAGAGTTGGGAAAGGGCAAGTTGGGGGGAGGGGTGGGAGATAATGTAATAATAATAATAATAATAATAATAATAATAATAATAATAATAATAATAGTACTAATGACTGATGATAACGATAATTTGGTTAATCTTTACCTTCGCTGGAACATGACGATTTTATCCTCATACAAATCGCTTAGATCCAGTTGTTGCCCTTTCTTGATGACATTTGGATGTTTTCTGACCAGCAGCCATCCAACGTGTGCAAAGAAGAAACCTCTTTTAGCGTTGTGTGGATCGCCGTCCGTCTCTGAACACTTGTGATGAACGCGATGGTCCCTCGCCCATTCAAAGATGTCGTTTTGTCCGGCAATGCAATTAAAAATCATCAGCAACAACCTAAGGGGCCATTTAGCTTTGTAAGACCGGTGTGCCCAAAGCCTGTGCACTCCACAAGTTATCCCAAGCCCGCCAAGGAAATGACACAACCAGGTCCAAATCCAGGTGCGTGGGTTTGCTCCGGGAATAAGATAAATGCCATATAACGCCATTAAGTGCAGTGTCAACATGAAATAAACATTCATCCACACGATTTGGCGCTCGGGGCGTTTTTGCCCATTGCGGGAAATTTTCGCTTCGGTAGACTGGATAATTTCTGTTGTTGTCACCGTCTCGCTTCTTGGGGCCATTCCTCTTTTGCAAAAACGTTGACGTTTACGGATAATTAGAACTGCGACAGAAACAGCAAAGCAAGGACGCTGAAACAACAACATTAATCATTAATAACATCTCTTTGCGCCCAGGGAAAAACCGCCAACACGAAACCAGCCAATTATAATAATGTAGTAATGTCATGTCACTGTAAAGTTTGGTCACTCAAGACAAAGAAAATGAGAGAAAAGCGACTTAATTTTGCGTCCAAATCTAGAGCCATTTTCCACGTAAAAGAATAAACATTCAACGACGACGTTTGAATAAAATTGAGCAAAGTTGAGCGTAAACGCACGAACATAATTTCTTGCAAGCATGAAATGAACAAACATATTGCCACTATGCAAAATATTGTTACCCAAAAACAGGACGTTTCAAGCGCCTAGCGAGAGTGTTTTAAAGAAAGTGAAAACTAGTCATTTCCGTTAATATTCACAATTAAAACGTCCAAAAAAGTTCTCTTGGTAAATTTACCTGAAAAATATTGCTTTGCCGCTAAAAAGCTAAGTGCTTGCATGATTTTCAGTGCATTAATTGTCAAGCTTTCCATAAATGATAGATTTTCCAGTTGTGGAAAGGATTTCGTGCTTACTACACAAGCAGATCAGATACCAATAAAATAAGCAAAGGCAGGAAAAACGCACGCATCTTACTTGATCAAATTGGGCCAAACTCTTCCGTTGTTTCGAAGACGAGTTACACAGCTCTTTACGAGAAGCTTTCTGGAACAGAGATCTACGGCTAAACCTTGCCAAGTTCTTTATATACAACACCCGCATGTTTTGCACGCCTATTTCAGTTGACTGTCAAAAAGGACAGTAAAGGTCACCAACCGGAAGTTCCGGTTGGCAGGTTAAGAGAATCCAACGTTGATCTACGAAGTCGGTCAACTTTATCCTTCTTTGAAATAAATTTATGACCTTTTATTTACGAAAACTAGCATAATGCGTAAGGAGAAGTAAAGCTGATAAATTGTTGTAGGAAATAGTCTCTTTTAAGGCTTTAGATGTTCTTAAGTATGTGGAATTTTGATTTCTTCGTCGAGGAAAGCGGTTGTGGTAGAAGAAGGATTCTGATTGGTCATATCAAAGAACAGAAGAGGTCGTTCAAGGTTATGCCATTCACGTGGGTAATGTTGTAATTCCCTCAAAATAAGTCTTCAGAAACGTGAAGACCAGTTATCAGAAGAAATAGTGAAATGATGAGAAAAGACGCAAATACCCTGGCGTTCCTAGCTGTATGAAATCTTCTTCTTCGGCTGTTTTCCCTTAAATCTTAGTCGAACGCGGGTAAACGCGGGTTGTGATGGAAACGGCGTTCTGATTGATTAGCGCGGAACAACTGCGGTCACTCAAGGTTTCACCTGTCCACGTGTGGGTATGCAAGGTTCAGTTTCCTGAATAGCTTAGAGCACGTAAAAGGCTATTCAGGAAAAAAAAATTAACACATCTTGAAAAGCTGTACTGTGAAATGTTTTTGGTGAGTTTTGGGTATTTTTGGAAAGAGACAATTTTTCTCAAAGGATTAGTTAAATTTAGGAAAATGGGAAATATTGAGGATTTAATGAAGATTTAAAATTGGAATTTGAAGTCAGAAATTAGTGGACGGACACCAAACAGTTCCCAAGCAACCTGCAATGCCCTTGTGGGGTCTCAACTGTCGGGTGGTGTTTCAAAATATTTCTTTAATATTTCAATTCCTTCTTTAAACTCCTAAGTCCCACCTTAAGTAAAATGGGAGCGGTTTTTTGAGTAGATGAATTTCCTCTGCATTTTTCTTTTTTGTTATGTTCTGGAGCATTTACTGTCTTCATATTATTGTTTTTATTACGAACACCTGTTAGCTAAATTAGTAAAACATATGACTGAATCACTTCGCTTATAGTAAACAAGCTGAGAGCTGTGGTACGGTAGTTGCCGGACAGGTGCTGAATTTAGCAACAAACAAACAAAACAAGTTGGACTAAAACAAGAATAGCGTTGTACTGAAAAACCTATGATTGCTACAAAGGAGTCCGAAGAGGCGTAGCAAACGAAACGCATAAATGTCCGTTAAAAAATTGCAAATGCTATTTAACTCTTTCTTGTCAAAATTTTCTTGAGCCATTTCTGAAATTTTCTGAGTGTCAGCGATCGAGACGATCTGGTGATTCCTTATTTGGCGTAACCTTGGTGATTTTCGCTGATCTTGAGCACTGAAGGCTCTCTTGTTTTTTGTCACGCTGGTCACGCTAGCTGTTGCTTGTTTTTCAAGCGAGCACTCGGCGTGAAATTTGGTAAGTATGCGACTTATAAGTGTTTTTTCGAGCCATTTTCCGCTTCAGAAGCCCCTAGCCTGGCATCATCAAGCTGGTTTGGGGGTAGAGGCAATCCTCTGAAAGAAACCAGAGGTGAAAAACAATTTCACAGCGATTTAGCCGCCACGAGTGTGTCGCAGCTAGCACTTGTTTCCATCTCTCAAAATGACTTCGAAGATATACCGCTGGGCAGTTACAACATGGTTTGGTATCGGTGCTCACTCCATCGTGGGTTCAAAATGTCAGTTTGAGAGATGGAAATAAGTGGAAGCCGTGTGTCGCCGAGTCATGACGGTTGAAGAGTGAGGTTGTCTTTCTGGCCTTTCTGAGGATGGATTCCAGGACCTAGCGTGGCAATTTTGGCTTGTTTTGACTTGTAAATAATGTAATCAGTACAATATTTCGCCAGCAGGACTGGGTGGCTCGACACTTATGAAACAGAAATTGGCGGATTTCCATGTCGCCGTTATCAAGGAATTACCCAGAATTCATTTCGCTCGTCACGACGAACCTTTGGGATGAGTGGGGATAGCTCTTCTTCAATAGCTTTTCCTCGGCGTGCTAAACAAGTGAGCAGAAAAATGTGGCAGAGAATTAAAGTGCTGGAGCTGAACTTTACTGCAAATGTCGTTTTTGGGCACCAGGAGGAGTTTTTGTATCGGAAACATAAAGACAAAAATCGTATATTTTGGTGTTGTCTGAGGGCGTTCACTTCGGACAGTTTGGGTTTTGTAGGGAACCAAACAGTCATGTTCAATGGAAATCGGCCATTGTAGCGCATTTATGGGGTGTTAAAATTCAAAGCACTAACCATTTCAAAGTATCAATGCCTCATTTCAACTTTCCAATTCTTAAAGAGTAACCATGAATCTGTAGAATGTACAGGTCCATATTGACGTCGACTGCTCAGGTTTCATGATTGATTATGTTGGACATTTAGTCTCAGAGTTCGAAAATTTCAAACTTGCAGCCGGTCCAAAAAGTCCACTTTAGACTTAGACTGCTCCATGGATTGATAAAAAATGGCAATTTTTCTCGCATATGTTTTCGTGTGATCTGTTTGACCACTTAAGGACGTTCGCGTGGAAATTTTTCAATATTGATTTTTTTTCTGAGTTTTTTACCACTGTAAAATAATGAATTAATTATGTCAGAAATGTAAAAAAACGGGGGTTCAACGACTTCGTTTTGGAGAGAACATGCCCGGAAGAACACCCCAAATCTGAAAAAAACGGGCTTCGTTAGCGAATAAGGCCACAGTGTCTGTAAGCCCAAAAATATTGCAATTAAGTCTTTGAAGTAAAATGTTCTCTGCCAAATATTGTTTAAGTGGACCTATTAAGTGAATTTAAGCCCGCCGCACATTTGAGGAAAGAGCTGAGCAAAATTCCTCGCGAGGCAGTTACCTCAGCCGTTTCCTCACGTGTGCGGCAAATTTGCGGTGAGAAATTCGCCTCGCGAGGCGATGAGGAAAATATCAAACATGTTTGATATTTTTTTTTCGCCTCGCGAGGCGAATTTCTCACCGCAAATTTGCCGCACACGTGAGGAAACGGCTGAGCTAACTGCCCCGCGAGGAATTTTGCTCAGCTCTTTCCTCAAGTGTGCGGCGGGCTTTAGTAAACTGGTGAGGTTCCTTAAAGAACAAATTCGCATTTAGCGACTATAGTTCCACGCGCCTTGCAGCCTCGTGAATCCACAACAATTTGACCACTGTGATGACGAATATCGTTGTCGATAAGAGTACTGTTACAAGGATCGAAATTATCGAGAAAGTTCGCGAAGGTCAATGTCACGCAATGCGATTGTTTCAAGAATTTTCCAGAACTATGATTCATAAGTTTCAAAATAGAGTTTATTGTAATAGTTATAAATAGTTACTTTTAGAAACTGCTAGATCCTCTTCGGAAACCTATATAAGCGGCTCTCCACTCAGTTAGTGGTGGTTGAGATTCGGGACTTCGTTCCCTGTTTGTGATTCCCAAGTGATATTGTGTGACAAGTGACAAAAGGTGACAAGTGACAACTGAAGGGATTTTCCCCGTTCGTATGTGATTGTGGAGTGTGATACTGTGAAAGAAGTCTTCAGGATTTTTCGTCAAAGAGAAGGACAGTACTTTGCCTGTGGTCAGATAAGTGTAGAGAAGTACTGAATTTAATATTGTAGTGAGATTGTACTAAGAGTAGTCACTAGCTCGAGTTTAGTTGTCTCCAGGAGCCTGGTTGTCTCCCGTTGTTTACAGTTGAATAAATTGTGTTTCGTGGAAATAGCGAGGTTATTGTCTTTCTGCCGGTAATTAGTTACCGTAACAGTACAGACAACGTTAAACTGCATTCAGTTTGTTAAATAGGGACCTTAAGATACTACGACGGGGGGCTGGGACGGCACTGTAAGAGTAAGACTGGGACGAGTCTGGTCGTTGCCGCTAAAAACAAAATACTTAATTAAGATTGTGTATTTTTGTGTAGGACGGCGATCTTTTTCGCTTTATAACAGCAATGACATCCTGTAAAGATGCTAGGAGTCTTCTCCTGGAAAGCTATAACGATGGCATTATCGATGACGATGAATTTATTTTGCTGTATGAAGGAAACTTCTCGAAGAGTCCAGAATTTCCGTATGAAGACTACGAAAGATTCGACTTGGATGCGACTGGACGATACGGAATGCAAAGCTGAATTTCGCTTCACAAAAAAAAATGAAATTGTAAGACTAGCTGAAGCACTGGATATTCCTGGAACATTTTTTGCCACCAAGGCACAACAGCTCCTGGAATAGAAGGACTATGTCCGATGTTAAGACGACTGACTTACCTTTGTCGCTACTCTGATTTGACCGGCTAGTTTCAGGCGACCAGTACCGGAGCTGAGCATGATTTACAACATTGTTTTGGATTACATTTACAACACACACGGCCACAGAATAAGCCAGTGGAACCACACAATTCTAGATCCTGTTAGTCTAGAGAGGTATGCTGAAGCAGTCTATGACAAATGTGCAGCACTGGACAACTGCATAGAATTAATAGATGGGACCGTGAGACCAATCTGTGGTCCTGAGGAATTACAAAGAGTCGTATACAATAGTCACAAGCGGGTACACGCACTAAAATTCCAATCATTTGCCTTGCCCAGTGGTATGATTGTAAATATGTACGGGCCTGTAGGTAAGTATATGGTTCATAATAGACCCCAATAAAACTGTTTAAAATCCTTTACCTTTGTTATTTTGGGTGTTAACTCCCCCTTTTTTTTTTAATTTTATTACAGAAGGAAGAAAACACGACGCCGGTATGTTGGCAGATTCCGGACTGTTTAACGATCTACAGCGTTTTGCATTTTCTACCACTGGTCAACCCATTTGCCTTTATGGAGACCCAGCATACCCTCTCCGTATCCATTAGCAAGCTCCTTTCAGGAACGCAGTTCTAACTCCTGCCATGTAAGCCTTCAATTCCTCCATGAGTGCTGTGCGTGAATCAGTGGAATGGCTTTTTGGGGACATTGTCAATTATTTTAAATTTATGGATTTCCATAAGAATTTAAAAATTGGTCTAAGCTCTTTGGGGAAAATGTAAATTGTCAGTGCTCTCCTTCGCAATGCCCATACTTGCTGTAATGGAAATCAAACTTCAAAATATTTTAATCTGGAACCTCCAACCCTTGAAGAGTATTTTGTTTAGGATTCTACTTGGTGCTCATTTTTTTACTAATCAGCACAATATTTTTTGGCTAAAATCAAAAAGAGTCTTTAATCACATGACTTCAAAGTGTAAAAAGAGAGAAGGAGATGTTATTACACTGCATCATTTTAATACAATTTTTATCGGTCTTTCTCTTGCCTGCGTAGGAAGCGTTCCCGTACGAGCCAAACGAAGATATAGGGCCGCGAGAAGGAGTTTTCGCATTCAGGACGCGCGGAAAATGGGGCGAGAGCAAAAAAGACGAGGGAGGGGGGTGGGAGTGGGGGAAAGAATCCCTTCTTTCCCCTCCCCCACCCTCCTCCCTCGTCTTTTTTGCTCTCGCCCCATTTTCCGCGCGTCCTGAATACGAAAACTCCTTCTCGCGGCCCCATATTTTGTTCGGCTCGTACGGGAACGCTTGCAACGCAGGCAAGTCTTTCTCTCACAAGATTACTTTAGATAGATGTTTCAAATGGTAGTTAAATATGTTTAAGACGAAAAACGCAACATTTTCTTTCAAAGTATTTAAAAGTGTAACAACGACAGTGCAACAAAAATAACCATAGTGCCATTTGAAAGAAACCATATACAAATAAATGATTTGCCTACACTGAGTGGAAGCATGAAGTACACAACATCAAGTTAAACTATTAAAATTCATTCTACTGTCAACTGGGCTAGTAACCAACAAGCTCATTTAATTTGTTTTCTTTCTGCATTATAGACAAACAAGAACAGCAAAAGCAACTAACAACGTTTAAAGCCCAATTTTTCCAGTTTTTGTCGACATCACGGTGACTACATATTTTAATTTTTCTCAGTATTAGCTTAGAAGCAAGGGCTAGCATCAAATCATTTTGCTGTTTTGTCTGGACACTCATCATAGCCTGAAAATCCTGCATTTGCCTTTGTTGTTGTTGCTGCTGATTCAGCATCACCTGCATGAAGTTTTCTTGCTTCTTTGACTCGACCTCAAGCTGTTGTCTTTTTAACTCCAACTCCTGTTTTTGCATTCCTGTCATTTTTTTCTCTCAGAGAGTTCAGTGTGTCACTACCGCTCGATCTTTTCTTCTTCTTTTTTCCTTCGCTTTCACCCTCATCTGCCGTCCTTTTCTGCGTTTGTCCAAGTCTCTCCATAGCCTTCTTTAGAACATTTTCCCCTCTCGACTGTCTTGACTTTCTTCTGCTTCTCAACAACTCTCTGCTCGGTCTCGGCTGCAGTATTTCTCAATCAGTTCCTCTAGTGCCATTTCAACTTCTGTCATATCAGTTTCGGTCCCACTTTCTTTTTGTTCTCTTTTCAACTTATTTCTCAACTCTTTTGAAAGTAGGTTGTAACGATCTCGGACTGCCCGCTTGTCAACTTTAAAGTACACTTGCTTAATTTTGTTTAAGTTGTGGCGAACTCTTCCAACTTAGTTCCTCTTGCCACCGTGCCCTTTTTCGTCCCAGTAAATTGATCTACAACCAGTATTTCTCGGCATATCATATCGTCGTGAATCGGTACTCCATGTCATAGGCTTCCTAAAGATTATAATCAAAATCAATCCTTGAATAAAAAGTAAGCTTCATTTATGTGAATCCTGACTGATACTCGACTAAAGGTAAACAACTACCAAACTTACAGTCTAAAGTTTTACTTAAAATCGAATTACCCTTCGGTTTGCTCTCTATACTTGATTTAAACACTATATTCTACGGAGCCCAGTAAGTGCCATGATTTCTCTCCCCTTTTTCGGCCTCATCAGCATCGTCGTTTTGGCCGACTTTTATGTCGAGTTTTTTTGTTGTTTTTTTTGGCCGACTTTTTTGTCGAGATTTTTGTCGACTTCATTTATGTCGAGTTTTATGTCGAGATTTTTGTCGACTTTTTTGTCGACTTTTATGTCGAGTTTTTGCCGACTTTGTTGTCGAGAACTTTGTCGAGTTTTATTTAGATCCAGGCCAAAATGGCGTTCTTTGTCATTCGTACTGTTCTTGCTCTCAAAACGTGGACAAGCGAGGCTATACGACTTCCAAACTATATTCCCACATTGCAAGTGCATCCTGGTGGACGTTATGGCATCGCTGAAAACTATTTTCGTCTTGGGCTTGACTATACAGAGATTTCTGTTTGGACCGATTTCGGGAAAATCCAATAAAGTGTTGTTGATCACACGACGGCCTTGTCTTTTCAGTGTCTTATTAACTGTTTAACATTTTATTCTTTGCATGAATTTCGTTTGTCTTTCGAGGCACGTTTTAACTGTCTAAAACTTAAGGTTGTGTCTTGGAATAATCTGAATAGTACGAGATACAAGAGAATCTGTGTAGAGAAAATAGCTTTCAACGATGTCATTAGCTACACCGGATGCACTTACAGTGTGGGAATATAGCCAATTTAGAACCGTACATCCTCGCCGAGCGGTCCCCGTTTTGAGACTACTAAAGTACAATAAAAATGACGAAAATAACCATTTTGGCTTCAATCTAAGTATAATCTAAGTCTGAAGGCCAACTCTCAACAAAACACTGGACAAAAATCCAGTCTGAAGGCCGACTCTCAACAAAACACGACAAAAATCTCGGCAAAACAGTCAACAAATATCTCGACAAAAACCTTGACAGAAATCTCGACATAAAAGTCGACAAAAACGTCGACAAAAATCTCGACATAAAAGTCGACAAAAAAGGCGCCAAAAACCTCGACAAAAAACTCGTCATAAAAGTCGGCCAAAAAGTCGATATGAGGCCGAAAAAGGGGAGAGAAATCATGGCACTTACTGGGCTCCGTAATCATGATTCCTATCAGAATTGCTCAACTTTACTTACATAGATTTACTTTCCTTCGCTGTGGTTTTCGCGGGAGCATCCATGATGGCGACTGAAACACAAACAAATACACAGTCAATATTTATTCCTACTTGAATTCATTCACATTACAAACACGGAAAAATATCATGTTAATAAGCATTCCCATAGTTTTATTTAAAATTGGAATCGAGTACAACGTTTTACAAGTCAAAAGAAGGTAAAGAAGGTTGTAACAAATGAGAGGGTAATTAATCCGGCTTTGAACCTGTATGCGGCGTAAGCGTGAGCATTCTCGCCTAAGAGTGCACTTTTGGAGGACTGAGATAATGTGAAGAAGTACATTCGTTGTGACATCTTTTAGTTTCACGCAAACAAACCGTTCAGAATAGACAGCGAGTTTACTAAACGTTGAATACCCACATTTTCTGAACAAGCTAGCTGCATTCTGAAAAGGTCCCTTCTTGGTTTGATTTTTATGGGAAGCTTAAACTCAAGTGTCGTACAACAAATTTTAAGCATTTAGAGCTTACGCGCCGAAGAAGTGAACAAGGTGGTCCCACTGTGAACTGAATACTGGTGCACGATAGCATTCCACTCGAATGGTTACATATCTCCTCGGCACGGGTTCAGAGTTCAGAATGATGGTTTAAAGTGATCTAGTTTTCAACCCACCAGTTTGCCCATTATAAAAAAAATGTAAACAACAACCATCAGAATGAGAGCTATATGCCATGCATTCGGCAACTGCGCATTCAGTTATCTTGCACGATCAGTGTCAGTGATAAGCGTTCGCTGGGAATCATTCCATAAAGTGGGGGTCGATGCAATTTTATTCATCAAGGACCAAGGGAGGACCTCTCAAAAAAAGTCCTGTGTTCTTTGATTCTTAACCCAGAAAGGTCTTCCCACCTCACAGAAAATAACGTTCATACTTACATCCCATGAATAGTGCTCATTTGAGTGGGCTTACAACACAGCAGATTCATTAAATGGAGTAGAACACTCTTAGGGTGCGTTTTTTGGAAAAATAAAAATCTGGATTTCTGAATCCAAATACGGATTTTGCGTTTTTTGGTGCATGAAATCCAAAAACGGACCATGAAACCATAAAATCTTCGCTCCGGGTGGATTGTTCAGAACGAATTTAAATCTACCCTGGGTTCCAGAGGATATTTTTTTCTTATTGATACTGATGGTTCGCGGCGAAGCCGCGTTGACGAGGCGCAAAGTGCCGAGGAGAAAAAAATAACCTCTGGTCACAGGAGTACGCAACCTCATTTCCATGTGACAAATTAGTTCAGAATTTGAACTAGTTCGTTGATTGGTTCTTGTTTTTCCTTTCGGCGCTTCGCGCTGCGTAATTTCCCGCAACCAAACGAAAAAAAATAACCTCTGGCACCCTGGGATTTTGAGATAGATTCCGTGCAAAAATACCCTGCGAACAGAGTCTCCTTCGATCTTCCTAGATCAGTCGAGAAGAGGAAGGAGACTCTGCGAGCGCCTTCGAGATTTCCTTTTGAGCATGCTTCAACGGAAAGGTAACCGAGCCTCAATCAACCTCGTTGTCAAAATATGTTAATCATTAGTCGCATCGCTTGTGTGGAGAAGTAGCGCTTTCGATGACGACTTTGCACGCCTTGATCCCCATCCTCTCGCACGAATTTATCTGATCAGCAATTAGCGAATTCAGGGGCGAGACAACAAAAAGCATTGGTTCAGCTGGGAACTGTTCCTCAAGGTCGGAAAGTTCTTTCGCAACCACAGGGCAGATTTGGTAAATCAGCGATTTGCCATGACCGGTCGGAAGGGAGACGAAGGTATCGTTGCCACACAAAAAAGTGAATAGAGATCTTGTTTGTGGTTGTGTGAGGCTTGAAATCTAGTTGCCGATATTAACTTTCTGGAGAGCGGATTTCACGGCTTTTTCCCAGACTTTGTACGAAAGCGAAGCAGTCACCATTGTCACGTAACGTGGGCGCGGAAATAGTCAGCAATTCTTGCGAATAATCATGCGCGCCAATGAAAAACCGGTTTGACCAACAGGAAACTGGACTGACTCATCCATTTTCTCGGATGAGCGGCGCATCAGAGAATCTCGAAGGCGCTCGCAGAGTCTCTTTCCTCTTCTCGACTGATCTAGGAAGATCGAAGGAGACTCTGCTCGCAGGGTAGTGCAAAAATGGCACACAACATTTACCGTACGTGACGTTCCAACTGATTTGTCTTGTTCGCGCCATTTATCACAAGGGATTAGGAAATCGAGAAAATCTGGATTAAAGGTAGGTGTTGCTGCCGCATTTCGTAAATGATTTTTGTTTTCGCCGTTGGTTTTTATAATCACTTTCTGTCACCCTTATATGTCGTTTTCGTAATCATTATTCTGTTAGTTTTCCCTGCATAATTTTGCCTTTGTTTAGTTCATTAGTATAAAATTCGCTGTTTTGCTTTAAAATTCATTCTCATTTTGTGTTTCGGAGAATATTTGTCATTTTGTTTAAGTTTTATCCTTGTTTTAGTTTGTTCCGTTTAAAGCCATACAACGTTTGTAAGTATTCTTTCGTCCTTTCGTCGTTTGTAATTCTCTTGTCGATTTCTGTTCACTTAGTTCTTTGTAGTAACGTATTTCTTTGTTTCTTTTAGCAGCAGGTATCTGTACAAATTTTACGAAAAAAGCTAGACGAAAAAGGTACAGCAATTGTAAGCACCTTTCCTACAGATAATTAATTTGAGTGCGAAAATATCGTTGAAAGTCGTCGTTTTGTAACTTAAAAGGCATGTTTTTTATCACCTGCTTTTAATCGACCGCTAAGCTATTTCTTTCTTGTGATGTATTTTGTATTAGTGGACTCTTATTACTCCTTATGTAGAATATAGCTGGTGTTATGTCTTGTTCTAGGTTTCCTTCACACGTTGTCGTGTCATGGCAAATGACCCTGTGTTGGATTTCCCGGCTTTTGGTGTTTTTTGGTGTTTTGTGATCTAAATGATCACAAAAACCTTTTACTAATTATCCCCCCAAAAACTCACCAAACGAGTTAGACAGCGTACAAATGTAAAGTAAACAAAGTAAACAGACAGACAACGAAAACAAACATACACACACAAGCACACACAAAAACAAAAACATCAACAACTGGGCAACAACAAAAATGGGAGAAAAGTTTGTTTATTCCTGCTAAAATTTCAGTTGACTTCCGGTTCCGCTCTAGGCCTTTCTGTTCGTAAACAATCCATAAATCGCTTTGAACGATTACTTATCTGGTTCTTTTTGCCAGTGAGGTGGACTCACTATAATTCCTTTGGTGTTGGAATACTCAAAGTAGGGCGCTTACCGGAGACCGGGAACAGTTTTGAGACTGAACGGGTCTTAAGGAGGGGGATGAATAGGGGTATGCAAATCCGCCGATCCGCTATAATTTGATAACCAAATCCGTCAATCCGTTGAAAAAAATTGTTAAATCCGAATCTGTTCGCTACTTGTCACGTGAAAAGGTGAAAATTGCACCTTGAGCTGTTGTCTGTAAGCTGCACAATTTTTTAAAAGCGCTCTGACACTTTTTATAGGATCTTTAAGTACTAATAACTAAAAGATCTACCTTTACATTAGAAATCTGTTGTTGATCCTGACTTGTCGCCCAAAGAGAGTCCTGGCTCCTAACAGGAAAGTGGACCGTCTAAAAGCGCCAATGGTAAAAACCACAAAGCACTATGAACCTCTAAAAGCGCCAATGGTGAAAACCACAAAGGAAAGGGTTAATGACCTCATTAACCGTCTTCACCAGGGCAAACACATTGATGACATGACTAAAAAATGGCTCTCACAAACTCCCAATCCTCCTAGAACACCAATTTTCTATACGCTTACAAAAATCCACAAACCTAAACCGGTTGGTAGACCCATCATCTCAGGTTGTGACGGCCCTACTGAGAGAATATCCTCATTTGTGGATACATTGCTCCAGCCTATCGCACAGAAACAACAATCCTTTATTAAGGATACAACTGATTTTATCAACTTCATAGAGAAAACAATTGACAAAGATAGGCCAAGACACAATCTTAGTGTCAATGGACGTCTCTAGCTTGTACACCAATATACCACAAGGGAACAGAAACAGTATGCAAGGCATACGAAACGTTCCACAACTACAACCCACCGGTACCAACACGCTTCCTAAGGGAAATGCTTGGTCTAATTCTGAAAGAAAACTCAGTCGTTCCAGTTTAATGGGGACAACTATCTCCAAACACACGGAACGGCCATGGGAACTAAAATGGCAGTATCATTTGCCAACATTTTCATGGTTGAAATCGAATCAAAGCTTATACGACACTGAAGCGAGATCAAGCCTAAAGAATGGAAACGATATATCGATGATATCTTCTCGCTTTGGGACTGCAATAAAAAAGACGTGGATTGTTTTATTGAACAAGCTAATAAATTCCACAGTACCATCAAATTCACGGCCGAAATATCAGAGAACGAGATCACTTTCCTCGACACAGTGGTGTTCAAAGGGGAAAGACTCGAAAACGAATCCATCCTGGACATAACAACTCACCACAAGCGACTGAAACCTTTCAATATACACACTTCAAGTCATGCCATCCCCCAGGCGTAAAAAGTGTTACATTAAAGGCGAAGCAATGAGATTGCTTAGGACTAACTCTTCGAAAACAACATTTGAAGAGAGCCTTGTGAAATTTAAACAACGCCTGAGAGCACGCGGCTATCCAAAAACAATCATAGAAAGTTCTCTGTCAGGGGTCAACTTTGCCTATAGACAATCGGCTCTAACACAAAACAAAAAACTAACGCGAGGGTTCTGCCTGTTGTGACTACGTACCACCCAGCAGTTAACAGTCTTACAGTCTTTCCCGTAAAACCGTGAACGCCAGAAAAAAAATTCTGGAATGTTCATTGTTTCGCGACCAATCAGAAGCAACATGAAACCACAACCTAATTACCGTTACTGTTTGCGGTTCAGTTTTCTCACGCGTGATTGGCTTATTACTTGAAACACAATAACATTCCATAGATATTTCTGGTGTTCACGGTTTTACGGGAAAGACTGTAAACAGACAATGATGGAACACTGGGGCCTTATACAAAATCAGCCATTGTTAAAGGCAATTTATTTGAAACCTCCGATAATATCATACAAAAGAGGTAAATCTCTTAAAGACATGCTTGTAAGGGCAAAAATATAATCTAAGGCTCTAATGCGAGGTGACCACAAAAACCGCATGAGGAGCCCGTGCAGGCCTGTCACTCATTTCCTCTCAGATCCACGATCCGAACCTCCTCACAAGCAAAATCCAAAATCCAGACCCAAAAAATTCGATGAAACCGCAAACCGCTGCAATTTCAGGATCCGCAAATCCGTTACAATTTCGCTCTGAATCCGAAATCCGGGCAAAATAATTTTCAGAATCCGCCGATCCGTTAGCCTATTCACCCCTCTCCTTAAGTTAACTTTCGAAAGGTGAACACAAATTTGAAGTCATCTTCTGCAGTGTTAGCAACAGTCCGTGACCCGCCCGGCAAGGTCTTCAGCAGCAACCGTACCAATAGGGTGCTACCTCAGAGCAGGCTATGAAAAATGAAATTTTATATGGCCATTAATATATGACAACTTTAAAGTGCTGTGTTCACGTGCAGCAATGCCCTCAGAGTTATTAGCAAGCTAAGCGAATTCAAATCTTAACAACGCGCCGGACGTATCCGGCTCAAGCTGGTGTGAGGGAGGGAGGGAGGGAGGGGGCAGGGGGTGCGATGGATGTGTCCGCACCTCACGGGCTGCGGAGGTCCGCCCATGACTTATTGCGGATGATGGCTCAAACAAGAATTTAAAAACCAAACAAGCTGGCGTAGATTGAAAATGAAGTTTTAAGTGGTCCATCCGATGAACACCAAAACATAAATGTATTACATAGATCGCGACTACTACACTGATGGACAAAAATTGATACATTTTGTAGCTAAAGGAGAAGAGATCACCACGGCAGACTGAGTCGCGCTATCGTCAAATTTCATTCAGACGAATTTGATTCGCATTGAAATCATCGATCCGTCGCCATAAATTACTTTGTGTTTCGTGTCACCAAAGCGACGTACACTGTCTTTTTTTGAAATTTCAAGAACATACTAATAACAACAAACTCAGGTTGAGGGTCAGTTAAGAACATCTTTATTTTGCTCATTCGTTTTTGTCGCGTTGTGAACCTCTGTGATAAATGCTTTTTGTAATACGAAATTCACCAAGGGTTGGTTGGCGCGACCGTCTTTTTTGTGGCATCAGAGCAAGTTGCACAAGCATCAAGCATGTCTCGAGCAACTTGATACGTCCGCAATGATTTATTGTAGTAATTACCATGTAGCTTAAAAACATCTCAAGAACGTTTTCAAGCTCAAATCCGGCACCTCAAAAATAAGAACGTTCAGCCTCAGTTCGAAAGTAAGACGTTCTTATACAAAAATGAGTTTATGAATTGAAGACGCGTTACCGATATTTTGACGGGACATTCTTGGACGGGAGCTCGTGACCGAGAAAATTTATTTCCGGTAGCCGTGCTAGAATGTCCCTTCCTCGTATTTTAAGGTCGGTATTCGTCTTACAAAGACGGATAAAAGGCCTTGGACGAATTAAATTCGTTTAAGACGACGCGCTATGGTCGAATTTAATCGCGACGATTAAATGGCGCGACGTATAACCTCGGCCTAAGCTTAACATTTAATTGCTGTGTAACAGCAGTAATAATTATATAAGAATTTGAAGGAGAGCAATGGAATGTGAAGTTTTCTTTTCACTGCTAAGTACTAATTTATTCTATTCTTTTATATTATTACGTTTATATGTTTGAGTGTGAAGTAGTTGTATGGTAGCGTTATTTTACGACTGTCACGATATTCAGGTAAGATTCTATTTCCGTTTTGATCGTATGTCGCGCCCGTGGCTTACCAACAGTGGCTGCCTTACGGCCAAACTGTAAGAATCTTTTTCATCTCCAAATAGTCTATTCATCTTTGATTGTATCAGTGAAAATGGTATGTCTAAAATGAAACTGTTTTGAAGCGATGAGATTTTCATTTGCATATTATTTCCGGTGCATGTGATCGATTGTCACGGTGGCGTAATGTGTATGGCAAGCAGGACTCCTTTGTTTAAATTTAATTCATTTGCAATCCTCAGTTTTAATGCCAAACCGTCGCGTGTTATATTTTTCAGGAAACGAAATTTAATTCAATCAAATTAGTCAACCGATTTACAAAACGTCTTCCAGTTTGCTCAGCGGCATCGAATCGAAGAAGTTTCTGCATGAAATTCGAGAAGCTACTTCTGGCTGGGTGTCAATTGTATCAACAGCAAAGCTTTGTTTCAAATGGTGAGAGTGTTGTGAAGGCGACATGAGACTTATGGGAGACTTTTGAACGCCTTTCAAGCAAAGCTGTAGAGGTAAAGTTCCGTAAAGAATACGAATGGACTAAGCCTCGTTATTTACATAAATTACATTATTCATAAATGTTACTCAGTGAAACGTGTTGAATACAGATTTCCCAACCAGAGTACTTCTTTAGCTCTCCGGCTGGCGTCTATTTCACATAATCTTTCTCAACTAAAGGCTATTTCAGTCACGTATTGGGAAGTTTGTGGTAAGAATCGCAGTAGCGACTTTCAAGAGTACATAAAGACCACAAAATGTATGGTGATATTTATTTAATCGAACGTTGGTTTTCAGTTATAGATCTTTACATTGAAGCCATTTTGGTGTGTGTTCGGGGACCTAACTGAAACTCCAAGACGAAAAAAGGTTTTGAGACAGAAGCTGGTTTTCGTCGAATATAATTTCGACGGCTGCTACTGGGGTTTCTAAAATGGCTCCTCGATCATGTGTTCAGCTTGCGTCTTCCAAAACAAAAGGAAATAGTTTTTCACCAAATACGAAAGTATGAAATAACATATTGTCAAAGAAAACTCCAGTATTTACGACAATTTAATCCAAATATCCGTGAAACACTGGAAACAATATGGTGGAAGTTATTTCCTCGATTGAGTCAGTACACGAGATATTTAATTAATGCGTAGCCGTATGTATTTCCCAGCATTTTGTAAGGATATTTTAAGAAACTTGGCTTGACCTGTTGGAAGAGAGGCAGCAATTAGCAGCATTTTTCCTTGAGTTGTCCACAAGTATATTTATGTTATCTTTATGATCCGCCGATGAGAAACGGCCGCATCAAATGAACGCTAGCAAATGGAGCCAAAGAAGGCTATTGCGTGACATTACCGTGCTTCGAAATCGAAAATTTATCATGTTTTTCACAGAGATAGTTTTGGTGTCTGTCTGCATTTATAGCGAGTCTGCAGTCTGCAATCTGCATTTTATACTGACCGGTAAAACTTTATTGTTCGGGCAGAAGTGGAGACCAAAGTGTATCTTTCCGAGCGTTAATCACAATGAAAGCGTTTATGATTTGCTTTTCAATAACTTGTAACTCAGATTTGGGCATTGTCATGGTTGGATAATACTGAAACGCGCGTCTTGTGGAAAGCAAGACAATCAACGCATTAGAAATGAAAACACATTCATGTTGGCTCGTTGTGGTTCTTTGGCAACGTATCATTGTTTGCAAACCGACCAGGCCGCCATTCTGGAGTGGCTTCTGTTGGCGTGACAGGTGGTGCTGAGTCACGCTTCTTTGTTGTTTATTTTTGGCACGCGATGACACGCGATGTTTTATGTAACATAAAACATACCAATTTTAGGCTGTCATCTAACAGGAAAATAAACTTCAAAACCCTCTTCAATGAAAACAATCATACTTTTCTAATTCAAGTTAACTGGTTTTCACTTGCGAAACAGGCACAGATCGAGGCTCAAGAAAGAAGTTTCAAGTGAAGCCGTGTGCACTGCGAATTTCAAGCACAAATACAAGTTCCAAAACAGAACGGCACTTTTTACTGTAAGTGAAAATTAACTTAAGTTGTTTTGCACCTGTTTCACGAAAATTTGTCCCGAAACTTTACTTCTTGTCGGGTGGGTACAATCCAATTGAACATTAGTTTCAATATTGTTCTGCATGGAAAGTTTTGTGCTTCAACCAGTGACAGTGTTGCAACGCGAGGAAAGGAAATCTAAAAGCAGGACATGCACTTGACTCTGGACCTTCCGAAAATAAGCGATGAAACAAAATAACATTTGACGATGGAATCAACATTGAACAAGTCACAAGCCCGGTGCATGGGTCTTTTCAGTCCATCGTACTCTTCGTAAACGCATCATACTTCACGGAGTTGTTCCCAGTTGTTTCTTGTGCTGGATTTGTAGCACGTTCTGCAGAGGTTCACATGCATTGCCCTTGTACTGAGCACGTTATAGAAGGTTTCGTTACACGCAAAATTAACTTAGGAAATATCAGGAAGCTACAGTCGATATATCAGCTGGCATATAGGCAAACGAAATCGTTGCTACAAAGAAAGGGGAATCGGTGTCGTTCAACGTAGTGTCTTTAAGCTAGAATAATCATGACAAGAAGCAAAGATCCTTGGAACAACTTATGGTCGACTGGGTTTTGAAGTGTTTGTAAGAATTGAACTTGACTTATCCTCGACTTGTTTCCTACTCTACTCTTCCATCGTTCATTGCTATTCTTCCGTTCATTGCTATTCTATAGTCTATTTATTGTAGTCCATATTACGCAAAATCAACAGTCATTTCCGAATTCCGAATTCCCATTCCCTCCTCCAGATTTCTCACCCTATAATTCATTTTTTAGGGTTCAGTTTATTCTCGGAGACCCAGAGACAGATGGACTGGATGGGCGAAGGAACGAGACAGTAAAATTTCTGCTAGTCCCGATTTCGCCAGTGAATTCTTCGTCTCGTCCCGACTATCTGCGGACGGTTCAATCAGATTTCCTACAGCGATGCTATGAACAGAAAAAGCCTTGTTGATCTATTTTTGACCAACAAGGGCCATCTTGTTGTTGTTGTTTTACGGAGACATGATAAATGATGTTCAAATAAAATGCTAACGTAAACATGTCTCATTTGCTTCTAGAACACAACATGACTTGTTACTATCAACTGAGAAACGTCCGACGCCAGATGAAACGGTTGGTCCAGATCGGTTTCCTGTTGGCGATTGCCTTTGTTTTGGGCAGTGTTTTAAATAAACGGCGGCAAAATGCAAGCATTACTACCGCTAAAGGTAAGTTGGGTAATGTTTCAAATAAGTGGTGACATGACGCTATCATTACCTTGGTGGCTCATGTCAAATATAGGTACGTAAAGCGTGTATGAGCTCTTTTGTAATGGTTTGTCTCAGAACGAGATAAAAACAGGGCGGCAAACTGTGAAAAGATTACATAAATGCAATACTTCAAAAATGTCTAATGGTTTGGGTTTATCTTGTCCCTTTGCCGTTCGCAAAAGAACCGTTTGCGTGACCAAATTATTACAGCTTGTGTTGGAGTTGTTCTTATGGTGTTGTAGGTAGATTTGTTTTGCAAGTGGATTCCCACGGTTTCCAAAACACGACCTGAATTCTGCTTAAAAATTGAAGGCAAATCGCTACCCTGCGAGCAAGGTCTCCGGGGGGGGGGAGGGGGCGGGGAAGGGAAGGGAAGAAGGAGACCTTGCACACACGTCTCATAAATGTTCATATCTGCGTCCAAAGATTGGACGCAACATGTTGCTTGGCCGATATGATCGGGTAATGACGTAATCAATATATTTGGATACCCATGTACTTAAATGGTAGGCATAGCAACAGAAACGATAAAAACGAAAATAATAACATTTCTTATGACAAGGTTTTCAATAATCACAGAAAAGCTAAATAAAGTAAATTTTTGGTTAAATAGTGAATCGAGAGCTACGGTCTTGTCTTTACTTTCTTTACCGGGAAGCTTTGAAAACAAAGTATCCGAATTTCTTGCTTGCGATAAGGTCTACGTTATTGAAAAGAAACAATGTTTTATGTGCCTGACTAAGATTGCTAAAATTAGGGTATTTGGAATCTGTGTTATCGAAAACCTTTTTCCTGATACATTCATGTGCATTGCAATAAAACAGGAAGTGAAATTCAGTTTCTACTTCACCTGACGTACAGTATAGACATATAAGAGACCTTTAACTACGGGTTTGTTCTCTCAACCGCAAACCGCAAACGGTTTCTTGTTAGAGTGTCTCATGCCACATTGATGCTTTTGCAAAACGTGTGCATGCTTTGTTTGATTTTCGGAAGGTTGGTTTTAATTTCCTCTACACTGTAGTTCACAACAGTGTTCACGTTTTTTCCTGCTAACTGGCCACTTCCTCCGTATAGGCGCAAAATTTCGTTAAATCGTTTATTATAAAAAACACATCGCAGTCCGAAGACTGAATTACGTGTTTAGTTACAGAAAGAGAAAAAAATGAATTAAGAAAACTTTAAAGCCTTAAAAAATGTAGTCTAAAATATCTAAAACGGCTGACTTACATAATTAGGAAGACTGCTATGAAACAATTGGCATGAATACTCTAAAACTGATCTAACGCTACTAACAGTAGAACATAACCAAGTCGCTAGAGGAGACTCCAGCTCTTTTCAGTTGTCTTAGAAGATACAGTCGTTTTGATAGGTATAGTGCTAATGTGGTCGTTCCACTTGAAGTCGTCTCGGATCGTGATGCCAAAAACTTGGCTGAGTTGACTCTTTCAAACTGAAACCCGTCTAGACCAACTGCACCTCCTTGCATTTGGTGGGATTCATTTGCAGACGATTCTCCTGGGACCATTTGCAATGTGTTCTACAGCATGCTGAAGTGAGCTTTGCTGGGACGGAGGGATCACTTCAGAAACTGTAGTGTCATCCGCAAACCTCCACATAAGAGACGACCCCTCAGGTAGTTGAATATCGTTAATCATCACAAGGAACAACCAAGGGCCAAGACGGGTCCCTTGAGAAACTCTAGCAGGGACACTGAACCAGTCAGAAAATGCACCATTAAGTTTCACCCTCTGATGCCTTTCTCTCAAGAAATCTATTAATTATCCAATTAACGACTGTAGGCTTAACTCCAAGATTGCACAATCAGGCAACCAGAATGTGGTGATCTATCGAGTCAAAAGCTTTCCGAAAATCCGGAAGAGAGGTCCTCACAGTCGATCCAGTGCCGTCAATTGCACGCAACTAATGGTGGAACATGGAAATTAAGGCAAATGTCGTGGAAGAGCCTGGGATGAAACCAAATTGACTTGTATCGATCGTGGGTAACACAACTGGTTTCAGCGCATTATTGATCATAAAGCCCTCTGGAATCTTTGACAGCATACAGTAAACGTCAATGAGATTGGCCGAAGATCTTTGTTAAAGTCGTTGATAGTAGGCGACTTGGGTTAGGGAGGAATGTCTGCAAGTTTCCAAGCACGCGGAACTCTGCATTCAGAGAACGAGGTATTGAAAATATCGACTAACAAAACATCGTTAACAGAAAAAATAAATGTGAATGATGTGTATGAAATCAATCATATATGAACTGCGGAAGTGAAATCAAATGAAGAACGATCCTCGCAGTTGTGAACGCAATTTATGCAGTTGCGTATTGCGTAAACTGAGAAGCCTGAAAAAAAAATCAGGACTTCAACGGGAACTTCAACTCTCAAATCGGCGCGTACAAGTTTCGTTAATCAAATTTGATTTGAAAAATATGACGCACGCGTTTTCAGTTGCATTTTCCATTAATAAAGAGGCAGCAGCCTCGAAACGTCTGGAGAATATATTTTTATCTAGCGCTCAAACTTTCACTTCATTTGTTATGTAGTAGAGCACCCGTTGTCTGCTGGTCTCGCCCTATTAGAGAAGGCAACAATGAAGGTTAAAGTAGCACAATAGAAGCCCCTGCCTTTATCTGTTTTGCTGTCTATGAAGTTAATGGTTTGCAGGTTGAAATCGTGTTAACAGAATAAATAATTTATTCAGGTACCAGTTTGGAGTTTTTAAATGTTCACATTTTGGGCAAAATCTGTTGGTTTAAGCACTACTCACAGTCAAAAACACATCCTCGTGGCATGGGATGTCGGTTTATGTTTATATCTGTTTTATTGATTCTCAAGATGAATAGAATTTATGGTGAGTCATTAGCCATTGTGCTAATTTTTTTTTTGTTTCTTTACGTATACCATAATCAAGGACATGAAAACTGTGCGACTAATAATTCAGGAAGAGAAGTCCACTCTTACGCTTTACTGATGCAAAGAATACTGAAATCAGTAAAAAATTTAGCTCTGAGGTAGGAGAAGATGGAATCACATGACTGGATCGATCAGAATAGTCACTAGCTTCACGAACTCAAACTGAGGTACCACAGTGTGCTTGTTACACTCTATTCCTATAGAGCTACGGTACTGTGAAACGTAATGCGCGCGATTCGTAGAAATTCTTCGACTTTCGCTTGTGACGGTGAAGCATTAGCGACTTCGCCTCAATAACGAAATTTCGGCGCTCCATTTCAGTTGGGCCAAAATTTTCGTTTTAGTGAAAAGCGAACGTTCGATGCTCTGAACAAGAACGAATTTTCGTCAATGGGAAACGAAAGTTTGTTTGTGGGAAGCCAAAGTTTGTAAGTAAGAAATGAAAGTTCGTCTGCAGCAAATTAAAAGAAAGCATTGCTGGATTTTTATCCACAGTAAACAGCACAGGTGGAAAGTTGTGAAATAGTTTGAACAGTGACTTTGAACGTTTATTTCGTTTGTATTTGTTTAAGTTACTATTTGTTGATTTTGAGTGATTTCCGGTCAGCGGTCATTCATCGTTTACGTCACTACTCGGGACAGTATAAAACATGTTTTGTCGTTCCCGCTAAAAGCTCTCTCAACATGACCGCCATGTTTGTAACACCGTCAAGTTGAAGTAAACATAGTTGAGTTCCTACCACTGTTGTATTTCCTGCTTCCCCACAAAAGTACTGCTGCCGCTCTTTAAGAGCAACAGTGAAAAGCGTTGCTCTATTAAGAACATCAGTAAAACGTTCTGCTCAGTGGTTCTCATTCAAATGGTCACACTTCAGGATCTCGTCCGACGGCGAATCTCCCTTTTTGATATTTGCCCCTTTTATAAATTGCTACTGAGAGAGGGAATTGTATTTCCTTTTGCTTGAACCTAAATATCAAAGTGAATCAGAATCGCTTGTTGGGCCGGTTTACGTCTTATAATCTGCCGTCAATAGTTGGTTGCGTCATTCTTTTTATAGACCTCCCACCAGGCGTACGGTTGATTCGGGGGGCGGGGGGGAGTTGAAGGATAAGAGTTGGAGGGAGGTGGGAGGAGTTTAAAATGAAGCCAACCTTTAGCGTGACACAGATTATGCCCAGCCATCGTCACTGGCCAGCTGTGTGGGAAACTGATAAAAATGGACGAGTTATTCTTAACGTTCTAGAGTGCTTTAACATAATACAAAGACGTGATTTGCTGCTGGATAAAAGTCGGTAGAAATGGTTTGTGTCCTTTTTCCCACAAACTGCCTCATTGAACCCATAATCATCCTTCATTTGATTTGAACCCTTAATGTTTGGAAAACACATACCCTATTTTCTCAATTTAACGCCCCCGGCACCTAATTCAATCTTGACCTGATGGGCCCGACGTTTGAAGCATATTTTGAAGCACATTATGTTCTTTTGTGTCTAGTGTTGAAGACACCCTCGAAACTGCCACATCTAACAGAAAAATCATTGGGGACGAATGTAACTGCTTACAGTGATGTCGTCAGTGCCACAAGCAGTCCACAAAGTGTCATCGACTACATAGCTGCCAAAATGAAGCTTCGTTTTGATGTCTTGTCCCCGCAGACAGCTCAGATAACGTTGTTTAACAACGGGTCACAACTCGTCAAAGCTGACAAATGGGGTGTTTACATTTGCACATTGGGCGTGTTTAACGGAGGTCAACAAAGGATGCATGACGTGGTGGGTGGGGGTAAGGTTACGCTGACCCATATAAATGGATGTTTGTACAAGATTGAGCCCATGGATCAATTCAAGCCTATAGCACCAGGGACATCCGTACAATTTCAGTTTGATTCTACTCCCGTTTGGGTAGGTACATAGTTTGACTTCCGTTGTAGCCACTTTTCACTATTCTGAATGAAACAAAATAAATCAATAAATATATAAATGAATGACCTTTATTTAACCTCGATAGTATTTGTAACACTGGTTGTTTAGCCAGATGCGTGCAAAGAAACCAAGACATATCCAACTAAACTTGATAAAAAGGTTCTGCAGATCCACGCCGCTTTGAGTCATCAGTGGTAGAAAGTAATTCAAGTAAAAAACTGTTTTTGCAGGCTCGTTCTGATCTCACACCAAACTGGTACATTGCTCGAGAGGGGTTAAAACCAAGGACTATAGCTAACACCGCAGGCGAAGGTCTCCATTTTGTATTTAATCCCAGCGCAAAGAGGTCGTGGGACCTATACAGTTCCGTAACTGCCGCTGACCTTGGTCACGCGCCACTGTTGGTGATTCCAACTCCAGAGAAAATTGTCAGTATAAACAAAACAAGGTTTGTTACTATTACCAAAGCTTGGACTGCATGTGGAACGGAGAGGCTGAGGAACGAGCTTGACTATTTGGCAGGTAAATACCTACACCATTGAGCTTCTATTTGGAAAATGAGTTTTTAACGTGTTGGCATTGCGATGTGATCCTGTAGTGTGCTAGGACACCATTTAGCATCTATTGGGGGCGGGTGGTAAATTATCAGTAACGTGTCGGCATTGCGATATCCTCCTGTAGTGTATTATGACAGTAGTTTCTCCTACATGGCAAGTATATCCGGGAACTTGGTTTGTGTGTGTGACAGAGCCAGAAGCGAGAGAATGCGAAAGAGTACATTTTAAGCCTTTTTTGCCTTGGTGACCTTACGACACTACACATCCCTTGAGTTGTAAGTTTTGAGAACCCTGGCAGGGTCTCACTAAGGGTCACTGCACTTTTCCAACCTGGTGTAGACTATATTAGGAAGCTTGAGCAACGAGGACGGGAACGGCAACGAGAACATGACAAAACAATACGTTTATTGAACCAAGCCAATCGCTCTGCAAGTGCGTTTTACACTTTGGTACCGTTTGTTTTGCCGTCCTCTGCAAAACAAAACGTGAAATGACCAAACAAAGTTCATGTTTTCACGCGAGGACGAGGGCGCTCGACATGATGGCAATTTTTTTACGTCAACGGCGCTCACAGTAATCTAGTCTCTAGATAGTTTGCTGCCGCAGTTTTTGAGTTACCAAAGTAAATTTTAATAGTAGAGAGAGACTGACAAAATAGAGGAGTTTTGGAATGACGCTTTCTTTCAGGTTTACGTCGCGCTGCTAAAGCTCCCTAATATTGATCAAAAGAAAGCGAACCCCGATCAGACATTCTTAGCGGTCATACTCTTTAAAGACTAACTTTCTTTATGTGTCACTTATAACTTAGGGAAACTGGCATTAGCGCAATGTAAATCACTAGACGAGGAATCAAGAGTGATTAAACTTGTTCTGAAATCACTGGATCCCTTACAGCGCACTTTACCCATTACGAACGAGTCATATGATTTAGAAGTAGACGTCTCCAAGGAATTAGTCACCATCAGCGGCCAAGGATCTGATGGGGTATTTTATGGTGTCCAGACTCTTCTCGCACTTATGAGCGATAAAGGCGAGGTTCCTCTAGTGTCAATCAAAGACTCGCCTCGTTTCCCATATCGCGGACTCATGGTTGACGTCGGTCGCAATTTTCTCCCCACAAATGAAATTCTGAAACTGTTGGATGTTATGGCGATGTACAAGATGAACAAATTTCATTTTCATCTTACCGAAAACGAAGGATGGCGACTGCAAATACCAGGGCTCGAGGAGTTGACCGAGGTTGGTGAGCAGCATTGACGTTTTTTTAAGCAAGTATTACAAAGTAAATAAATATCCCATTTTACAGCAACCCTGCCCCCCTCCTATCAACGGAAAATCCCTGGGAACGAGGTTGATTTTACGATGGTGTGTTCAATGACCTGGGTTTTGAGTGACAGCGAGGCTGGAGTTGACCTGTTCTTGTCATGAAAATATGGACTAGTTAGATAAGAATACCTTGATTTACATTAGAAAAGTAGTGGTCTGTTTCAAAACAAGGGCACCCCCAGACTCGCTTCTACTCAAAGGCAAGGTCAATGAACACACAACTGTAAATCTCACGGATGATAAGGAATGTAGAGAGTAGAGACTGCAATTTTCAGGAATCGAAAAGTTGAGCAGGTCATAAAGCTGGCAATCGTGAGACACCCCATAATGATGCTGCATAAAAGCAGCAAGACTATTGCAGAAGTTAATGATTTGGAGGTTTGTATTCCATCTTGACAATGTGCTAAGCTGCAGATGCAAGTCATAAGAGAGAGGCACCTGGGCTTGATATGCACCGTTTCACATCAAATGACTGTCCTCCAGAATTCTTTCTTTTCTTTTTAGATCTAATGTATTTGATACTTTGATATAAAAACGCTGTCAACAAATGAAAATAACAATAACAACAATAGCATCAACATAAACAAAAACAAAAAGGCCGATGTTTCTGAGAGACCGCTGAAATTGTGCAGACCGAGACATCTGTAGAAGAGCAGTTGCTCACTCAATCAGTTGGAAAAGACATTTGTTTACTGCATTTCATGTTGTATAAAAAGTGTTTGATGGAGTGTTGTGCGTCCGGTGCTTTCTCAGTTGTCGCATCGTGATGGTCATCAAGTATCGGCGTTTTCTTTGGCAACGTGAGTTGCCATCTGTACATCTTACTCAAAAACCTTGAGACTTTCAGTGATAAGCAGATTTCGTTAGGCAGGAAGGTAAATTAACCGCCGTAAATAGATTCCAGTGCCGATGTTTTGAGCTTTAGCCCTTCGTCATAGCGAATCGAGGAAATCGAGGGTTGTGTGTGGTTTATGTAGTGGGTAAAGGAGCTACGCTGTTGGTGGAAGCCTGGTTACGCAGCATACAGTAACAAAGTAGGCAATTGGAAACTTTTCTTTGTTCCATGGGGATTAAGAACGCCAATTCTGAAGGTTCAGTTTTGCTCTAAATTTGTTTAGCTTTCTGTGTCACCTTGGTGAGAAGAGATGCAAGGACTGTTACAACTGAGCTCAGGAGAACGGTTTGGTAGGTTAAAGTGTTGTGCGACTTGGCTTGGGTGCATGTTTGTCAGTTTTTCAAGTTCAACGTCTCTCGGGCGAGAAACCCCAGCGGAACGACTCTGCCCGGCGATTAATTTACAAGCTTTTCTCGTGTTCTCTCAACATCCCAAGTGGGTTTATTACGCCGGGAAACCCATAGAAAATGCGGTCTATTGCTTTTAGGAAATAGTTGTAAGTAGTAACTTATTAAAAATATCCAGAAGTTTCACCAGAAAATATGAGTTTACCCGTTTAATAAACCATAGGTTTTTGGCCAATCAGAGCGCGGTTATCTCAGCTATTTTATAACTGTTCTTATGCTACGCAACAACAAGGAAATCACTGATGATTTCTAGTGCGTGATCCTTTTGTGGTACCTAGACTTAGACCATTACATATGAATAAAGGGGGTAGTTTCTAAAGAAACTGTGCTGCTGGGTCGGTGAGGGAGTTGTACACAAATTATCAACGGAGTTGATAAAGTAAATTGACCACCGTATAGAGATTCTAGAAGCTGACGTTTCGAGCGTTAGTCCTTCGTCAGAGCGAATCGAGGAATTATGGGTTGTGTGTAGTTTACTGATAGTGAAGATGGAGCTATGCTATTTGTGTTAACATGGCAACGCAGGGTTGTTAAAAAGCACCGGTGACCAACGATATCGCCGGCTACTTTCCTAGTTTCGCCGGCTACGATTCGCCGTTAAAAAGAGAAAATATAGGGCCAAAAAGTGTGTTGTTACCCCCTGAATGCCGTCTACTTTCCCAGATTCTCCTTTTACTTACAATCTTTTTGACAACCCTGCAATGTAATTAATAGGAATGCATTAATTGAATGAAAAGCGTTCGTTAATACGTTGGGGACTCAACCGGCTGCCGATTTGTTTAGACCTTTACGAAATCTATTAGATTCTTCTTGATACCTTTTTTCTTGTACGGTACACCTGATTAGGTTGGAGCCAGGAGATGCCACGATCTACAAGAGAAAACCTGCATCTTGTCTCAACTTGGTTCAGGCCCAGATACCAGCACAGCGGGGACTGGATACTACTCTACCGAAGAGTATGAGGAAATATTACGGCACGCTAAAGAACGCCACATTCAAGTGATTCCTGAGTTCGACTTCCCTGGGCACAGTCACGCAGCTATTAAGAGCATGACAGCCCGTTATGATAAATTAATGCAAAAAGGACTGGAGAAACAAGCGCAGGAGTTTCTTCTTAGTGATTTTGAGGATCAATCACGTTATTTTTCCGTACAACATTTCAAAGACGAAGCCATTAATCCTTGCATGGACTCCACGTACAAGTTTATCAGTCACGTGATATCCTTTTTAGAACGGATACACAGTAAGATACAACCGCTGACTCTTTTTCACTTTGGAGGCGATGAAGTTGCCGATGGAGTCTGGGTACGCTCTCCAGTTTGCCAGGAATTTGTACGTACCACGAGCGGACAGGAAACTGTTAGTAAAACTTTTTTAAAGGATTATTTTCTGGAACGACTTTCGGAAATCACAAGTAATCTGAAGTTAAATCTCGGCGGCTGGAGTGATGTTTTCTTCCCGCTGAGAAGAAGTTCACTGGCGAATAAAGATGTGTTGGCTTATTATTGGAGTTTTAGTACAGATCTGGTGAGACTGCGTTCGTTAGTTGAAGGAGGATTTAAGGTGAGAAAATAAGGCTGGTTATAGAAAAAATAAATGAAGAGGTATGGATAGTTAACAATTATTGTACGGATTGAAGCTGAGATTGTAGAAAGCCAACATGACGCTTAGCGTGGAGCTCCCCATAATCATTTTGTACCAATCAAACGCGAGTTGAATATTTGTTTCACTTAAAACAAACAAACAAACAAACAAACAAACAGGGTGGACGAGTGGTTAAGGCGTCGGACTTGAGATCCGTAGGTCGGGGTTCAAGTTCCGCTCTGACCACTTACTGATGTTGCTCTTGGCAGTACCTAGTTCAGCTTCTCGGCTGCCCTTGTGAAAAAGGGACTGGTCTGCAAATTAAACTGTGTTCGTTCATTGTTCATGAAATCCCCTCATGGGGAGTGGTCAATTAAGTATTTATTATTATTTTTAATAAATAACAATATCATAGCGGAGCTCCAGCGGCCCGAAGGGCCGCAAAGCGGAGCCCCATACCTATAGAAACCCGTCAACTGCTTTTCTCATGGTAATCTTGGCTAGCGGTATTGCTCGTGGGCGCGACCGACGACGACGACGACGACGACGACGACGACGTCGCACAATAATTAATGATACCCTAATAATAATAATAATAATAATCCAAAATGGCGGCCATACTCCAGCTGACCATCTAGTTTACTGCCGACATCTTTGATATCAGACATCCATGTCAACGTCAATTGACACCTGTCAAAACAACGTATCCGCTGACCAGTATCACGTGACCATATTGCGGGCTCAAGTTATGAGCTGTCGAGGTCAGCTGTTTTTTGAAGTTGACCGCTGACCAGGTACTCGTTTTCAATTCGATCGCAGGCTCAAGCCAAGCCAAAACGAGGCGTAAGTTTTTGCCAGGATCAACAGATCTCCGTCCTGTAAACAATTTGCCGCCTACCTTGACTACTTCTCAGTTCGTTTTTTGTTTAAACCGATGAGAATCAGCCTTTGGATGTTACGAGCAGCAAATTGGATTGCCTGGCTTTGCTATTTTATAGTTTACGGATCTGCGAGAGAAAAAGATCGTGTGGTTTGGCAGGGTTTTAATCATGCAGGCGCTGTCTTCTATTGCTCACTTTTGCTGTGGATTAAACTGGAAGGTTTTGCCGCTAAAAATCCTTAATTGAAGAAGCTTCCTTGGTAGACACGGGAAGTAAAACAAAGTGACGGTGAAAAACTTCAAGGCCCGATAAGGATTTGTATCTGCTTAGCAAATGAATACGTATACTTTTGTACTTTTGTGTGAATACAAGGAACGCCGAAGAAACATTCGCTGGCATCGTTCTTTGTTTTCTTACCTTTTGTTGTTTTCATGTTGTTTGGATGGACTAAAAACGCTCGTCTTTTTTCCAAATGCATATTTTCGCGCCAATATTTCATTTTGGAGCCTAAAACTCTTCGTTTTCCCTGCTGTCGCTCATTTTTTTGGGCAAAGAATTGGTTGAAGAAAAGCCAAGCGAAGTCCGGACGGTTTATATCCTCGGCTTCGCTTTGTTGACATTATTGGAAACTCGCAAAAGAGTAATCAACAACTCATTGCCAAATATAAACACGATTTTTAACAGCTGCAGCATTGGAAATGCCAGCAATTTGTTGTCCATCAAAAGCAATTCTCGTTGTTAGTTAAAAAATCCCAGATTTTTAAGGCTATTGCAGTAAAAACTTCGTCCTTTGTTCAATGTTTACGGCTGAAAAATGTTTTTCAGAAATCCTGAGTCAGATGTTATCATTAACAGTGATGTCAAAAATAATACCACCCACGACTTGTAGTCAAGGTTTGTCGTTTACAATATTTGCAAGTGATCGAAGTCAAGAAAAAAACGATTCTCAACATCACTCGATAATTGCAGTTGATCACCTGAGTTGATTCATGGCTAAAATAGTATGCTCGATCAGTCTGTCGCAGTCACTTTTCTCAATGAAAAGTAAAGTCGATTTCGCTCAACGTTTTTAAAAAGGACATCTACGGCACTTTCTATCGTCTTTACTGCATGTAATAGATCACAAGAATAACACAATAAAATGTTCAAAACAAGGCGAGCAAAGTACTTTTGTTCTTTTATGGGCGGTGTCGAAGAGAGCTCACTTTGAGGTTTTATCGCACTTTCGCTGTAAAATATTTTTTGATAGATTAAAATGTCACCGATACATGTCGATTGTGAAGTTGGTTTAATAGTGGGACACTAGAACTGTTAACCTAGTGAAGTGATTTTTAGCACTTGTATCAAAATGTAATCAGATGTAATTAAACTGTGATGAAGAAAAGTTTGTTAATCGTTTTTGCTCATCATAATCATATAGTTCCTGTGCCACAAAGTAGTGGTGGGAATCGGTTGAGATTTCACAACCGATCGATCATCGATTATAATCGAAGAAATCTGCCAATAAGCATTTCTTGTATTTTTCACCTACATATAAGTCAAAGTGACAGCGGGTACGCACAGGTAAACACATTCTTAGATTATCTGCTGTTATGACTTAGAAGTTAGGAGTCCACGAAAAACCACACCAAACTCACACCAAGATATTAAACGGACGTTTTTCTTGATTTTAATATTTTTGTGTCCCCAATAAATTTTTAATTTTTCCGCAACAATCGATTATGAAAAAAGCATAATCGATTGTCGCTTCGCTTGAACTTTTCGATCAACTCTTTCTATTACAGTCGTTCATCGGCCCACCACTACCACAAAGGCCGATGATAATTCGAAAATCTACGTTTGCACTTGATTGAATGATGGTTCTGGCTCTGCAGCAAAACAGTAAAAAGTATATATATATATATATATATATATATATATATATATATATATATATATATATATCTATCTATCTATCTATCTATCTATCTATCTATCTATCTATATATATATATATATATATATATATATATATCTATATATATATATATGTAATCACAATACAGAGAAGTCCTTACTGAAGTCATGGCTCGAGTCCTGTGGCATTGCCACATTAGTTTATCTGTAAATGCTAATATTAAGCTCCGCTTTTAGGCTTGCCTAAATATATATATTATATTTAACAAAAAGGAAAATCACTTTATCTAAATTTGCAATTATTGATCCACTAAGAATGGTAAAAAGGCTAAATGTATTAAAATAGGCTTTTCTCCAAAAATATTACCAAAGCTTTCTTAAAGTATATCCTATACATGAAAAATATCCTATATATACAGTCACAACTGAGTCCTGACAAAATCTCAGGTGATAAATCTCCAAACGTAACAAAGCGGTAGAGAAAGGGGAGGGAAACTTATTAAAATTTCGTTTTAAAAATGTTCTTAAAAAAAAGAAAAGAAAAGAAAAACAACAACAACAACAAAAGCTCTACTCTCTAAACCCTGCTTGTTCTTTTTCGATCTCAAAGTCACAATGCTCAATGTTCAGAGGGACACGCCCTAATGGTGCGTGAACCTTTTAGGCAAAGTAAGGCGGATCTTAGTAGAGCGAAGGACACTTTCGAACGTATCCATGAAATTGTTGTGCTATACTCCTCTCCTTTCTTAATAGATATGAATTCCGCAAATCTACTGTGGAAACGTTTGCATTCGTCCGCCATGCCTCCGGTAGTAGTGAAGATTAAAGGTGTAAACTGCTCAACTTCCAAAACCCTGTTCGCGTACAACCTTATCTTCTCATCTTTATGTTTGCGGTAAATCCGCTGAATGGTGAGATCTTTGTAAGACTCTGCGTTTGGGTGAATGACCTTCACGTCAAAAAAGGCAGAGCCTTGCCTACCCCAAAAGCCACGAGCGTGGACATCCAAACGGACATCCGGTGTTTGGTTCGTACCCCTCGTCAGCGCTTCTCCCGTTATCTCCTGGAGAACGGGTTCCACTTGTACATCGTGGCAAACAAGGTTTAGCATGTCGGCCTCAAGATCACGCAACTCGTTGTGCCTCTGGATGATGAATCCTCCTCGATAACACACCATGGCATTATCCACCGTAAATGTATCTCCACAAATACAAGTGGAGGGCGTGTCAGCTATGTGCCAGTCATAGCGGAGATGAACGGCATCCCTAAACTCTCTCTTGTTTAAAGTAAAGTTCATTTCCTTTAACGGGACAACTGTTAGCCATCTAGAGGCGCCTTTTTCTGTAGCAAGGTCAGCGGCTCTCTTGGTGTTATCAGGCAGTGCACTCTACTTCCTCTACCCTTTCTCT
Organism: Galaxea fascicularis; assembly: GCA_948470475.1. Taxonomy (NCBI): domain Eukaryota; kingdom Metazoa; phylum Cnidaria; class Anthozoa; order Scleractinia; family Euphylliidae; genus Galaxea; species Galaxea fascicularis. The sequence goes on from OX419337.1 coordinate 11,683,312, forward strand.
AAGATGTTTATCATTCTCCCTTCGGTTGTGTTGCTGCAATTTCCGTATATCATCATCATCCGGGAGCTCGAGTGCCTGAGCTTCTAACTGCTTTACCAGAGGCTAATATAATAATAATAATAATAATAATAATAATAATAATAATAATAATAATTAATAATAATAATAATAATAATAATAATAATAATAATAATGATAATAATAATAATATATTATTATTATTATTATTATTTGATTACTGTTATTGGTGTCGTTGTCAGGGCTTCGTGCAGAAAATTCATTTGCCTTTTCTTGAGTAAAGGAGCAATTTTTTTTTACTTTTTTATACTACATCGACCGCTTTTCGACTATTCACCGGTTTATTTCTTCTGTTTGCTAGGTTGTGCTCTCCTCACCGGATGTTCTTTATTTTGATCATCCTTATGAGCCGGTCTACGAAGAACGCGGCAAATACTGGGCAGCAAAGTTTATTGAAACCAAGAAAGTTTTTGAATACTCGCCCAGTGATCTTAGCAGAGGCATCCAGAAGGGCAATGAATCTATCCTGGGTAAGGTAAAGTCCGGTTCTGTTATGACGAGAAAATCTTACGTTATCGTTAGCAAAGAACGGAAGAGTCAGTCCCCATACAGAGAATGAATATATACCCGGTGAACTAGAATTTTTCGGGAGAAATCGTAACAGTGTTGTTGCTTCGCACCCACTTGGTGATGATAAGCGGATATCCTGATGTAAGTTAACAAAAATAAAGACGGTAAAGGCCGTACATCGGTTGTACCATGGATTCGTTTAGTTTATCTAATTGTAAAATAGTTAGGATTTTAAGTTTTTCCTCCATTGTCAATAGCTTTAAAGAAGGATGAGGACTTTGCAAGTGCGTCTCTCCCCCTTTTTATGCCCCTTTCCACGGTCCTCTTTCTCACGACTTTCGCATCACCCACTCGTACCTTGAGTGGCTGGTATTAGCGTTTCCACGAACCAAAGTTTTAGTGCTAGTTTAGTTTCTGTTATTGATCGTCTTCTATCCCATCAGGCATTGAAGCCGCCGTCTGGGGTGAGACCATTCGAACCGCTGACCAAATGCAAAGTATGCTGTTTCCACGTCTCCTTGCTGTGGCAGAACGCGCCTGGCACAAAGCAGCTTGGGAAGACATTGCTGTTGCAGAAAATCGAAATCCCGTTAAGAATGGTGACTGGGAACGCTTTGCAAACACGCTAGGCTATAGGGAACTGGGCCGGCTTGATAAAATGGGCTTGGCATATCGTGTGCCTACACCGGCAGCAAGGTAGGTTTCTTATCGGCTGTCGTAAATCCTTGTACTCCGCCTGCTACGCAAGAGAAGGTAGTGGAAAGCAATAAACCGTGTTGTCTAAGAAACATGGTTGTTATGGTTGTTAGCTCTGCTCACAGGCTGTGTCTCGCGTGGGATTTATTACGCGGAATTTTAAATTCATTCATGGGCAAAGAGCGAGCGAACCAAAAAGGAATTGACGAGGCCCCGTTTCAAGCCCGTCGCCTCGCTTCTCCTGCCAGAAAATACATTCTGGTGGATGAATCTCGCGCCAGACTCCAATTCGAGATTTGCTTGGTGGCTACGCGCCGCTTTTAAATCTCTTCCATTACACAATTGTTCCCCAGGTTGATCGAGGGAAAGCTGAGCGTCAAAACAACTCTTCCAGGCCTTAAGACTGAATACTCAACAGATTCAGGTCGGACGTGGCATGACGTCACACAGAACATAAATGTCACAGGCAAAATGACATTGAGAACAAGGTGAGAATGTTACTCATATTTGTTATCACGGTAATTACCGTCAAGAAGGTACAACAACAACAACTCTTTGTTTAAGCACGGGGTACTGAACCTTTTTAGGCTTCAAGCTAATTGCCGTGTGAAAAATAAAATGTAAACGCAAGAAGAAATTAAGGTACAAGGCATCAACAATAAATACTTATCACTCTAAATATTGGGAGAATCATTATATGTGAAAAACACTGAAAATATTTCATTTGTTAAACGCTTGTTAAATTGCAAGTATGGACGATACACCTTTTGATAAATCGCGTAGGTAGCGATCCACTGAGATAAGGGATTCAACCTCAATCGAGATTAAGTAATAGAAACCTTTCTACCACATCAGAGGAACAATGAATATTCTTCAACAATACGCAGGTAAAGCCTCGTGTAAATATACTGGGCCTTTGCATAACTGCTAGTTCTGAGGTGTGTTCATCATAACAACCTATTTTCAAATTTCTTTTCATATATCTAGATCTCCGGATATGAAAAGGTTCAGTAGATTGGTGGAGTATGACGGCGATGCAAAATAACCATGACAACGAAGACACAGACATCTAAGGAGACATATTGGTCTCAGGATTACGTGGACATGTCACGTGTGCTGCGGCAGCCAATGCAATTCGCAGTCAAACTTCTATGGCCTGTGTATGAAATCGCAAATTTAGAATCAGAGCTGTTACAACAACATCTACAACAACTGTACAGATACTCGGGCGTTCATTGCCTCTTTTTTGCCAAGTAGAGACTGATAGCTGACGCCATTTGTGTTGCGTTCTTGACCTAGCGAGATTTATCCTCAAAGACTGCAATTTTCTGACAAACAAGACATCTTAAACACTTTCGATAAAAATTAGGAAGCGCCAATTTAACTCGAACCGTGTTGTGAAGACTTAGCGAATTTTGTAGCCTCGATATGAGTACAGACTTCTAAGAAATTGTTGTTAATACGTTTAGTCATCTACCGTGGTGACTCTCGTGGTATTGAAGAGCGCCCCTTCCCTATGGTGTCATGAAAAGTACGGAAGCCGACCACTCCGACACCATGTTGTTACCATTGTGAACTAAAAACAGCAAAAAAGGCATACTTCGTGAGCTCTACAGCATGGCTTACTCTTCACTGTGTGCAGCTGGGGGTAAACGCACCACTTATGACGGCTATCGGAGTAATAGACATGCTAATCGTTTCACCAAGGGTGAAACAACTGTCCATGGCTGGTACTCCTCTAGAATACGGACGTGTATGGTGCCCAACAACAACAACACTTGTACAAGCGTAAATATATATAAATATAAAAAAAAAGAATTAGAACGGTGTACAAATATTGAGTCTAGAGGCTAATTAACTGAGTAGTTTTCGAGTTACTTTAAGTTTCCTATAACAAAAGACGGAAAACAGAACTAATAGATAAATGTAGAACAGAGGAGAGAGAGATTTATAGGACTTTCTGAGGGCTTGATCGCTTCATGGAGAAGTGTCTGAATCTCCTGTTTAGTGACCATAGCGTCGTTTTCTTCAGGAGGCTCGATAAACGTAGCCGCCCGCCATTACGACATTTGCTAATTCAATGACTTTTTGAATTTTGTTTTTGACATTGAAAGTTAAAACATTTTTCAAGTGAAGTAAAATGTTTTACGTTCTTTTAATAAAATGAAATCAAATTAAAATCAAATTAAAAATGGAATTAAAACAAATTAAAACAAAATCATTAAAAAAAAATAAATAGTAAAAAAAAAAATTAAACTGAATCAAAATAAATTTTAAAATAATTGCTGCCGTAAACCATGATGCATTGCCGGAGTACTTGTCTTGGGAAGACTGGTAGCGAGTCGATGAAGTTTTCCTATCGCAGCGATGGGCCACCATAAGACGTGTTCATGCGTACAGTACCAGGCATATTTCGAAATTTGTTGAATTGTGCCTAACTCTGTTTTTGGTTGACCTGCATTTCTGTTTGCATTATGATTGTTATACACTTGCGGACTAAAAAGAGATATGGGTAAAAGCACCCCTCTTTTATAATTACCTATTGTTCCTCATGCGAAGAGCAATGGCTTGATCAGTGGAAAACGGAATGTTTATTCGAACTTTTTTTTATATATAAAATAAAAAGGTTGCAATCATTTAGTGGCGAGCATGGTTTGAAATACAAAGCAAACGAGATAACATCCAGATTAAGGTCGCGGGGGATACATGGTCATGAATATATTCATAAGGCAAAAATATAGGTAAGGTTCTATTTTTGAAAACCTTATATCATGAACGTTTGAAAGCCGATTCCTCTAGTACTTTACAGAGATATTGAATAATTGAAGTGCACAAGGACTGCTTTATACTGAATAGATCCCTCCTTACAGCAATGCTGTAAGCCACTCAAGTTAATTTCATAAAACGTGTTTTTTTGTTCAAGTTTTCTCCTCGAGTAGAACACAAACAATGTTCACTTTACCAATCAGTGTTCAATCACAACCTCTTTAATTTTGTGTCATATCTGTCCCCGATTTTTTAATTTCAATTTTAATACAAAGTTATTGGCGTTTGAAGTCGCAAAATTTAGCATTCTAGAATTGGAAGCCTTTAATCTTCAATTCTAAAGCTTACTTTAAAAATTTGGCTTCAGATATGTCAATTTACAATACATCTAGTTTACCTCCCCGCCTTGTCAACTCATGAAATTCTCTATCCTCGCAGAATTCTTGGACACAAAATTAGTTGCTTTTACGTTCCGAATGCTTCCCTAGCAAAAACGAGTAAACTGATTAATGCAAAAATTACGGCAATTATAGTAGCTTTGATAATCTCAACCCACGACATGCACGAGCTATCGTTAACACTGCAGGCAGAAAAGAACATTGCGTTGCTATTTCATTGGTTTTAACAAATACTTAAAATGCACAAGAAGTTCGTGTGACACGATTGACCTTTTCATAAACATTTCGCGTATTGTCGGTATCAGTCATCGCTCTTCGTTCGTGCATATTCTTTACATAAATGCATACTGATGCACTATCCTGCCCCCCCCCCCCCCCGCGACATTAAACCATTCAATTTTCAGCAGGGTACACTTCGTGTGCAAAAAGGTCATACTTAAGGTAAGCGTGATGCCATTTGATTTCTGACCATTTTTTTACGCGAAAAACCAGAAACTCGATTAGAACTAGAAACTATGGTTCCCCGGTTTCGGTGCTCTGTATTGGGCTTTCCATTGCGTACACTGTTAACCAACTTCCATTGGGAGAAATGAAATGGTTTGATACACTGATATTGACTCTGGGAAACTCCAGTTGGATGGTTCGTTGAAATGGTGGATGGCTGAGAGTTGCGAGAACTAAACTAATTTTAGTACACCAAAAAGCACACAATATTGAACTATTCATGGTTTCTCCGTCTTATTCACCTAAGCCGTCATGGTAATCAAGGATGGTTTTGTATTTCGGGATGTGTCTACTCTGATCCTATTATTATATTGTTTTATTACTATTCCTCTATTTAAGTATGTCTGTCCTGGCTTTCAATCCTCTTGTGGATATTTCATGCAGCCGTTACTCTTCCCTTTTTTCCAGATAAACTGTAGATTAATTGAAGGGAAACTAATGAGAAAACTGTAGCTAAATAACGTTATTTGATTCACTATGTATGACTGATGGGGCGGGAGAGAGGTGATTTTGAGGGGGGAGGTGGGGGTCACAAATTTCATTGACAGGAAGAAGAGGGGGATTGCCAGATGTTTTATACCATGAACTGAAGGAACAAGAGTAGGATACCTAGATGTTTTATACCATGAACTGAAGGGGGATGCTAATTTTAGAAGCAAAACTCTCAAGAAGCATCTGGACGCCATCTGCAAACCACTTTCTTATTCAACAATGTTTTTGGGTGAAAAAAGAAACGCTTTCTTCCGTCTAACAAATAGCCTTTAACTCGGCTGCTTTATATTATGAAAGAATGTATGCATAATCGAATTGCCAATACTCCTGGTGTTGCCTATTTCAAAAAAGCATGACTTTCATGCTAATCATAATATTAGAGAGGAACTTAACATGGCATTCACTAACGGTCGTTATACTAAGACAAAGACAGAAAGTCTGTGCCGATTTAGTAAGAGAAATTCATGCACAAAATTCGAAGAAATTCCTGTTCCCTTTCCAGACTACACTAAATAACAGCCTGGTTTGACTCATTGGGGTCAAGTTTGTTTCGTTTGGCGGCCGAGTCTGTTTGCAGACTGGGAGCAGACTTGCGCTTGTGCTGAAGTAGCCCCCGCAGCAATGAGTTAAACCGGCGACACACTAGGCGATTTTATACACCGATCTCGGCGATTTTGATCGCCAGCGAAATCGCGAGCGAATTTCGCCGTTGATTGATGTGAGCATACTTGGCGATTTGTTCCCAGCATCGTTGCTGTCCGCCATTTTGAAAAGCCATGTGATAAAAATCGCCCAACCTGATTGGTTGACTCATCCGGCGATTCGCAGCGGCGAACGTACAAAATCGCAGGAACGAGCACACTAGGCGATATACCGGCGACTACTAGGGCGGTCCAGGGGCATGCTGCCCCGGGAAAAATTGAAATTTAAGTGTTCTGAAATGGCTAGAAATGGATCATTTTTCGTCTGTTCAGGATTAAACGTAACGACAAACTGCCTCATCCGGCCGTGTTCGCACGAGAAAACCCTCAAAAAACTAAATTAGATCGAAATGGACAAATCAGATAAAAATAGCGTTTCCTAAGAGGTCCGTATATTTGACATAAAATAATGTAATGTACTTTTTTATAAAAGGGAGACCTGGTTTACTTAAGAAAAAAAAAGTATTTAATCCGCCAAAAAAAGTGGGAGGGGGGGGTGGGGAGGGTTTTAGCCCCTCAAGCCCCACCTCCTGCGCGGTCCCTGTAGACGTACATAATGAACGCAGCCTAACATTGTGTTGAGTTCAAGCAAAGCAGTGTTGCTGTTGTTTTTGTTTTTAAAAAAAAAAAAAAAGAAAAAAAAGAGTACTCATGAGTACAGAGGAAGTCTGCGTTTGCTACGTCCACATGCTAATGACTCAAAATGTAGACACCCCCTGTCAATGCTAAGTGACCACGATAGGCGACCACCAGTGCGTGACATTTTGAGTGGTCGCTTAGGGGAGGTTTTCATTATTCTTAGTTATCATCAATAAAATGTGAAATGTCCGCATGCATGAATAACACTCTGGGGAGGTGAACAGCAGGTACAGAGCAACAACTTAGAATGGTTTCTGGTTCAGAAGTGCTCTTCAGAATAAGGTTATGGCGAAAGTAATTTTCCGAAAATGACGGACACCAACATGGCCGCCGTGGTAGGTTGGTTAAGGCAGTTTATTATCTCTCATTTAGTTCGCGCGCTGTGACTGGTCAGTTTTGCGGACCGTATTCTAAGGTACGGCCCGCTAAATTTGAAAGGTTCCTTTTCCGCGCTTGATTAACCTCAGAGATATAATAAATATCTTACTAACCTCGTTTTCTCAGTCCGTACTGTAAGTTACGGATTCTCGCTTTTCTCCCCGTTGATTTATGGCCCGTGGGCTTCGCACTTGAGCCACAAGTGAACGGGAAAAAAGCTCGGTCAGTAACTTACAGTACGGACCTCGAACTCAGCTAGTAAGAGGTATTTATTGGCGAAATCCATTCAACCAAAATTTCCGGACCGAAGTTTCGAAATTTATTGGAAGCGAATGGAACGCGACGCCGGACTGGTCTCGTTCCATTCCTTTCTGAAGAAGTGTTTCCCGCCCTGATTTGTCGTCTTCCCATCGCTCAAGTGTTCTTTCTTGATCAGCTGCAGGTTGACTTGCGAGGACCTCAATCTCATCGGGAATGGAAGAAGAATCTACAACAACTAACATAAACATAAGACTAATAAAAATGGCGGGAGTTTAAATGCTCGAGACAATGAAAACATGGAAATAAACCGTTTTAAAAATTCGTTTGCAAAGCAGCTACGTACCTGTTGTGGTTGCACACGAATTTAACAGCAACGGCGAGAAACCTGCTGCTAAAACACTACAATTACTGCACAGAAAACTCCGCATGCTGTCCATGTCGAAAATCAACTAGCCTGCGTCGCAGACAGTGAACATACCGCCGGTATACACAGTCTGCGCAACGACTCCCAAAAGCTTGTTCTAATTTGCAGGAATTCCTGTATCCATTTCTGATTGGTTAGATTTCTTACGTGCTTTGTGATTGGACATCTGCTTACACAACAGATCACGCAACTTGGCATTGCTAAAAATATTCTTGAACGACACAAAGAAATTTGGTCCTCTTAGCAGTGGAGACACGGAAAGGATAAATCGCCGAAATCGCGTCAGATCGACTCGAGAAGCGGGCAAACAGGAAAGAATACAACACTACATCAGGCTATTTTGCAGCCTAGTCCCCAGCCGTTCTCGACTCGGTCAAACCCAACTGTCCGCGGTGACGTCACACTGAGAGACTCGCAGAGAACGCCACTGAAATATGCACGAGATCGTACATTACAATAATGGCATAATATACCTTTGACGTTGTTACACAAAGGATGGTTACTCTGAATCTACAAAAACTATGCTCGCGATAAAAAATGTTAACGTAACTTTACTATGAGCACGACAGAACTTTGAACGGAAAAGCAACGCAAAATAATGGACTAAAAAGGTTATTCCACAAAGTTAGAATCGTTTGTGGACACTTCCATTATCCTGGATTGCCGCATCGGCGGGAAGCTTTCACACGATACAGCGAGGAAACTAGTGAATTCCAACCAGGGTTTTTTTGCGCTAAAATCGGGGCTATTTTGGCGATATTTGCTAGGCCTTCTCTCGCCCACTCCTTCCCAGACTTCGGACAAGGGCAAGAGGGAACGCCTAGGGACTAGGCTGGCTATTTTGAATTTATTGTGAAATACTCATAATTTCTGCCGTTTAAATTAAACCCGTTGGTTTCTTGTACAAACCTTTATTTGAAACCGTTGTAACACAGCACTCCCACATACAGCAACGCAAAGGTCATGTTCGTTGCGTCTGTTCTTATATCTGTGGACCTAATCGCCAAAATTGAGACCCTGAATGTATCTTTGCGATTGATCGAGTTTAAATGCAGTTTTGGAAACAATACCAGCAATACCTTCACATTATTTTTAGCATTGCGCAGATTTGTATCATCTGTCGCGTCAGCAGAGGCCCAATGACAAAGCGCGTAAGAAGTCTACCCCAGGGGGGGGGGGCGGGGTACTGGAAGTATTCATGACGGGGGGTCCGATGAAACTTTATATTGCAGACCCAAAAAAAATACCTGGAATCAAAATATACAAATGTACAATGTATTGCCTTCTTAATATTAGCAGTTTTTCCGGAACTCACACGTCGCTGAAAAAGTTCGAATGAATATTATTCTGATCCACTGATCGCAACGAAAAGTTCGCTCGGAGATGTGACCCAAAAAAATACGCGTATTTTTTTAAGACCCCCCCCCCCCCCCCAAAAAAAAATACTTGACCGTTCTCTTGACCCAAAAAAAATACCGAGCGTGTAAATTTTCAACCCAAAAAAATACGTCGATCGGACGCGGACCCCCGTCATGTATACTTCGAGTACCCCCCTCCCCCCCTTCCCCCTGGGAAGTCTATCCAATCAGAAATGGATACAGAAATCCCTGCAAACCTGCGGGATGTCAGAACAAGCTTTTGGGAGCCGTTGCGCAGAGGGACTATGGGCCTGATTACATGAGCCGGGCTGGCCCGGTTAACCTAGTCTCCTTCGCAGCCGTTTTTTGGGCTGTCACGCAACGCTCCCCCCAAAGGAACGGCTGCTTAAACCCGAACCACATTCCTTTCCATGCTTTAGCCAATCACAGCTCCCCTCACATAATCCTGAGGCAGTCGCGCCAAGACCATTTGGCTAATCACAGCTCGTGTGCTATCGGTGTGGTAAAATGGGGTTGGAAGGCCTACACGACTCCTGTTCGCGCGTTTGCCGCTTCTATCTCGGTTCTATTGACCGATTTAGCTTCTTGCTTGTTTTAAGAGGGGCAACACGGTGGTTTAGAGGATAGCATGATGGTGATGGTGATTGAAACAGTCATGTGCTTAAATGTCGCATGTAATGTATTTTGATACCAACGGTCATTTCTAGGTTTAAATTCTGCATTTATCGCCTGTTTGTTTTGACCCTGGTTGTTTGTCTAGCGACTGTGGTCCTTTATATTCCATCTGAAGCATTTTGTCTAGCTTTGGTTTGGCTCGTTTCAATGCGTTCAGTGACAGAACAGCCTCTCTCTTGTTATCAAGGATAGGAATTTTGAGCCGCATAATATAATCATCTTTACCTTGTAGTGTTTGTACATTACTGGGCCCGGTTATTTGGTTTTGTAGCAAGACGTTGTGTTTCTTTTGCGACTATTCGTCTCTTTATCCTTTCTTTAGTGTTGTAGCTTCTTAGAGAGCTATGCAACACGTGAAGTTGAGCGCTCAAATGCGCTCTAATTACGGCTGTGTCTTTGTCATCGTTTCACTCCGTTCAAAAGGCGCCGCGTGACTGGTGGATTATTTTGTCACCTCATGATCCTAAAACAAAGGGAAAGGAATGTGGTTCGGGTTTAAGCAGCCGTTCCTTTGGGGGGAGCGTTGCGTGACAGCCCAAAAAACGGCTGCGAAGGAGACTACGGTTAACCGGGCCAGCCCGGCTCATGTAATCAGGCCCTATATCTCGGTTTTTACCAAGGTCTCCAGTGACAAGTCCGGCTGCACCACAGGCTAAAATCAACCTGAAAGTACCGGCCAGAGAGATGCTGGACACGAAAATGAGTCGGAAGTGTACGTCAAATGGAACAGCAATTTTCCGGTCCGTCAGGTCCAACCGAACCAACGGGTACACCTCAAAAAGTGAACCCGTTTTTCCCAAAAATTTCCGGGTGGACCAAACTGATTCATTGAGTAATGGACCGAAATTTGCCGAAATTTTGGCTCAATGAAATTGCGCCCTATGACATCATATGAAAACCACCAATTGCTTCGGTACACGTGACTTTCTGTGACGCCGCTTCACGGGCTCGTTACCGTCAACTGTTGGATTTCTCTTCCTCGTCGGGCTCTCCTTTAAGTTTCATTCAGCGCATTGCGATCCTCGATGTAAAAACTTCCTCTAGAAAAGAAAATTACCAACGACTACAAAACATCCAGTTTGCTCCGCCGCCTCGAATCGAATAAGTTGCTGTTTGGAATCACGAAGCTCCGTCTTGAAATGGTGTGAATTACATAACTATACTTATCAACAGCAATGGATGTTTTGACGCTTTGAAGCCGACATGAGACTTATGGAAGACTTCTGAAAGCCGTTCAACGAAATCCCGACTATACTGACAGGTAAAGAATTCGACTAGTGATATTATGCTTCGTTGTTTACTTTACATTATATCCCGAAACAGTTGTTAGTGTTACCACGTAATATTTCGCAGAAATGGCGTATGGCGTCTATTCCACATAATCTTTCCTGAAGTTAAACGCTTTCAAGTAATAGCAAGCGTTTTAAATGGATTGCTGTACAGGCTTGTAACCCTTGAATTTCCGCCGGCTGATAATTGCCTTTGCAAAGATAGCTACTCCGCCGGCACAGTTCAGCTTGTGTCGGTAGTATGGAAACCGAAGCGGTCGAAGCACGGAAGCATGCTAACTGAGGCACCAGAAACTCACCAAGGCCGACTCGGGGTTTTGTTAATTGCCTCGCGAACCGGTTCTATACCACATCCGTTGTCGCAGGGGCACCCGAAGGTTTTCTGTGAAATACCTGTTCGGTGATCTCTCGGTGGCCTAGAAATGTCGATACCACAAGAAGGACCAAAAAATTCGCTGAAGCTGTTTTGTTAACCGAAGAATTTCGGATTCGATAAAATATGACTTACAATAATTTTAAGAAGTTAAAGATTTAAAAACCGACGACATTTCGACGTTCTCGAGCGTCATTATCAAGTCAAAAAATAATATGACAACATGAGTAACAGAAACATATGGGTTTGTTTACATAGAGTTTCAGTTAGTGCAAGCGAAAACTCAAACACATATTGGGCAGCTAAGGCCCGTTTCAAACGCCGTGCTAAAGTCGTGCCGAACTAAATTCGTTATTTAAGTTCGACTCTGCCGTGTAGCACGGCAAGCTCTGTCGTGCTACCCGACTTTGGCACGACATGGTTTCAAACGGCGTCGCGTGCTATTGCCGTGCCGAACTGAATTCATAAATTATAAATACATTTGTAAAGTCGACAAAACCGGTTTGTTATGGTTTGATGCATGTTTACAGCGACAGCTTTTAACTCGACTCAATTAAGCTCGACGTTTGAAACCAAGTCGTGCCAATATCGTGCTACAGTCGAGCCAAATTGAATTTAGTTCGGCACGACTTTAGCACGGCGTTTGAAACGGGCCTAAGGTTGATGTGGATGTGTAGATGTATTACAAGTTGAAGAGCTTACCACTCAATGCTGTCACTCATTTCTTAAAATGATTGTAAGTCATATTTTCTTATATGGAAACGTGTTAAAAAAATCCTCAACTCGGTTGAAAATAACCAAAAATTAAAATGCACACACGCACAATGCCCGTCAGTAGAGCTGGTGATTTTTTGTGCGCTTGAATGATCGGGAATGTTGCGGGCATGCATGCTGCGGGCTTCACTTGGATATCCATCCGAATGAGACACTGCCAAAGGGTACCATCAATTGAAGACGTTGTGTTGTTTCTAAGGCCTCAAACAGTGAATAGACTGCAAAACCGACTGGAGCAGAACTGAAAACGGATTCATTTTGGCTCCTTGTGGTATCTTTGGCCACGTGTCATTTGTTTGCTAATAATACACTTGAAAAATGCTACTCGATTGTGATTGGCTGAGAGCAGTGCAGTTCAAGTGTAACACCAGTGCAGAAAGTGTAACACCAGTGCAAAAAAGTGTAACACCAGTGCAAATTACAACGAAGATTTCCGAAGTTAAAACTAAGACTCGAAGACTTCCGAAGACCAACCGATGTATATCGAAGACCACCGAATATCGTGCGAAACCTTCCGAAGATTTCCGAAGGCCACACGAAGATTTCCGAAGATCGGCGAACACTTCCGAAGATCACCCGAATGCTTCCGACTATTTCCGACGATCACCCGAACACTTCCGAAGATTACCGTAGATTACCCGAACACTGCCGAAGATGTCCGAAGATTACCCGAACACTTCCGATGATCTCCGGATATTTTCGAAGCTTCTCCAAGTTTCGGAAGATCGAGGGCAATGCCTTATGCGTACCTCAGTAGTCAATGTATGGGCTGAAGCTTTATAAGTAGTCTATTTTTTCAAGTGTATTATTAATAAGTAATCACATGATTTCTCTCGTGCAATTTGGAATAAATAAGCACCAGGAGCCCTGTAAGCACTTGTAAATTTTTTCAAAGACCAACAAAATTGCACGAGCCCGTAGGGCGAGTGCAATTTTGTTGGTCTTTGAAAAAATTTACTCGTGCTTATTTATTCCAAATTGCACTCGGAATCATGTGATTACCTATACAAACTGACCAGGCCGTGGCTGTGTGTTTTGGCTTCACAGCTGGCGTGACACGCGGTTTCTCAATCACGGTTCTTGATTGGGTGCCATCGCGGTTTTTGATACGCGATGGCACGCAATGCTTTATGTCACGCGATATTTGGCTCATCTACAGTGTAATAACCTGAAAAGGTCTCTTTGTTTTTTGGAGTTAACAATCTTTTGTTTTCTTTGTTCTACGTCAGCTGTGAGTTATTACACTGGAGATGAGCCCGACATTTTATGTCCCACAAAACATCAAAATTTTAGGCGCTTTTAATAGGAGAATTATGCTTGTAAGGGCCCGGACGCACTGGGCAAATTTTTGTTTATTTTGCGAAAAAATCTGTCACCAGTTCCCTGAGACAAGTGCGCCCGGTGACTTTTAGATCTACCAAATTT
>OX419337.1:11702073-11722073 GCA_948470475.1 Galaxea fascicularis
GCGAGCCATGGTGCGAGTCATGCGAGCCATGAAGATCATGGCTCGATCAATGTATTAAAAAAAAAATTAAATAAATAACAAACTCAAGCATAAAGTCAATTAAGGACGTCAGACCGAGGTTTACTATGGATCTCATATTTTCTTTACTTCCTGTGGAGACGAAAACAGGTTGTAAGGGAGGCTCTAGGTTCTAAGGGACAAGGTTCTAGGGAAAAAAGTTTCTAAGGGACGAAAATAGGTTCTAAGAGAGGCTCGAAATATCGAGAATAAATTTCTCTTAAGTATTTTTGCTTCTTTTGCCAGGTTCAAAACAAGTAATTTCTGGGACCACTCGACAATATTTATTCCACAATGTTCGACCTTGCACAACTGACTCCCACAACACGTCGGGGTTTTTCAATTCATACGGACACCGTCATCATACATTTCCTTTTCCCAAGGGAGCAAAAAGTTGCTTAAATTTAAAAACAAATCAATCCGCGTCTTCTACGATGTTTTTTTGAGCGGAATGTGCGTTACTTTCCTTTCCACGCGATAAATATGCATCGCTTCAAAAACAAAACATTGCAAGCAATAAATTAATGGTGCGGCCTAGAATCGTGCTTGGATTTAAAGCGTCGCTAGCGTATCCCGCATTAAAGAAAGAAGATTTCACAAACATGTTTACATGCAGCGTTTAATATATATGGTTTTATATGTCTTTGTAATATTTTCTCATGTAAAAACCGTGGCTCGCTTGATACGCATAACTTGATCCTTGCTCCCATGGCTTGCTGGCTCGCACATCTGGCAGACTCGAGGAAAAGACGACGTTTTTACTGCAATTAGCCTTGAAAATCTGCGATTTTTTAATTAAGAGCGAGAATTGTTGTGAGGAAAAACATAATGCTGGCATTGTCAATGCTACAGTTGTTCACAACCGCGTTTACTTTTGGCAAGGAGTTGTTGCTTTTTGCGAGAGTTTTCCAAATGTCAGTCCGGCTGAAATTTCAGCCCGGCTTCTGAAACAAATCCTCTTAAAATCAAATTGTCGATTACATGGAGACGGATTCAGCCCGGGGTGCAATTCAGTCCGGGCTAAAAATCCTAGCCCGGTTTGCTCAAACCGAAACGGAATTTCAGCCCGGGCTGAATAGTGGGCTTGGACATACGCAATGATTTTGGCGCCGAGGCTAAGATTTCAGCCCGGGCTGAAGTTCGTCATGTATCAGCCCGGTTGATAGGGCTGAAATTTCAGCCCGGGCTGAAATTCGCCATGTAATCGGGCCCTAAACCGTCCGGACTTCGCTTGGCTTTTCCGTCAACTAATTTTGTGCCCAAAAATGAACGACAACAGGAAAAACGAAGAGTTTAAGAATCCAAAATCAAATAGTGGTTGGAAAACATTGGGAAAAAACACGCACGACCTTTTTTGCGTCCAAACACATTTCAGATGAAACGGCTTGAAAACAATAAAACGTAAGAAAATAAAGAACCATGCGAACGTTTTCGACGTTTCTCACAGAAATTGGAAATTGTCAAGTTCGCGCGCTTTTTGTGGGGCTTGCCGCCGGTGAAGACGCAAAACGGCATGTACTAAAACCAGGAACACCGGAACACCGGAACACCCCGGAACAACTTTGGAACGGCCCGGAACAGCCGAAAAATCCCGAAACACCGAATTTGACGGTGTTGTTTTGTTTTCCCATTACAGACCACGTGATATTCTCAGGGAAAAAAATATTCATATTCACGCGACTAATTGAAAGTTTCTCAAGACTATGATCACATAGGGGGAGCTGGAATGGTGGAATGGCACTCGTCTCCCACCAATGTGACCCAGGTTCACTCCCCTGACCCGCCGTCATATCAAGGTAGAGTTTGTTTGTTTTTCTCCAGGTTCTCCGCTTTTCCTCCCTCCACAAAAACCAACACTTTTAAATTCTAATTCGATCTCATACACGTACACTTTGTAACGAGCTCTAGGCTCTTTCGTTATGCGTGGGTAAACAAATTACATTGATATTTAATTTTTGACAGGGTCCGTAATGGGAAAACAGAACAACACCGTCAAATTCGGTGTTTCGGGATTTTCCGGGGTGTTCCGGGGTGTTCCGGTGTTCCGGTGTTCCTGGTTTTAGTACATGCCAAGTAAAACAACGTCCAGGTTTGCAAGTGAACTGATGTTTACTGTCCGTCACGACATTTCTTTTTTCGTTCAACGTATAATAAAACATTTATTACATTCGGTTTTTGTGATATCCAGAATAATCAAGGTCTCGGTAACAGTTATCAGCCCCAGCCTTCGGCTTCGGCTGATACAATCTTTTTTTTTTATAAGAACCGAACGTCGAGGCTGAGATTGACCCAAATTTTAAGAACATGCTTAGAACATAACCCAGGTTGAGAGTTATAGTTCAGAACATGATCTTTGCTCATTTATTTTTATTTTTTTAAATGAGTAGTATATTGTGTACACATGAACTTTTCTGCGTTTTCACTGCAAAATCTGGCGTCGCGTTGTGAACCTCTGTGCTTAATGTTTTTCAGTTGTAAAGCTAAATTTACCAACAGTTGGTCGGCGTGACATTGTGTGCATACCATGTAACTTAAGAACACCTTAAGAACGTTTTCAGGCTCAAATCGCGAAAAAATAAGAACGTCGAGCCTCAGCTCCAGTATTAGACATTCTTAAAAAAGAATAAAATAAAGAATGTAACCCTTACCTCGACCTTGATTGTTCTCGATAACACAAAACCCTCATCCAATAATTGTTTATAATTCGTGAGTAAGGTTAGGCAAATCGCTAATCAGTTTTCTCGGTATAAGCTTAAATGTTCGTATAAAAGACAAAACAGGAGTACCAACCTGCGTACCCTTTAGGTCAGTCAACAATCACTCCGAACGCAGAGCTGACATAATAGCTGTCATTTCACACAAGATCATTGCTTTGCTAAGCAGATACAAATCCTTGGGGGCTTTTATAGTTTTTCATTGTTACTGTGTTACTTCCTACGTCTACCAAAGAAGCTTCTTCACTTAAGAATGTTTAGCGGCAAAACATCATCCAGTAAATAGCAACGTCCGAAGAGAGCGCCCGGTTAAAACCTTAAAATCACATCAGCTGTTCTCTCGCATACCCCATAAAATAGCAAAGCCAGCCAATTCATTTCACTCCCCTTAACATCCAAACGCTGGTTCTCACTGTTTCAAAGAAAAAAAAAACCGAGTAGTCACGGAAGGAGGCAAATGTTGTTGTACACATTCTTGGACGAACATCTCAAACTTTTTCAACTAGGCGTGACATTTTCTTGACAGCTTTGTGACAACTTTCTGTCAGATTTTGCGAGACATGCACATGCGTTTGATGGTTTTTTTTCGTGGAGTATGAGTTTCTGCCTTCAATAAAATGTTTAAAGGCTGTTGAAAACAACACTGCTACGGATAAAAGATCATAAGTTTCTTCTCTTTTGTTTTATTTTCCTGCCGAAAAACGCGGGTTGCCCACGTCTCGAGTGTCACATTTCACCTTGGCTTATATCAATGTATGTACGTAAGGACGGTCGTACGATGACGTCATAACTAAAATTTCTCGCAACGATAGGTTACCATATTTTCTTACCAATGGTGCTCCGCGCGCGCGCGCGCCTTCTTAGCGAAGTAAAGCAACACCAATGCGAACGCGAATTTCTTTCGACACTCAATTGAAAACCGCGCTATCCTCAAATATCAGGTCGTGTGACCTGTTTTGACCACCAATTGAACAGCCAAGAATAAATGGTTTCTAAGAGCATGCGAAAATCGTTACACGTCATGCTAATCAGGTTTGAACCAAGCCTTCGATCTGCTAACAATTCCGTGTTGGAGTACGCTAGAACTTTCTGTGGCTTCTATGGCTTAACAGAAACAGCGTTGCTAATGGTGGCGAATTGTGTGATGCTCGCTCTTGTGCCGTTCTTGTGAGATACACAGTGCCTCCTGAGGTGCTAAGAATTTGTAGATTAATTTCTAATAAATCACCCTTATCTATCTTTTACCACAGGAAGGTTGGCAAACATTTACAAACCATTTGCCCAAGAACAAGAAGCTCTTGACTACATGGCTACCACGATTCAAGTCTATTTCGAATTTTTGTCTGACGATTCAGCGGAAATCACGTTCCTCAACAAGGGATCGAAAACCATCGAAAACAATGGATGGGCCATATATTTTGACTCGAAACTAGAAATTGCCACCTTTGCCATGGACGAGGATTTTGAAAACATTGCTGCCGTCAAAGAGGACAGGCGAATAAGTGTCAGTCGCGTAGATGGCCTGCTTTATAAGTTCGAGCCAGCGACCAAGAATTTTACGATTTTATCGGGAGAATCTGTGAGATGTAAAGTTAAAACAATGGAAATGAAGGGAAAGACGCGATTTCTTGTGTCACCAAATTGGTACATTGTCCTTGGGGGACTGAAACCAAAGACAATTACTAGCACAGCGGACGAAGAACTCAGTTTTGTGTCGTACCCTAACGGCCCACGCTACAACAGCATTCCTCACGTGGCACGGGATTTGGGAGGAGCGCCTTTTGGTGTGATTCCGACACCCAAGGAATTCAACACTGGTCTAAGTAATAAAACAAAGAAAGCCAAAGTTTATGTAAATAAGGAGTGGATGGTTTTTGCGAATGATAACTTACAAAACGAACGTCACTTTCTATCAGGTAAGAAGTTTGTTACGTATTGATATGACCTTAATTTTCGACCAGAACAGCAGACCTTTTATGGCTCGTCACGCAATCTTTCCCGCCGTATAGGCTACGCAATGAAACGCATACTTATAATAAATAAGACCACAAGAAGGTATGAAGTTAAAAAGGTGTGCTAACAACGTAAGCAAAATGTCGCACTTCAAAGAAGCATGATCACGTGATGTCCCTTCCACCTTTCTAAGTCAATTTTGTCCGTCCGTCAGCCAGCCAGTCAATCGTGTCCGTCCGTCAGCCAGTCAGTCAATCATGTCCGTCCGTCAGCCAGTCAGTCAATCATGTCCGTCCGTCAGCCAGTCAGTCAATCGTGTCCGTCCGTCAGCCAGTCAGTCAATCATGTCCGTCCGTCAGCCAGTCAGTCAATCATGTCCGTCCGTCAGCCAGTCAGTCAATCATGTCCGTCCGTCAGCCAGTCAGTCAATCATGTCCGTCTGTCAGCTAGTCAGTCAATCATTTCCGTCCGTCCGTCAGTCAGTCAGTCAGTCAGTCAGTCACTCATCTGCCTGTGTTTCAATGGGTAAATCAGCTATTTCAACCGATTCACAAAAATTAAACGTCTTACTTTTATTTCCTTCTAAAGAGAAACTCGGATTAAAAGAATCTTCCTCATCGGATCGAAAGTCAAAAGTTATTTTGTTAAACCTCTTATCGAGCTCTGATGCTAGACCGGACCCCATTAAGACGCAAGAGAAGTATGATTTACAAGTGGACGCCTCCAAAGAAATAATCACCATCAGTGGTCAAGAGTCCGCTGGGGTTTTCTATGGTATCCAGACTCTACTCTCACTCATAAACGACAAAGGCGAGGTTCCTCATGCTTCCGTTAAGGACTGGCCTCGTTTCTCCTATCGAGGCTTGATGATTGACGTTGCTCGTAATTTCAAAACCAAGGATGAAATATTGAAGGTTCTGGACGCCATGGCGATGTACAAGATGAACAAGTTTCATTTCCACCTGTCCGATAGCGAAGGATGGAGGCTGGAAATACCAGGACTCGAGGAATTAACAACCGTGAGCTCATTTCGTCTTTTGTAGCATTAGGTGTCGTATAAAGGCAGAAGAAAAATTAAAGAGATACATGTTAAAACAGGAGGGGGGGGGGGGGGGTGAATTTAATTACCTGTCACATTTAAATAAAGGAGTGGCCAAACTGGTATTGTTTGTTACGTTTCGAAAATAGGACTTTGGGTAATTTGTAATGGTCATTGAACTGAGTGAGTGCAATTTGGTCTGAAATCATACACGTGATTTCAAAATCGATCGGGCGCGCAGCGCGAGTTCGATTTAGTCTAAGTTCAATTACCATTTCATTACACCCATCTTGAGATCACAGTTTTTTGTCAATATTAACATTTATTTAATATTAATTTCAAGAAACCTAGTTTTGAATTTTGATCGGCTTAAAACTAAAGGGATACAATTTAGAGCAAAAACTAGTGCAATTTGGAAATAAATTGCACTGGTGAGAGCCAATCAGATTGCAAGAATAACCAGTGATTTCAAAATGGGTGTAATAAATCCCTGAAATATTCTAGGAGTATCCTGAAGTGAAAACGTTAACCAACTCGAAATGCCCGTCTCTAAAACGCGATTATCAACAGCTTCTGGTAAAACTAATTTTAGGTCTCCTTTTTAACAATTGTCTTTCTTCAGGTGGGAGCCAGGAGATGCCATGATTTAGAAGAGAAAACTTGCATTTTGCCTAACTTTGGTTCTGGCCCCGATAACAGCACAGCTGGGACTGGGTACTACTCTACCGAAGACTACAGGGAAATACTACGGCACGCTAAAACACGCCACATTCAAGTGATTCCTGAGTTCGATTTTCCTGGACACAGTCACGCCGCCATTAACAGTATGTTGATACGCCATAAAAAACAGGCGCAGCAAGGAGGAGGCACGGAGAGTTTTCTTCTGAATGACTTGAAAGATACTTCGCGGTATTCTTCGATGGAAGGATTTTCTAACGATGCTATAAATCCATGTCTGTTGTCCACTTATAGATTTCTTGACCACTTATTATCCGAGCTGACTCGTCTCCACGTTGACATTGAACCGTTAAGACTATTTCATCTTGGAGGCGATGAGGTTCCTCTGGGTGTTTGGATGGACTCCCCGGCTTGTCGAAACGTCACATGGAGAATGACAAGAGACGAGTATTTGGTCAGAA
The DNA here is from genome assembly GCA_948470475.1 of Galaxea fascicularis. NCBI lineage: Eukaryota > Metazoa > Cnidaria > Anthozoa > Scleractinia > Euphylliidae > Galaxea > Galaxea fascicularis. The sequence continues at coordinate 11,708,976 of OX419337.1, forward strand.
AACATTTGATGCAGAAATTTATTACAAAACTGTCTAGAATAAGCAAAAAACATGGTGCAGCCATTGGGGGCTGGAGTGACGCATTTGTAGGTCAACGGGAGGATACGGAGTTCAGCGAAATGCAGGAACGCTACGTGTTAAGTAGAGAGTCTTTGAACAGTGATCCAGTAGCGTATTTCTGGGGAAGCGAAGGCCACTTCTGGAAAGTATTCGCACTGATGGAAAAGGGATACAAGGTAAGGTTGGATGGCCATGGGCCATTAGGCTGCGTTCAGACGTGGTGCCCGAGCACTAGTGCCCGGGTACCGGCACGAAATGCCGGGTGCTGTGTTCAGACACGAGGTACCCGATATGTTGATGTGTTCACATTCACTCCGTCGAACGCCATTTTGAAATCTAGACCACCCTTGAGCATAGCAAGGAATTGTGGGAACGCAAAGCAGTGGTTTGTGGGCAAAGTGCCAGGAAACTAACGAAAAACGTGTGCACACAAGGAATCAGTGCCCGAGTACAAGGTCTCGACTCGAATTATGGCGTGGGTACTTGAAAAAAAAAGGTGTGTCCACATTAGTGCCCATCAAGAGTCGTGCTCGGGCACTAGTGCTCGGGTACCAAGTGTGAACGCAGCCTTAGAAATCCGAGGGCTCGGGAGATATCTAGTGGATTCTTCTGAAGCGACCACAGGCAGCCCAAGCTCACTACGAGTTGCATACATAAAGGTTTGTAAAGGAATCTAGGTTATAGATTCAGGAAAATAAATACTCGCAGAAATTCTCAATAAAAAACGCCTTACCTTATTTATATGGTGTGTTCTTGCTTGCTGTGTGGTTATTTTCCCGATCCGATGCCATTTTAGCGATTTCCTTCATTTCTGAGTTTCCACTCTTAAAGAGAGAGCAAGGTCGAACACTTCAATCTTGGACAGCCCGCCGAACGCAGCCAAAAACTCCAGGTTAAAATATCCCCACGGCCAAAATTCCACCGCAGAATCCAACTGCAAAGGTTAAACTTTCATTTCAACGTTCTAGCCACGCAATCGCATCCCTGCATCGGCTGCGAAACGATTTCGGGAGTTTTAAGAAACTCGCACCAGCCAAGAATCTTAATGGTACTGTATTTTGCTCTTCTTCTAGGTTGTTTTGTTACCTTCTCATATTGTTTACCTTGATCATTCATCGGAATCAAGCTTTGAAGAGCGAGGATTCAACTGGGCAACAGGATATTCAGATATCAGGAAGATTTTTGAATATTCACCACCGCGCGGCAAAAACATACTAGGTAAGCAACGAAAAGTCCCTAAAGGAATTTAAAATACACCTTGTTGTACTTTTTCCTGCTTTTTTCTGCCTTTTTTATAATCATTCTCACGGGGTTGTCAGTCTTTGTAAACCTAGCTCGATATTTGTGGTGGCAGACTCGTTCGCTCCAGGTGTGCTGTGTTGTTACCGCTGTAATTATTCTTACAGTTCAATCGTTTTCGGTTTTAGGTATGGAAGGGGCCATGTGGAGTGAGTTAATCCGCACCGCTGACCAAATGCACAGCATGGTCTTTCCGCGTCTTTTAGCCATCGCGGAACGTGCCTGGCACAAAGGAACATGGGAGGATTTAGCGGAGGAAGAAAGAGAAGACGCTATAGTTGAAGACTGGGTGAAGTTTGCCAACTCGGTTGGGTATAAAGAACTGAGGAGACTGGATAAGTTAGGTGTGGCCTATCGTGTACCAACCCCAAAAGCAAGGTTTGTAATCTCCACAAGGTGTTTGATACTGAATATGATAGCTTCACTAGCAAGCTTACATCAATACGGTACATAGAGGATTACAATAATTTAAGTACGACAGCAAAGGACGTTGAAGGAATGCTGTCTTCTGTACCCTGATCTCGAATTGTTGATGTTGCAGTTTTGTTGAGCATTCGTAGGTAGGGTGGAAATGAAAGGCCGTCAGGGTAAAAGGATGCCTGTCACTTTTCACGCTGATTTTTTTTCCCGCCCGTGTTGAGCTTCTCTCGTTCCGACTATCCTCCCCTAGGTTTCCGAGGTGCCTTCGTTAGACTTGTAATCGTAGTTGTGGTTCTGAAAAGGTTTATTGACTGGGATTTGTGATCCTATTGACAGGGTGATTTGCAGAGAAGATTGCGACAAGGTGCAAGTCACAACTGAGCTACCAGGCCTCAAGACTGAGTACTCTACCGATAACGGAAGGTCGTGGAAGGACGTCACACGGGAAATGGCAGTCCAAGGCAAGATAAAGCTGAGGACAAGGTAAGGACGGATATGAATTTTCATCATCCTTATCGGTTGTCAAGCGATTCTCTCGCCGTGATCTGAATTGCGATGATTTCACCGCCTGGTACTGGCCTGCATAAGGTAATGAAGTGCCTTGGGTGCACCCCGTTTTATTTATCGTTTTAGCTGCTACCATCTCGTTGACATTCATTTTGGTGGAGTTTTGGTGAAGTTTATTTGGTAAAACTAGTCACTAGAAATAACAAATTGTCCGAAGTGACAACTGCAACTAGGAAATAAAGTAATTCCCTTTGCTTATTGTTACTGCCCGAAAAGTTTAAGAGGCTCTGTCATATCATGCGCTAGTTAGCAAGCAACTAATTGGTTAGTGGCCTTATCAGGGGTAATCCTGCTGTCATTCTGTATAGGGCCTAATGCTCAGGCTACAGATGAAGTTGGTGTCATTTTTTTATTAGATCAGCAGACAAGACAAGATTTAGCAGAGTGGTCGAGTTTGAACGTTGGGTAAGGTCGTAGGTGACGAGCATCTCAGAGGTGGCCGCCAGAACACCGGGGTCAATGCTAGCAGAAACAGTAATCTTGTAGCGCCTTGTATTCCGTGTGCCCAGCCGCCGTGGCCAGCTGGTTATGCAGATGTTCACACAGGGAACAGGAACAAGATCGCGAAATACCACAGACGCGCCATCGACTGAATATGTCTGAGGGAGTGTTTGTCAGTGTAATTTCAGGCCTCATGAACGGAAGGCCTTTGGAACTGTTCATTTTTTATGGGGTGGGGAGGGGCGTGGTGGGATTTGGAGGAGTGCCATTTGTATGACCACCCCAGCTCACCAGTTTTAGTCACATAACGCCCCCTCAAAAAGGATTTTTTGGGGGATGACCCCTCCCAGATAAGTTACACCAACTTTTTTCCCCCTTTTTTATCTCAGAATTTCGCTGGATCCCCCTTTTTCTTTGATTTTTATTTGGGCAGGCTCCCCTCAAAAGCCATTTTTTTTGGCGTGAACCCCCCCCCATCCCATAAAAAAATTAAACGGTGCTTAAGTAAAAAAAAGTTAAAACCGATTCAAACGTTGTGAATCAAATTAAAACTTTAACGCGACAAATTGTTAAGACACTTGTATTAGCTAGATTTTTTCAAGATATATATAGAAAATCAATTTCAGTTTCCAATTTATGAATCTTATACTAATTTGAGTCGATCGGAATTATTACAGCGTAGAAGTTGTCGACGTGAGAACGAGTAAGAAAGAAGATTAGGCCAAATAAACCAACTCAGCAGAGTCTTGCCGCCTCTCGTTAAACAAGCGAGCAATCAACATGTTCATTCCTAGAATTCTCGACCTAAATTTTCAATATTCTTGGCGCATTCTGGGTTTTCTCGTTTGCTTTTAAGAGGCCGATGTAAAACGCAGCTTCAGCGATAATTTGGTTGAATGGTTGAATGAGAGGCTTTGAAATAAGCAATTGGGTGAACAATGTCTGAAATAGAATCGAATTTGTTAGGCCCAAGTCAAACGCCGTACTTCACATGAGCCGAACTAAACGCAGTCATGAAACACAGTCATTAAGTACGGCGTTTGATTCAATTAAGTTCGGCTGATTTCATTTGGATCGGCTGAGGCGTTCATCACGGCCAGCCAGGCGAGAATAACGGTAGAAGATAGAGTTTGGGTCAAACGCCGATCTTCACATGAGCCGAACCAAATGCATAATCATGCTAATGTATATCAATGTATAAGTCATTCTCAATCTGTTTATTTTCATGATCTAGTTAAGTTCGTCTGAATTGAGCTCGACGGTTGACTCAAAAGGTGAACTTAACTAATTTCGGTCGACCTAAACTGTAATTATGTCCGGCTCATGTGAACTACGGCGTTTGACCTGGGCCTCAAAGTGTCGCCCACTAAACGGACGATATGTTTCTCGAGAAATCGGATGATAACTTCTTCCATTCGTCAGTAACTTGTGACAAATATTTCTAGTTTTCCTAACCCTTCAGTCTAGATCGCTAAATAAAGTGAGAGAATAGGAAAGGTGTGGGCTTTTGTTTTCCAGGGCAACTTTTGGACACAAGTGAGCCACCTGAGCGATAAACACAAAAATGAACTAAAACTTGCAGTTCTTATGACTGATACTAAAAGAAGCTGGAGACGTGTAAATTTAGATGTGCGCCCACTAACAGGTCAGCGGTTATCGATTTAATATCGCCCACAAACAACGCACCAAATTTCCAGCGGTTATTCTTTTAGAACTGGATCGGCCTTGTTATTTCTTCACAGCAGCAGTGGAACAAACGACATAAGTTCATATCAAACAATTTCAAGGATTCTTCCGGAGATCGACTTTGTGTGCGTTTTTTTTGGGCTCTTCCAGAGAAAGATTAACATGATGCCTTTGACTACATAAAAAAAAAAAAACGACTATTCTGAAAGCGGAATGAAAACTCGCCCTGGGGAGTTAAAATACCCTTCGTGTCCTGCATCTCGCGCAAAATGCTCTCCGAGATAGATTTCCGTTTGTACGAAACATTAGTAAAATGGTCTTATTGTTTCTTGTGCAAACTGATAAGACAAAGGGTTTCTTCTGATGTCCAATTTTCAAACCCGGAAAGAGGGAGAGGTGTAGTAGCATACCAATATACCCGATTTTTTCCCATAAGGTAGCAATATACCTCAAATTATTAAACGCGTTATACTTAAGCCGGTTACTCACGAGCAAGTTTTCCTTGACAAACTTTATTTGGTGGCGTGTAAAAAGAAACTTGTCAACGGTTTGTCCTTTAAAAGCAAGCATGCTAGTTTTTGAACAAGTGCACTTGTCAAGGAAAATTGACGCCTTGCAGAACTTGCTGGTCTGTTCGGGTCAACAAGGAAAACTTGTCAAGATATTAAACGGAGTAGTTGTATTGCTGGCTACAGTAAAAACTTGTCAAAGAAAATTTGTCTATTCGTTCACACCCGCAATTAAAACTTGTTAAGGCAAAACTTGTCAAATAAAACTGGTCGTTCATAAACATGAGCAAATTAAAATTGTCAATGACACTTGTCAAGGAAAAATTGCTCGAGTGTAACCAGCTTTAATAGCTGAAAAAAAAAATTGAGTCTATTATACCGAATACCTAAAATTCTGGAAAAAATGGGTCAAAACAAATGAACAATTTGAGCCCCGCCCCCCTCCCCCATTTCAATGATGAAAAAAAGGGCGTTTTGGTTTGCGCGCGAACTCATCATTGATATGTGGGGGAGGGGGGGGTTCTCTTTATTGATATGTGGGGGAGGGGGGTTTTATTTCTCAGTTTATTCTGTCCAAGATTGCAATCTCGGTCAAAACAAATGAAAAATTTGAGCCCTCCTTCCCCCAGATTTCAATGATGAAAAAAAAGCGCGTTTTGGTTTGTGCGCGAACTCATCAGTTTATTCTGTCCAAGATTGGAGATACGAAATAGCCGACTAAATGATTGTGACTAAAAATATCACATAGCTGAATTAAAACGGCTCCTGTATACCCCAAACCCCTGGCTAGGCCTGAATTACAGTTGATTTTTGGCTCGGGCTTGGCAGACTGAGTCGATTTTGCCACCAACGTCGCCGACACACTTGGTTAACTGACGTGTTGCTTGTATTCAGCTGGTATAGAATGAACACACCACACAGCAGAGTATCCGGAATGGACTCGACGAATTCCGGAATTAGCCGAATTGGCAATTAAAAAACAAGAATCGTTAACTTTATTACCGTACGGCGTTACTGTTCTTACGTTAGTTTTAATTGCATTTTGTTAAATTTTGATGTCTCCGAGTTTAAGTTCTCTCTAACAAAATTCAACTGAGAAGAATATCAACCAATCAGTTCCCATCCCTCACACCACCCCATCACCCCTCCCACTCTTTCGTAGACCGACCTTTCTTTTAAATTTCTATAACGAGGTTGTAGAATTCGGAATACTTCCGACGCAAGGAAAATACTATGGTGTGTGATTAAGGTGCAAAAAAGGAAAAGTAAATCTAGAGTAAAAAAAATACCGCAAAGGTATCCTTATTATTAGTCCCACGGCATAACAACCTCCCCCCCGCCACCCCTTTATAGTGGGAGTACTTCATTAAGTCCCCCCCTAACGTGAACTTGACAAAGTGCCGTTTATGTACGTATTGGAAGTCGGGAGCACACTAATTTGTTCTTGATCTTCGGTCACATGACTTCCAATTTTATTTGTTCCAATGTTTCTTACTTTGCCTTTTAGTGTATAATGCCGCGCCGGTAACGAGTTTCCCGAAATTAAACAACGAAGAGCAACCCCCCCCCCCCTCACCCAACCACAAACCCCTCGAGGGGCGTAATAAAAGGACAAACGGTAATGTCCGTTGATTCACCTTACACCCCCACGCGAGGATTTCACGCTTCACTAGTAGATGTCACGCGTGACTGCAAAGAAGTTGTTTTCGTGTATTTGTGACTCAAGTGTCTCTGCACTTTGCACGACCTTGTCAGTTGCATTGAGTCTTCTCTCTGGAGGGAACAAATGTATCTGAATATGGCATTTATTTTTGTGATAGCGATGAGTGGTCTACTGCAGTTGACTGATGGTGAGTTGAATACCTAGTCGCTGACGTATTTGAGAGCCATTGTTATGAAAGTGACTGCTAACCGCGAGGCGTGTGTTTAGTTTGTAGGATTACTTCGGTGCAGTATTGAATATTGCCGCGCCTGAATACTTCAGCGGCTCCAGTTCACTATGACGTGGTTTGTACATGTGAATACGCGATAACGTTGTTGAAAGTTGGGAAAGGAAATTATCCCGGGCTACTGACTTTCAATATTTACTTACGGTTAGCCTTGCATGCATTATCATCGTCCAACATCGTTAGTGCTGTAGAAAATTGAATAACGGCTACATATCACCAATTTAAGAGCCAGGTCTTCTCATCTTTTATCGGTAACATTTCTCCACCTTTCTGTTTCTCTTCGCTTGGAGACATCCAGATGACGATGGATTGAAGGACTTCGGGAGAAAAAAAACACTGTTGAAAAGAGCTCGTTATTTTCGTTTAGCTGCAGTCGAACCTCCACCAAGTTACGGCCACCTCTGTGCAACGGCCATTTGTTTTGTCCTAGCGGGTGGCCCGTCGTTTACTCATATTTTATCCTCTTAGCCTGCACGCAGGCGGTTGGATGGTCGAAACAACCGGAATTCGTAATGAGTCGCCATCTTGGACTGGTGCGGCTAGGTCTGGGCCGGGTTGAGGGTCGACAAAGCGAGCGAGGGGAGGGGGGCGAGAAGAGTGCTGTCGGTAGGGAAATTTATATGTGAAGAAAATTGCGCGTAAAACCCTGTAGGGAAGCAAGTTCGTTGGATATTTGATCCGTTCAAGGTAATGATCAGTAGCTTTTCTTTGTTCTCCAGAAGTCACATTGTTGTTGATCCCAGTGTTTGTATGGAAATTACTTCGTTGTTAATAAACACTGACGCGTGAATCAACTTTTTTGTTTCACACGTCACGCATAAAGGAACTGACCATGATTTATACTCCGTCTTTTATTGTGCTCAGGGGCGGATCCAGGGGGGTGGATTGGGTGGCTAGCCACCCCCCTTCGGAGAAGCCCACCATAAAAATCTAATTCGTGAAAAAAAAAGGAAATACATGCATGGGTCCCAAAAAATATAGTATAGTTTGGTAGCCGACTGTATCAGCCACCCCCCATTAAAAAATCCTGGATCCGCGCCTGTGTGCTTGACTGCAGGAATTCCTTTATTTTCTTAGGGATAGTTAGGTGAGCGAATTATGCGATCGCGCGCGTAATGTTCAGTACTTGCGCGATGTGACGGGTTCGTTTCTCTAGAGAACTCTGTCTTTAAGTACGGCGCTTAAAGCCCACCTTTACTTTTTATTTAAGTGTAGCTGTATTTCTATTGACGTCTTGGTTCTTTATTAACTTATTAGGTCTTGTTCAGGAAGACATCGATTACTTGGCCAACAACATGGAGGTTCGTTATGATGTACTTGACAACCTCAAATCTGAACTTACCTTCCTGTCGCAGATAACTCTCACTAACACAGGTCAAAGCGCCATCAAGCATGGTGACTGGGTGGTATACTTTTGCAATATCAGACTGATAGAATCGAAGCATTTGAAGCATAATCCTGCCGGGTATATTATACCTGGGAACTACGGCATCCGCCTAACCCATGTCGACGGCTGCCTTCACAAATTTGAAACGACGAGCGATTTTAAAGACATTGCTGCTGGCGATTCGTTTACATTCAAATTCCAGGCTGATCACTGGTCCGTAGCTCGAACAGATGTTATGCCAAGGTGGTATGTTGTGGCCAAAGGTTTGGTTCCTCGAGTGATAACGAATACCGACGATGAAGAACTCAAGTTTGTGGGAAATTTTGACACTAAAGAAAAATGGAAACGTTTTGTCGCAGACGTTTACAATCCTTACACCCCGGCGGAACGCTATGAAATGTACCTCACATCAGATCTGCAGAGTGCAAAAACTCGCATCACCCCTACCCCGTTGGAAATGACCTTGGATACTGGGAGTCACGTGGTTATTGATTCAGACTGGACAGTGTTTATTCAGGAGGGATTAGAAAACGAGGCTACTCCACTGAAAGGTACATACTTTACTAGCAATTATCGTAGTTGAGTTTTATTGCCCCTGAAGACCTGGGCTCTGCGTATCCTTTGTTACAACGACGTCAATTATAATGGTTATGGTGAACGAAAACCAAAGCAATTACTTCAGCCAATGAGAACGGACCAAAACAGTGCGATGAGCCAAGCCGAGAAAGAAGACATTACACGTAACCAGCGTGAAAGCTTGAAAACGTACGCGTGCAAATCGCGATTGGTTTTGGTTTTGGTAGACAAAGTGGCGCGCGTTTTGGTGACCAATCACCGCAGAGCGAAGCCATGCAGAACCAAAGCAAACGTAAATTACTGTCGATGCTTAATTGCCGCAAACCACTATAATGACAAAGGAATGATGACGACGACGATTGTGGCGAAAAAAAAGGACAAAAGTCGCTTGCCGTTTGGGGATTATACATTGGAATACGCTCTTTTGCTCTCCCTAGGTCCAGGCGTTTGTTTTTTAAACGCTGTATCGTAAAGTATTAACATACATTGACAGAACGTCTAAGCATAAATTATTATCAGAATAGTGGAGACCAGATGCAGCCGACGTAAGTTCGTACTTGTGTGGTCAGTGTTTTAACAGGTTTGGTCCGCCTTTACTTTCGTACTCGGAAGAGTGAATGGAGAACCTCCCCACAAACTCCAATTTAGATATTTTTCTGTTATTTCTTAATCTTTTTTCGTAACAGATAAGCTGAAGCTTCCTGTGTCCACGTCATTAAAAGAGAACAGAGTAATCAAGCTTGTCACTGGAGATGTTTCTGTGCCAACTAAGAGCGGTCTGCAGTCTCCTAGCGGGCATGAGTCGTACAGCCTTGAAGTTGACAGTTCCAAAAACACCATCACTATCACTGGTAAGTCTTTATTAAAATGGTTATTATACGGGTGAAAGTTTTATGAAATGATATTGGCCTCTCGGAACCCAGCGAAGACAAAAAAAGTATTAGACATAACGAATTCCCAAACTCTGTTGTATCAACCGCTTCAACATCTTAAACCCTTATAACAGGAAAGAGTCCAGCTGGTGTGTTCTATGGCGTACAGACACTGTTGGGGTTACATAGCTCCTCGGGCGAGGTTCCTAAAGTGTCAATCAAAGATGCTCCAAGATATTCTTACAGAGGAATGCACCTTGACGTTGCGCGCAACTTTGTGACCAAGGATCACGTGCTTAAGTTGATTGATGCCATGGCGATGTACAAGTTAAACAAGTTTCATTTTCACCTGACTGATGACGAGGGATGGAGGCTGGAGATTCCGGGATTACCAGAGCTTACTGAGGTATAGATCGTTTTCAGTCACGTGACCAGTGGCCATATTGGTTCAGTGAAACAAAAAAAAAGGTAGCTGCATAAAAACAGAGTTCAATTCCCAGAGGGTTAGCCTTGTGCACCAACATGGCCGCCGTGACGTCATGTGAAAACGATCTATTGTAATGCCCGACGACAAAGAAAAACAAACAACTCAACAATCGAGACAGAAAATAATTGAAAGGCAATAGGGATAACTAATGTTGTTTACCAGCTCCAACAACCAACACACCAAGTTGTAACTTACATGCTAATAACTACTACTAAATTTGTTATGTTCTTATGTGAAGTACATCCTGAATAGTACAAACTACAGGACCTTTTTTGGGAGTCCCTGTGACTCTCAGCTACTTTGTTTACCCGTTTGTCTACTACTCGTACGAAATGTGCACTGTATTCCTAATTTTCTATTCTTGTTTGTTTTTAGGTTGGCAGTAAACGATGCTTTGATCTGAACGACCAACAGTGCGTTTTGTCTCAACTCGGTTCCGGCCCCACCTCTACCACTTCGGGTTCAGGTCATTACTCAGTCAGTGAGTACAAGGAAATCCTTCGCTATGCAAATGAGCGACATATTCAGGTCATTCCAGAATTCGATATGCCAGGACACGGGAACGCGGCCATTAAAGCCATGCGGGCGCGATACTATAAATTATTAGCCCAGGGAAACAAGGTAGAGGCGGAGAAGTATTTGTTATCTGAAGCAAATGACACGTCGCGATATTTATCGATTCAATATTTTAGCGATGACGCTATTAATCCTTGCATAGAATCCACCTACAATTTCGTAGAGCTCCTGGTCGAGGCTGTAGTGAACATGCACAACGACACACAACCGCTGACTATCTTTCATTTCGGTGGAGACGAAGTTGCGCATGGGGCTTGGACCAACTCAACAGCTTGCGGGAATCTTGTTCAAACACTGGGAGTTGGTAAGTCTGGCGGGAAAATTGTTGACGAACTGAAGAAGTATTTTACACAGCGCGTTTCCAATATTACGTCAAATTACAGCCTTCAACTCGCTGGCTGGGAAGATGGATTCATGGATGTAAACAACGTCCCTTATGACCGGACGTTACTGAGGAATACACAAGTTTATGGATACGCTTGGAATAACATCTGGGAATGGGGCGGCGGAAAAAGAGCCTATGAACTGGCAAACGCCGATTATAAGGTACAACCTATTACGTAACTTTCTTTAAATATCCCGCGTCCAAATGCGCCAACCTGATAACCAACTTTGTCGGGTCCTACATGTTGGGCACGTTTAAGCACCGAGTTAGCCGTGTTAGGTGATCTTTGCAGTTGGTCTTTCAACTGCCAACGTACCATCAGATCAAATGCTTTTTCTCGGATGCCTCATGCACGCGCTCAATTTTTATGATCTCTGATCATATTACAACACCGAACAGCCCATTATTCAAGTTGTGACAGGGCTTGTAGACGACGAGCAATGAAAATATGAACCTTGTGGAGTGTGGCTTAGAGTGACAAGAATACCCCTCAAGTTAATGTGTCTGGGTATTCTGAAAGCCACTCATTGCTTGCTTTATTCACTTGGGTACTTGAGCCTGAGTACTAGCTATGCCATGCTGATGAGGCCTAACACGGCCGAAACTTTATTTGGTAGATTTAAGGGATAATTCCCGCTTCCACGTGGCCATAGTGCCCAATGAGTGGCTATCAATTTACCTAGACACATTAATTTGTGAGGAATTTTTGTATATGTCGAGCTTAGTTTCGGAAGCTAACAACTGCATGATCGGCCAGTAACACCGAATTTATTCAACCATTTTCCAGGGAATAAAAACAAATCCAAGAATATTGTTTTCAGTTCCCTGAAGTTCAATTTCAAAAAAGGATGTTGCAGTGTTCACCTTCCATCAAGTGGAAACCCCATAACTGGATCGTTTAATTGTCATCCAAAAACTGTCGTTTGTTGTTTCGAATTTAAGGCGTTGATAGCTATTCTTTTACGAGAATAAGACAATACACAAACCACTCATGTGAATCCTTAGGGTGGTTTATGTCATAAAAAATTCTTTTTTTCGCTTTTCCCAGTTGTATGGTTTGTTTGTTGGTGTTGATTGTTTGGTGTCAATGTATCCTAGTAGTAAACACTGTAATTAGTACAAGAAGAATAGCGTGTAAGTTTATTTGTTCATAAAGTGTTGATTTAGTATAGAGTGTTGTAAATGTAGAACCGTTAAAACAATAAGTGTGTAAGCTAGATGTTAGTAGAATTAATTATTGTAAATCGATATTCGATATATAAATGGAGCAAGGCGTGGTAAACGGTTGTTAGAAAACAGTTGAGGGAAGGCGAACGAAGGAACGAAGGAAGACAGAGTTCAGGAGAAAGGTGTGAGCAGAATCGCTCAAATGTTCATTGCTGAAAGTCTTTAGTGAACTCCAAACCGTTAACAAGACAAAACCCCTTTGTCTGCGGAGGAGCAAAGTGGAGCGAGGAGAGAGATTTTACGGTAAAGGAAAGCGGCCGAGAAGCTGATCGCCAGAGTTGGCAAACTGTGAACGGAAAGTAGTCCAAGAAAGTATCAAGGCGCCGGAGAGCAGAAGGTCGGAGAAGCTGTTTGTCGTGGAGTTGGTTTTGTTGGAAAGAAAGAAGGAACTGAACTGTAAATAATTGTAAATACTTGTAAACAGTAAGTTAGTTAAGTAAGATTAGTTTTTATTTGTGTTCGTTCGTTCCATGTCAATATCGTAATTAAATTCATTAGTTGTTTTTTTTTAAGAAGTCTGTGCTAATTGTGCCGTATGTTAGTTCTATTTTGTTTTATTTTGTCACTTTCGTCTTCGGCCATTGGGACCCACGTCACAGTTTATACTTACGACGCAAGTATAAGCATAAGCGCGAGCATAAGCACAAGGATGTTTAC
>OX419337.1:11727073-11739573 GCA_948470475.1 Galaxea fascicularis
AGGAAAGGGAGGAAGACCCACACACCAATCATATTAAACCGTTAGGACCGTTCTCCCTCCCCTGTCTTGTTTGCGTCTCTCCCTTTTCCCTCCTGTTTCGGCGCCTGTCATGTGAGCCATTTCCTTGAATCCATTTGTAATTCTGTGGCCAATTCTTTGTTGTTCTTAGGAATGCAAGGTCATCTATGGACAGAAACGGTGAGAACCACTGCCCAAATGTACTCCATGATGTTTCCTCGCATGATAGCTTTGGCCGAACGCGCGTGGCACAAGGCACCTTGGGAAGACATAGCCGACCAAAGGGACAGAAACGCGAAGAAGGCTGGCGATTGGGTAAAATTCGCGAATGCGTTGGGATACAGGGAGTTGGAGCGACTGGATAAGACTGGTGTGACATATCGCGTACCACCTCCAGGAGTTAGGTTAGGATAATTTATTCAATTTTGTGAGCTTTATTGTCTGAAAAATCTACCTACCTTGGGCGTTTTTCACACGATCAGATTGGCTACTCAAACTCGGGAAAGCAAATACTATTCACCTTCCAGCTGATTATGCCAAAATCGTAATTCTTGCCAGGAATAAGTGAGTTCAAAAGCATTATGTCTGAGCTCTAACCAGTGACCAGTGGCGGACAGTTACCGTACCGCTTCTCGGTTCGGTAAAACTATACCACTAGCCACCTCCACTTCGGTGAATAATTGGTAACTATTTAACCCATTGACTACCGTGCCGGCCAAAACCGGCCGCAAAACACTCCCATGCTTCAAAACGTTGCAACTTTCTCAATCGCGCGAATATTGGCTCAACTGTCAGTTGTTAGCATGAAATGGGATGCCCTTTAAATTTGGATATCCAATAAATGCAAGAAACGTAGCACTTTTGACCAAATATGACCTTTTGAGTTTGGACAAGAACAAAAATGACCATTTTTGGCGTTAAACAGAAACGACGAAAATGCCCCTTTTTACTGTTATGTTTCTTAAGAACGAGATGAGATTTTGCAATAAGCTAACACCCTCTAAATCTGAAACACTCTTTTTCACAGATCCTCTTTGAAGTGACGTTTCTGCCCTGAACTACTGACATGTGATACTTACAGACTTATGTTTTGACAAGTAAACCAGTGCACTCTTAAGAAATTTCCGCGGAACAAAAACCCATGTTTTCTCGCTCATGGCCTAATTGCGATCGTTAATTAGATTGCTTTAGTTTGGTTAGTCTTGGTGGACAAAACTCGTTCTTGCAAATGTGACATTGTTCTTTGTAACTCCTCCTCATACCCTTTAATCTTCCAAGAAACAGCTACTGCACCCCGAACCCCTATTTTCCCCCTCCCCCCGAAACAAATGCTGAAGGTCACGAAACATTCGAGATGGTCATTCATTTCAGGGGGGTTGGGAGGGGAAATTGGAGTATTTGGATCCGTTCGAAAATGTTTCGCAGTTGTGCCGTTATATAAACAGCATTAATGAGACTTTGTCCCCACTCTGTTGTCCTGACTGATGATGAAAACGGTTTGGCTCGAAAAATATGACTTGTTTTATTTTAGGGTTGATAATAGCAAACTGAAGGCCACTGCTGTGTTCCCTGGACTTACAATCCAGTATTCCACCGACGGCAAAACTTGGAAGGACGTTGGTGATGATACATGGGTGGAAGGGAACATCAAATTCAGAACTAGGTGAGAACAAAGAAAGCCGTTATTTTCCTTCTTGTTTCTTGTTACAAGTGCTTTTCGTCATGCAGTCGATCTGATAGAGAAATCAGTATGTCCAAATCCGGATTCTGTTGATTGGATAAAAAGTTTAAATTAATTTGTGTTTGTAATATATGGTGCTCCTCTCGGCAGATTTTAATCGAAAAGCCAGAAAATGATCTTAGCCCTTCTGGTCATACAGACATAATTGACTTTAACTTGCTTGAAAATGGTAATCACACTTTCCGACTGAAAATTACGTTCAAAATTTTCAGATAGCTTCGTGGAGGTGCAGTTATTTGTTCTTGTTACCCCTGCACATAACCTGGGAAACGTCACGTAAAAAATCATGGCATAATGTAGTAAACAGGTTTGCCACTGAGCCTTTGAACTTAAGCCGTCTGCAATGAAGCAAGCTGTTGGTCAATCAGCAGACTAATAGAAACGCAATTGTTTTTACAAACTTGAACGACTGAAGGCGTTCAGCTATATTGAAAGGGAACTACCCACGCCCAACTCGTGTTTTTGTCAAACTTACAGGTCAGCGGATGGCACTCGTCATAGCAGGCTTGTAGAGATGGAAGTACCAGCTGTTAAAAGTTGCTCACCACAGCTGATGACGTCACAACTTGTTAATGTTCTCGCTCTTGCTATCATGGTCTTGTTTCGGATGTAGCAGTGACATCGATCGACGTCAATCTTATCGACTCATTCAGTAGGATACTTGTTAATTACATAAAGTGGTTTTTCATGGTCATGGCAACGTTTCATTTTGCAGAAATATTTTAAACAAAGAATTAGGTGCAGCGCTGGATATTGCTGATGTAACAAATGAATTTGTTGATCCTAACGATAATCGATTAAAGAATTTCGGTGCATTCAGAAAATCCGATTTCGTGACACTAAGCAAATAAGTGAGCCAAAGTTATGATCTGCTTTCTTTTACAGAGCATGTTACGTGTGACTACAAAGTCAATTTTGTTACTAACTCCTTTCTCGTTTGTTAAACTAAATACTTCAATTGAGTTGTTAAGTGTTAAATGGTAATGAGTCGGTCCCAGGTTCACCTCCTCACGGCTATGACATCACATGATACTTTCAGTTCATAAAATATGTTAATTGCTGGATAAAGCTTATGAATAACATACTGAGTTAGATGCCTTTTAACCATTTTAGAGTCAGCCCTTCCCCTTTTTGAAGATGAGTGAGCGGCCCCCGCTCTTTAAAAACTCAGCTCTGCCGGCCCTGTGTCTAATTTTAATCCCAATCAAACCTGAATAGATGAGTCATATGTGAGTCACGTATTTATGTGACTGACTGGATGTGCTGACAGAATAACTCTTGTTTAAGTCCCCGCCACTGGTCTCTATTCTTTGCACGAGTTTTAAAACTGCTAAACGAGAATGCAACATATGCATTCTTGTTTAGTATCATACTATATTTCATGTTAACTCCGATTAATTAAGGTTTACGATAGTTTGCAGTAGGGGTTTTCCATTGCAAAATTTATCAGCTTAATCTGGGCTTTTTGAAAACACATATTTCGTGATCACGAAATATGTGTTTTCAAAAAGCCCAGATTAAGCTGATAAATTTTGCAATGGAAAACCCCTACTGCAAACTATCGTAAACCTTAATTAATCGGAGTTAACATGACTTCACTTATTGAAGCCAAATTGCTATTTGTTAATACCATTTTCTGGAACACATTTTCCGTACCCAAATCATAAAATTTGAGCTCTATATAAAAAAATGAATTTCTGAGAGTCTGGTGTCAAGAGTTATAGGTTTTAATCCTTCTCTCGTGCGACATTGAAGCCGAATTGTTCTTCATTTTTTCTGTTCGTGCCTGACCCATCACCGGTTGATATGCCTCTGTCTAACTAGTCTTACCAAATTACTGTCTTTTAGACCTCGCAAAAATCTATGGATTTTAACTCTCTATCTTTCCTCTTTCATTATCGCGCTTCTGTCAGTAATGCTGTCTTTTCCTCAGTTAAGTAAGGAAGGCTATGATTTTTGTTATGTTTCTCTTTTTGTTTTCACTGCCGATTTCAGTGACATCCTCACAAAGTTCCCTTTGGTTTAAGTATCACCTATACCATCAGTTTTCTGTGGACTACTATCATGTATATTCGTTAAACAATGTTTGTCGTGGAAAGAATGAGCCATTTCTTTGTTCTCCTAAATTTTCCTCGTCGTTCAATCAGATTCAGTTTCGATGCTGTCCTTTCCTTTTTTAGCGGAAGAGAATAGTTTTGATGTATCATTTTCCCGTTGCTCTCAAAATTCAATTAAAAAAAAAAATAAGTGTAGCCATTTTGAACACTTAGACCAATCGGATTATAAAACACAATATACACTTATGTCTAACACTTCATAATTAACACCTGGTGTTTGTCCTTGGAAGAGAAATATAAGTTTATCCAAATTTATACTTCAGCTATAGTTTCACCGTCTTGTTTTACGCTTTAGACCGAAATATGATCTCTTTCACTCGGCAATGAACCGTTGCTTTTAGATTTCCTCTCTCGTTCCTCTTGGGACTCGTCTTTAACTTCTAAAGAGTGATCTCAGTGTTCCTGATTTTGTTAAGTTTAGCGTTATTGCCTTGGTTTCCCTCTGGAAGCAGTTTCTTTGAGTTAGTTAGTGTCGATACTTTGCTTATTCTCTTGACTTTGCGTTGTCTTTTTTGTTGGAGGAGGTGTCCGTGGCTCTACTTCTACCTCTCTGCTCACGCGCTGACCATCAGCAGATCTTCAAATCAAAGCAACAAGGATAAGGATCTCAATTAGAGATAAAACCTGGTTCACACTTGTGAGATAAGCACAAGCGTAAACACAAGCATAAGCACAAGACAATAAATCATGATATATTTTTGAAATCATAATATTTACCCAGGGAGGGAGGTCCTGCATTTGGATCAAATTGGAATTTGGAAATGTTAGTTTTTGAGGAAGGGGGAAATCTGGAGTCCCCGGAGAAAAACCTCTCGGAGCAGAGTACAGAACCAACAACAAACTCAACCCGCATATGACGCCGAGACCGGGAATCGAACCCGGGCTACTGCGCCAAGCCTGCTCCCTTACACTAGAGAGCACCGATGTGACATAAGCAAAAGAAATACAAACATTTTCCTTTTTTTGCGCTTGCGTATGCTTATTTTACAAGCGGTAACTTGCGTGAAATGCGCAAGAATTCAACCTTCCGCCATCTTATTTCTCCACCGTCGTGATTCGCACAACGTATGCATATGTCACTGGTATGAATGCCTTCGTGCCCATACTTGCACTTTTGCTTCTGCTGATCTGACAAGTGGGAACCAGGCTTAAACGTCTTTGGGGGTCTTGTGAAATCTTTGTGTGTGTGTGTAAAAGGTGGTGTTTTTTTTTTTTTGCTGTCATTCGTTTTTCAGGTGGGTTTGTACAGATTATTTCTATCAGTGGAGAGACGAAACTGTTTTGCGTTTGTGAATCAGCAGGTTCCATGAGATTCTCATGCATTATCCACCAGACGGCTGATTTAGGTACTAACCACCTAATTATCACTGCGCCATGAACATACTAAAAACTCTGTGCTACATACCAGCTACAATGACTGAGCTGGTTATTCGGTCCGGTCACCAGGCTCAGCTGAAACCAATTACAACACTAGGCACTGAAACTCATACTGGTGCTTTGTCGCAGCGTTATCTAAGAAACTGGTATGCTTATATAACTTCATCCAACCTCTATGCATGTAATTTCTGTTTTTCTATCACTAAATGCGAATTAATGAACGCTAGCCTGGCTCAAGAGGCAACTAACCTGGTCCACAATTTTATGTTCCCATCAACCTCGACGTCACTGGTGACGTCGTTCCACGTGAGGCCATCATCTGTTGAGTATTGGACTTTGAGGCCAGGTAATGCAACTCTGGTTTCAAGCCTCTTGTCTATGATCCTAAAGAGAAATATTCATAATTATCGAGGCTCTGTGTTTGAAGCAGAAGGTTGCCAAAACATATCAGGGGCCTTTTATATTCTTGTTAATATTAAATAAGCATGATCTCAAAAAAGGGGATTACAACTCCTATATCTAAGTGATGAGCGTCTATTGCAATATTCCAGTTAAGTCTCTGAAAGTTGATTTATAAGCTTACTATCACGGGTGTTAAGTGGCGGAATCTTATGCGTTTACGAGTGATAGCCACAATGAAGTGATACAAAGTAAAACTTCCTTTGCCTGCTACCCAATGACCGGTAATTACCTTACTGCTGGGGGAGGTACACGGTATGTAATATTCATCTTGTCCAATCGGCCCAGTTCTCTGTAGCCAAGTGTGTTTGCGAAGTTTGCCCAGTCAGCAGACCGCTCGCGTTCTCTCACACCCATGTCACTGATTTCTTCCCATGGTGCCCTGTGCCACGCACGTTCTGCCAAAGCGAGAAGGCGGGGAAAAAGCATGTAGTACAAGTGGTCACCGTTTCTTACAGTTTCGCCCCACATCGCTGCCTCGATACCTACCGAAAAAAAGGTAACGGAGACAACATCACAAACTCACTCGGAGTGAGTATCGTGTAATAAAGATGAGTGTAAACTTGTCAATTAGGGTTGTGCTGTCAAGAGGGACAACAAGGTCGGGTGTGACATGGGTGGGGGTGGGTGGTGTAAGGGTCAACAGATGGTAATTAAATGGAGACTTCAAAAAAATTTCCCGCCTCCCGCATTACCGCGGGTACTCTCCCTGGGCCTCCACAGCCCTTGATATTTCTTCTATTAGTCTTCTTTGAGATTATGTTTCCACTTCCTGAGAGATACGCTCTGCTCTGTCACTTTCTTTTCTTTTCACCCCGCTTCTTTTAACACTTTTACTCCTTCACCAGTGTTCGCCACCGTTTTGGTGAATAGCGAT
This sequence comes from Galaxea fascicularis, assembly GCA_948470475.1. Lineage (NCBI taxonomy): Eukaryota > Metazoa > Cnidaria > Anthozoa > Scleractinia > Euphylliidae > Galaxea > Galaxea fascicularis. The sequence continues at coordinate 11,733,663 of OX419337.1, forward strand.
AACCGGGGACAAAGTTTCTTACCCAGAACGTTTTGCCTTCCTTCGCTACATCGCAAACCGCTGCAATTAAACTCCTTGCTGTCGATGTCTTTGTAGAGGTCTTCGGGCATAAACCCAAACACTTTCCGCGTGTCAGTGTAGGGAGTAGCCCAGTTCTTTCCGCGCTCCTCGGGGTGAGGCTCGTACGGATGGTCAAAGTAGATGTAATCCGGGTTTGATAACACGACCTGCAAATAAAACAGATTTTAAGGACTGACCCCATCATCATAACGTCACTTTACGATAGCGCGTTGATCGGCCCTGGTGCCGTATGTGCCAGTAGACTTCCCAGAGGGACTGGAGTAAGATTAGAAGGTAGGAATTTGGCTTCTCGTATCAAGGACAACACTAGTAGGTATCATCAACTACAACTGTAACCAACCTGAAATCAAGACTTTCGTGAAGCGTCACTTCGGCCCTATTTCTAACGGCAACTGGTTTTCAGACGTAGCGAGGTACTTTATTCGTTGCATTTCAGTCAGGTTCAACGATATATTGGAAAAACAAAAGGTGCTCTTATCTCAGTAAAAAGCTGTTCAGAAAACTGAGAATAGACTGATGAATTACGTTGTCGGCGGCCTTCAAACAGTTACCAAGTGTTTGAGCCCGTTCTTGGAGGGATGTTATCTTACTGGTACTCTAGAGTGATCTGGACCAAGTCGTTGGAAACCAATAAATTCTAACCCAGGACTCTTTGCCGAAAAGTGGAGACGTCTTATCGCTTTCTATCTCGATTTCACGCTACACTTTGAGAGCAGCCACAGTGAAAATATAAGATGAAAAGCATTTGCTGAAAACCATTGAGCTGTAAAAAAAAACTACAAAGGTGACACTTATTCTAGTGCAGGTAACCCAGCCTAGTGCAACGACCGGGGCCACAGTTATCTACTCAAAGCGGGAAAGATCAAGAAAGTAACAATCGCTGGAAAATGAGGCATATTGGAAGACACAAGCAACAATTATATTAAAACATCAACCTGGTATCCATTATTGGCCATCAAGGAAGTTTCCTGGCTCCTCTTCGCAGCACCTGTTACACTCCAGGCGAACGAATAAACGTCTTTATTTGAAAAAAATTTCCTCGGAAGAACTGTGCGCGTTTTCTTGTTGAACAAAAAGTCTCCCCAGCCAGCCAGAGCTAAGTTCAGTTCAGCCGTAATATTAGACAATCGCTTTAGGAAGTTTTCTTTCAATTTTTTGTGCGCATAGTCACTGTTGTAGGGAAAGTCTAATATTCGCGCTAGCTTTTCGCACGCTGGTGATTTTGTCCATGCTCTACCGGGAACCTCGTCTCCTCCAAAGTGAAACACAGTCAGCGGCTGGATGTCACGATGTAGGTTTATTAGTTCTCTTAAGATGTGTCCCAAAAATTTGTAGGTGGAGTTCATACAGGGGTTAGCAGTTTCATCAGTGAAAAATTGTATTGAAAAATAGTGTGATTCATCTTTTAAATCGCTAATAAGAAACTCCTCCGCTTCTTTCACCGATCCCTGTTGCACCAGTTTGTCATGACGGGCTATCATACTTTTAATGGCTGCGTGGCTGTGTCCCGGGAAGTCGAACTCCGGAATCACTTGAATATGGTGTTTCTTTGCGTGACGTAGTATATCCCTGTAGTCTTCTGTAGTGTAGAATCCAGTGCCTGAAGAGTTAGTATGAGGACCTGAACCAAGATGAGAGAAGATGCAGGTTCTTTCTTGTAAGTCATGGCACCTTTTGGAGCCAACCTTAAAGGAACACAATAAACATAAGAAAAGCCTTGAGCGAGTAGATAAAAATTCTGCATCAATAAATACTGTCTAAAGTAAGTTCGAGGTGGGTGAATCCTGGTTCACTCCTCTGACTACAAGGTTAAGGTTAAGCGCAAGAAATAGCATAAAAGTAAATCTTGACGTTTAGGGCCGGCTGCACTCGCGGGTCGCCTCAAGTTCAGTCCCGGCCCATTGCTTTCAATGATTTAATCACCATGAAGTCACGCCTGGGAATTCCATGTACAAAGGGTACGGATCGCACGTGCTCGTTAGTTTGCATAAAGAGCATTCACTTTACATTGGCTCTCCCCCAAATGCTCGCTAATGCCTCTGTCACCCATGGCCTTTGAGTTTTTCTTTATGCTAATATTTGTTTTCTTGTTGAATGTGGACCTCGACTTGAAGACAAGTTAGGGCATTTCCTTGATTTAGAGAATTAAGACAAAGAATGACGAGTAGCGACTTTCCGTGTGTTTTTAACAGCACTACTTCTGATGGTATGGAGAAAGTATGTCTACTTCAATTGGACTTAAGGGAAATTGTCTCAATATCAGTCCCTTAAAGAATAAAATTTTTCAAACTGCCAGTTCCTTACTGACGTCAGCTCTTCGATTCCTGGCATTTCCAGTCTCCACCCTTCGTTATCTGTCAGATGAAAATGGAATTTGTTCATCTTGTACATGGCCATGACATCCAAGAGTCTCAAAATCTCGTGCTTGGGTTGGAAATTACGAGCTACGTCAACCATCAACCCGCGGTGTGAGAAACGAGGCGAGTCTTTGATTGACAGCTCAGGAACCTCGCTGTGTTCACCTATAAGTGCAAGAAGAGACTGGACACCGTAAAAGACTCCAGTATTTTCGGTTCCTGTAATGCTGATTAATTGCCTTGTGGCATTCACTTCAAGATGATACGACTCTTGGGTAGACTGCTGTCCAGACTGTTGTTTCGTTGCTTCTGCTGTTTTGTCCACTGCTAACTTGATAACTTTGCTTTCCGTTGCCTGTGACATTGATTTTTCTATGTTTAGCTTACCTGCAAAGAACAATTTTCGCATCTTCAGTCTTGGACAAAACTGTTGAGAAAATTGAGCTCCAAAGCCCTTTTATGTGAAAACACTAACAGCCGAGTTTCACCACCCTCCATCCCCCAATTCAATGTTGTTTGTGGCTCCTAAAATTTCCCTAAGAATTGCGGCTTCCTAAATTCTACATTGAATAGGAGGAGGGGGAGGGGAAGTTATTGTAGTAATACTGTTGAACCAGAGGTTTCCGTGAACGAGATTTGGATGCGAAGAGGCCAGTTTTCTCAAGTAGTTTTGCCCAAGATTGTAGGACTGAGCAAATTCTTGTTCACTTTTCAGAATTGAAATTGGAATTTTAAAAGATCCGGCAAGGCTTACCAAAATTTACGTGTGTTTTATCAAGGCAACTTTGAAAATTGGTTTTCATTGTCTTATGGTAAAGTTTCCCAATCGAAATGTATGTATGATCTCAACTGTTCTTTTCGAAATGGTTTTTTGAACCTAAGAGCCATGCAATAATTTGTTAACCACGATGGTCCGGTTAAGAGTAGGTGTAAGAAAGACTGTTTTTTGGTGACGACTTTACAAAGAGTCGAGCGAATTGCTTCTCGTCAGTAAAATAATGACATCAAGTCCGTTTCTTAACTGGCCATGAACTGCGGACGAAGTAAAACCGGTCAGTTAAGCTATGATATTACTGCTGAAAAGATTGTACAGCAGTGATTGTTGCCTATCGATCCCTCCTTTTTATGTTCGATGTTCTGTTTGTTTGTTTGTTGTTGGTCTAACTCGTTGATGTCTCCAATAAGTACTTTGCGGTCAGTGGTATTTGGCCTAAGTTAGTGCAATCTTTCCGAGGTATATTTGTTGGTATTAGAACGCACTTTCAATTCTCTATTTCGTTTGAAAATGGCGTTCAGTTTTGTGCTTGTTCATATCACTAGTTGCATGGTGTTATTCTAACTAATGCTGCTGCTGCTCAGTCTCAAGAGACTTCACGCGCAGGCTTAGTCAGTTTGACCTCAGGGTCGTGTAGTCTTGATTTTGTAAACAACCCGGATACTTTAGGTCTGTGGTATCTCCTATACAGCACCAGAAAACGTCTCTCTAATCTAATGGAATGACAGGCGCTTCAATGGTTAGTCATCAGTTGTAATGTTCAGCTCGCTGTTGCGTCTTGGGTGCAAATGATCTTCTTCAAATCATTTTCTAAAACTCGGTTTTGCGGCTTTAGTTCCCTAACGTCTTTGTCACTCTAACGAACAAAAGGAGACTTTTGGAATCTTAAATTAATGGAAGATAATTGTGCCTACCCGCCAAAAAGCTAGTTTCCTCCTCCAGTCCAGGTTCCCCAAATACCACCCAGTCACCTTCAATGAACAATTTCTTGGACTCTTTGGATTTGACAATCTGTGCAGGAGTTGGGATGACCAGAAGTGGTGCTTTTCCTAAGTCAGCTACGTCATTGTTTCTGAAGCCATCCCAAGATTTCCATTTTTTGGGAATGACCACAAAATCGAGTTGTTCACTGGCGGTGTTAGAAATGGTCCTTGGTTCAAAACCCTCTGCAGCGATGTACCATCTCGGGGCAACATCGCTTTTGACCGACGTAGTTCCGATATGGACTGCAAATTCTAGAGACTTCCCAGGAAATATGGTTTCAAAATCCCTTGTTGGTTCTACCTTATACGAGCATCCGTTCAAGTGAGTAAATTTTAAAGATTTTTTGGAAGGTAATATAAACCCTTGAGGTCTGTGCTGAAGGTGCCCCAGTTCCATTCCTGTTGTTATACACACATACATGGACCAGCCATTTCTCTCAATCGGGGTTCGTCCTTTATTTCGTAAAGTGAAGACTCCCGTATGAAAATTCTCTAACACCTCAAAACGCACCTCCATGTTTGTGGCTATACTGTCAATAATGCTTTGGCTTAGAGCTGGTAATGTTGTTGGCAAGGCTGGTTTTACATTTGCAGTGCTTTGACGATTGGCACCTGTTCTGGTCATATTGTCTTTTGCGACGCTTTGTGCGTATGACATAACTCTATTTGGATTTCCTGTACCCAATTTTTTTCTTTCTGTCAGAAAAATGTTGTTGATATGAGTCTTCAAAGAGGTGTTTGTCTGAAGAGTCTGCAGTGTTTCGTGTCCTTGTGCATTGATTCCTGTGGAAATAGTGGGTGATTGTGAATTGTTCCCATTAAATGGGCTTCTTTCCAGTTCAGAGCCGGTATCTGGTTGAGCAATGTCCTCGGAAAGATTTTTGTGATCATCATCATAGGAGTCCTCTTTCAGATGACCTGTGTCCAGTGTCAGGCCAGTTTGGACTTTACTCCACAACTCTGCAACATCAGGTCCATTATTTTTCAGAAATATTAATAAAGTAGGATCGTCATCTGTGGAGGAGAAGCGATATAGTGTGAAATATAGCTACTTCATAAAATCGAAACGCGGTTGTTCGGGGATGCATTGTTTCGTATTTGCGCTATAGTTACATTATATAGTTTACTCATTTTTTTCTCAATCTTGAAATTCCGTAATTTCATTGGTTGTTTAACTACCTCTCATTTCCTCTGCGCATGCTTTCACAAGTAATCTTGGAATTGAAAATGATATAAATTAATCATGTAGTACGAAGACACCCCGTTACCTACGTGAATTTCTAAAACATATTAGGGCGCTTTAGCAGCGACGACGGCGACGGCAACGTAAATGTCATTTCAAAATATTACTTCTCGATTTTCCAACTCTTTCAAAGTTCGCGAATATCTTATTTTGTTTAACATGGAAAATGCTAAGGAACTGTCCAGGGTCTAGATTTCTATGAACGGCGTTGAGAAGAAAGAAAAAAGAAACAGAAATTTACCGTCATGCGCTCACGTTCTCGAGAAAACCTAAACTATGGTCATTTCACGTTGTTGGTTTGCAGAGGACGGACGTGCAGAGCGATTGTTTTTGCTCATTAAACCTATTGTTTTGTGGCGTTCTCCTTGGCGTTGCCGTCGTCCCCTCTACGGCTCCCTATTCTCTTCGTTGTCACCTGCTTTCATTCGTTGGATGAAAGGTCTAAGCCTCGTGATCCAATTGAAAGAAATGA
>OX419337.1:11744573-11749573 GCA_948470475.1 Galaxea fascicularis
TCCAGTGGTTACAGATCTAGCCTGGAAAATATGATAGCAAAACACGACACATTGAATTTGAAGAATTATTTTACGAGCTTTACACTAACAATGGCAGTTTTCATCTTCTCGGTTTGTGTTGTTTTATAAACTCTCATCTACAGACCACTCGGTTTGAACATTTGATAACAGCACAATTATTTCAACAGTCTTCGGTAATGTTATGATTTCTCAGTCAGGAAAATTCATCCAGGATTCTTTCTTTGTTTTTGTTGCGCTTTGGCATACAAAGCTTTGCATAACAATTCTTGTATCAAGCACAGCTGCAAGACGTGAATGAACGATTGTAGCGGAGTTGTAACGATATTTAGGTTTTCATTAATGTTTGTTAAATAACTGATCATTGGAGTGTTTTTTGCTGTGGTAATCGATCACCGTGTTTTCTGCGTGCAGGTCTGTTCAGGCCAGTCCGCGAGTTTCGCCGATCGCCTTGATTATTTGCAGTTTCTGATGTTCCCAATGGATTTGATTTTTTACCTTTTTTCAAGTTATATCAGAGCGATGAGCATTTAAATACATATGGAACTACCTCTACTCGCTTACCTCTTTCATCTTTGTTGGGAATCATACAGTAGTTCACAATAATAAAAATGCAGACATTTATCACCACGAACAAAACCAGCAGAGTTCTCAAAGTGAAACGTGGACGGTGCATACGTCTCCTTGTGCTCTGCATGTTGTCAGCTCGGTCAGGGTTCTGGATTCTTTACTTCTCTTCAACTGTTTAGTTATCTGGTGACACAACAACACCCTTGCTCGGCTGTTATTTGTCCGGTTGTTATAAGGGAACTTGAGATCCACGACGACGTCTATTGACGGGAAAGGACTGGAACGACAAAGTTTAGGGCCTGGCTAAACTATGGCATTGCGGCTCAGGTGGTTAAACTGGCCATGGGAAGCAAATGTTTCGGAAACAAAATTTGCGTCGGGAAGCAAAAATGTTTTTGGACCTGGCTAAACTTGGAAACATTGTCGCGGATGCAGATGTTTCCCAGTTTGGCCGCTAGTAGGCCTTTATAGATTATGCTAAGAAAAGTAGCATATTATGCTAGTAGCATTGCTTTTTTTTTTGGGCGAAATTATACTAAAATTATGCTCTTTGAAAAAAATGCAAATAAGTCCAAAAAACACATTTTTTAATTAGAAGCCAGTGGCCTACAATGTGACTTCCGGTGCACCCCACACCCGGGCTCAGACCATTTCAGACGCCGCTCAGTGATTCACGGGTGAACTACAAATGCTACTACTTGAACTAAAACTTAAAACATCGAATAACGTCACCAAGTGCTTAGGACTTGGGAGTAGGGATGAACAATGATCAAATAGGCCATTTCCGAATTACCTTAGGCCTCTTTTTCAAAGCGAGTCTAGGTGCTCAGCTTTCCATATGCAAATCAATTTTCATTCACATGGAAATGAGTTTACTTTGCGTGTGAATGAAAATTGATTTACATATGGAAGGATGAGCACCTAGACTCGCTTTGAAAAAGAGGCCTAAGGTAATTCGGAAATGGCCTATTGTAGCATAAAAAATGATCCGATAATTATCAAAATATGCGAATTATGCTAGCATTGCTACTTGGCAGAAATTATGCCAGTTTGCTCAAATTATGCCAATAATTATGCTAGCATAACCTAAAAAGACCTAGCCGCTAGGGAAACATTGTTGTGGACGCAAATCTTACTTCTCAGACGCAAAAAACTGTTTTTGAATCAGGTCAAAAACATTTTTGCTTCCCGGACGCCAATTTTTGTTTCCGAAACATTTGTTTCCCAATTTAGCCACCTGAGCCGCAATGCCAAGGAAACACCTCCATCCATGTCCAATACACTCAACTTGACTCTAGTTGTCACTAGCAAAGCACTGTTGGTATTTTTTATATTATTTTGTGCTGCCCTCGTAAACTTAATCGCTTATTAGCTATAAATATTAAATAAACCGTCCAATAGAGTTTTGCCAGCCACTGATTATCTTCCCCTGCGCTGTTTATCTCGCGCAGTTAGTTTCTTAGCTGAAGGAGTCCTGGAAATAGAAATGTTGATTTCTTTTGGCTCATTGCTACTGGTTGTGTCATACAAAATACGCAGGGGGATATGTTCTTTCTGCACCAGCTACAGAACAATCGACGTAACTTCAGTAGCAGGCTGTCCATCTTAAACCTGAAGCAGTGCAGTTTCCTGGTTTCGTCCCGTTTCTTGTCTCTAGGAATATTAGCCGTGATGCCATCAATAGGTTCCACTTTTCACCTCTTCCTTTTTTAAGGGACGTACCCAGGAAAATCTCTTAGTTTCTTACTTATTACGAATGCCGCGCAGAACAAAGTTAAAATAAAGTATTCCAGGCTCTATTCACTATTCCTATTTGATTTAAATAAGTGCTGCTTTAAAGGAGTTCTTATTTGATTTTTATATGTGCTACAGGGTGCTATGTGGCGCAAAGTCAATTCCGATTAGATCATAACAAAGCGCTCTGTTGCACTTGAGTGCTTTGTTGACCTTTGTTGTGCTCTGAATGAGTCCTTGGCAGAGTGCTCATTGTGATGTCGAGTCGGCAGAGCGCTTTAATTGGGATGATTTGATTGAGCCTCAAATAAAGTGCTTTGTCGTGTTTTGATTAAGTCACAGTGTTTCAATGATGCTTTTGACTACGGTCACAGAGCGCTTTTAATAAAAGATCGAGAGAAGAGAAGTCGAAAAGTCGAGCTTTGCCAATCGTTTTAATATTTTTAAAAGGTATATATTATACCGTCCGAATGACTTCCCGTGCTTATTTGCTTAAAGGCAGGTACGCTCCTGACTGATGACATTTTAAATGGACCACAAAGTGCTTAAGTCCGTAAAATACTTGTGATCTATAATAACGATGCGCTTAGACGCGAAACAGTCCTCACAAGCTATGAGATGAGAGGCTATAATGAGGGTCTATTATAGTCTGGCGGTTTGGCGGTTTAAGCCAATTTTGAGTGCCGGTTTGCGGCTTCATTTACATTTGTCTGGCGGTTTACGGTTAAGAAATTATCGCGTGCGGTTGCGAGAAATCAAACATTTAGCTTGCGGTTTTCGGTTTTTGCGTGTGTTTGTGGCGGTTATTCAAACAGAGTTAAGAGGCTCAGAAGACTGAGCGGTAACTTTATCTTGCTGAAAGATTCTCTCTTTAACAATGGATTGCCTTTTAGGGCTAGACCAAGTCAGTCAGGGCTTCCCTCTGTGTCCCCGGCCATGTGGGGAGGGGTGGGGAGGTAATTGGTAATTTGATATAAGGCCAGGCTTCAAAGCTTCGAAAGGGTCACGAAAGCACGTGGAAAGATGGCGGACGATGTGGCGAATGTCGATATAATTAAATGTGTTGCCTTATTTTACAAGCTTGGGGCAGCGCCAAAGGATTTTATCCGTAAGGAAAAATTTCGCATAAAGCTGCCTTGTTCTTTGCACAAATTGCAGCAGCTGAAAGAGCTACTTCGGTAAGTGTTGGTTTGTTTATTGATATCGTAAGACTTAATTTTATTCATAGCGGAGCTCCGCGCGCGCCGAAGGCGCGCGCGCGCGGAGCACCATTGGTAAGAAAATATGGTAACCCATCCATCCGAGAAATTTTGGTTATGACGTCATCGTACGACCGACCGACCGTCCGACCGACCGACCGACCGACCGACCGACCGTCCGACCGTACGTACGTCCACCCCATCATGTAAGCCAAAGTCAAATGTGATACTCCAGTTAACCCTTTCGTGTGCAAGCTCGCATGTAGGCGTGCTTCTTTTTGGAAAGATTATTTGGCCATACACACAGTTCTCAACCCGCGTTTTTGTGGCGGGAGATTGCATGGCCAAATTTTGAAGACAGTTTTAAAACAAAGTCAGTTTTGTCTATTCGTTGGCGGAATATCAGTGACAAACAGCGGGAGAAAGAACAAGAAAGGGAACGAGTAAACAGGCAGAGTATCAGTGACAAACAGCGGGAGAAAAAGCACGAGCAAACCGGCTGGATTGTATTGTCGAGCAACGAGAGAGAGAACAAGAAAGGGCTCGAGTAAACAGGCTGAATCGTACTGACGAGCAACGGGAGAAAAAACAACAAAAAGCTCGAGAAAAGAGACGAAATTATAGTGAGGAACAGCGAAAAAGAGAGCGTCTCTTGTCAAGCTGTAAAAACATTACTAAGTGTCAGGAAGTTTCAGCTTTTCCTCGTGTTTGCCTACAGAAGCTTGCATGAAGAGAAAAGATCGTGTGGTCTGGCAAGGTTTCAGTAATTATACGCTGGCTTCGGACCTTGCTGTGTATTAAACTGGACGGTTTTGCCGCTAAAATCCTTAATTGAACAAGCTTCCTTCATAGGCATGAGACGTAATAAGACTTACTTTTGTGTGAAATGACCGCTTCTGCTTAAGCTCTGCGTTCGGAGTGATTGTTGACTGACTTAAACTGTGCGCAGGTTAGTACTCCTGTTTTGTCTTTTATATGGACATTTATGCCAAGAAAATTGAATAGCGATTTGTCTCAGTTTGTTACTTGTCTTATTTTTTCCGATTTCTACGAGAAACGTCGAAGAGACACTCGCATCGGTTTCTTTTCTTACGTTTTGTTGTTTTCACGCTTCCATCTCAAATTGGTTTGGACTCTTGTTTTTTTCAAATGTTTTCTATCCAATATTTCATCTTGGATCATAAAACGTTTCGTTTTTTCCTACTGTCGCTCATCTTAGGGCACAAAATTTGTTGAAGAAAAGCCAAGCGAAGTCCGGGCGGTTTATAACCTCGACTCCGCTTGGTAAGTTTGACATTTGGAAAACTCTCGCCGAAAGAACAACAACTCCATGCCAAAAGTAAACGCGATTTTTAACAGCTGCAGCATTGGAAATGCCAGCAATATGTTGTCCCTCGCAGCAATTCTTAGCAAAGCAATGATTTTGTGTGAAATGACGGCTATTATGTCAGCTCTGCGTTCGGAGTGATTATTGACTGA
>OX419337.1:11754573-11757073 GCA_948470475.1 Galaxea fascicularis
CACAAGCAGAGCGATAATTCCTAATAATATTAATTAAGTATTTCTGTCTCAGGGCTATCTGCTGAAAATTACCGGGTAAGGTGCTGTGTGGCCTCTCATAAATCCAAAATATAGCTCCACGATGTAATGATATCTTTTATTATTGTATCTCTCAGTTAATATGTGTGCTGTGATTGGTCAATTTTGCAGGCTGTATTCTTCTGTTTTGCTGCTAAATTTGAAAGTTTTCTTTCCCGTGCACCTGATTAACCTCAGAGATATAATAAATGCTTATCTTATTAACCTTTTTTTCTCAGTCTGTGCTGTACGTTATGGATCCTCGTTTTTTCATGTTGAGTTATGGCCCATGTGCTTTGTGAATAGGCTGTAAGCAAATGGGAAAAAACTTGGTCTGTAACTTACAGTACTGTCCTCGAAGTTGGTTGCTAAGAGGTATATAAGCCAAAATACTGCTTCTACACTGTACAGATCTTCTGTTCTACTGCAAAGCAAGTAGAAACACTATATTGTACACAATGTAACAAACGTGAAGAGCTGACATCATTAATTTTAAACTGCATACAGAATCAAAAGGTGATCAACTCCAGCAACATGATCAGAGTCTAACTTGATATCACTTGAGTTTGCAGCATTTAGCAGCAGTCCTGATGCCAAATGTAGTAGAGTTAGTGACTTCTGGGTTAATCTTCTGTCCACAACCATAGTTTTTGCACTGGTCTGAACAGATTTTACGGCAAAAAGATGCCTGGATTTTTAACCAGTGAGTGATCACTATTGTCACATGTAAGAGAAACTATAATAAAATTAGGCACAATTTCCTAAGAAAGTCTTTGTGGCTCAATGGGGATGACACTAGACTGTAGTGTGAATGGCCGGATTTCAAGGCTTCAAGTTCTTTTTCACACTTTAATATACATGTACTCAAAAACATAAAAGCCATCTTCAAAGGTAAATGTTAATGAAAAAGTTTAACTTCATTCTCCAAAAAAACTCCTAAAAAGTAAATAATAAGGGTGATAATAATAATAATAATAATAATTCAACACATGATACTCAATTACAGTAATTTTTATAAAAGGAATAAACTGATTGAAAGTGCAATAAAAAGCTGTAAGTCATCCTTTAGTAATGTAATTAAAGTTATTGTATTTGCTCTTAGTTCCTATACAAGTTTCCATTGAAAACAGAATTCTCAAGTTGCCTACTATTACTTAAGCTTAATACAGGATAAAGTTATTTAAAGTAGAATATAAGAAATAAAACCATTTTTGCCCTTCTGCCAACCCCTTTGCCTATATCAATACTCTACCAGTTGAATACATGGAGCCATTAGGGTCCTATTTTTCAATTTTTTGATTAGCATGATCTTAATAACCTATTTCCTTTTAAATATTCAATGTTTTTTCTCTTTGTAGTCTTTCCAATTGATGAGGAGGCATGGAGGATTTTGTGTTAACTGCTTTAGAAGACAGCTAGCCTACTACAGGAAACAGAAAAATAATTATGTTCAATACACAAATATACTTTGTGTGTATCCATTTAAAGTTGGCTTGGCAAGGGAAGCTAGTCAAAATAATTCTTACTTGTCTGTTAAATGCAGTCAAAATTTCAATTTCAATATACATGAATATGCCCTGTAGTGGTTGCACGGCTCAAAATAACAGCTGGCCAATGGATAATGTCTGGCCAGTTTTTGGTATTGACTGAAAAAATCTTTGGATTGCTGGACATGTTGTCTTGTAATCTGCGCTTTTAAAGAAAATCAGTTAATTTTAAACTATTTGATAAACATGAGGAACATTAATGTTCCCCAAAACACCATCATTCAGGTAATCTCAGGCCACCACTGCAAGAGTTAAATTACAGTTCAAATATGGTTCATGTCTGAGCAAAAACATGTTTCACTGGACAACATGACTGGAGTCTGCCTGGTAATTTAGTTTCAAGCCCTGGATTGTTTGACCCCACAAAGGCCTGGATCTACCCACAATCCATGTGGAAATTATCATTAGGTGTATTTAAGTAAGTTTTATAGTGAATTTCACAAGCCTAACTTAAAGATTGCAGTTCAGAAAGAAATTGTGGCAATCACATACTGTACAGCAGAAATGGCCCACAAGATGAAATTCTTCTATTCTTAGTCAGTGCCATTTTCAAACTGTCAGGTCTAGGGCGGTATGAGTATAACTTAACTGCATCATTTTAGCCTTTGAAGTACTACTTGTTTATGTTGTGGTTCACTTTTGGTCTTGGTTTAAATTTTATTTTCCTTTGTGCCAAAGTCATTATCATACATTATTATATCTCTTAGTTAGTACACACGCTGTGATTGGTCAATTTTGCAGACCGTACTCTGCTGTACGGCCTACTAAATTTGAAAGTTTTCTTTTCTTTTCAGCATGCCTTATTAACCTCAGAGATATAATAAATATCTTACTAACCTGGTTTTCTTGGTCCGTACTGTAAGTTACGGTCCGAGTTTTTTCCCGTTGATGAATGG
>OX419337.1:11762073-11777073 GCA_948470475.1 Galaxea fascicularis
TTTCTTGTGAAAACAGCTTGCATTTTTAACTCGCTAAACTTAGGACGAGCTGTTTTCCTGTACTTCCCGACTTTTCCCACTTTAACTAGTGAAACACACGACCTTAATTCGACAATTGTTGTATACAGTTCCACAAAGTTTACGGACTATTTATTATCTGTGTTGGGAATTGCCTCCAAATAGATAGCCAACACTCTCTCAATAACAACTGTTTCTCACAAATTCTCACTACTCCCTCGAACATCTCCCTTTCTTTGATCTCGATATCATCCGTCTTGTCTATTGTTAAAAGTTCCAAATTTAAATCGTCTCAAATTCTCGCTAACACTTTGCATCAATTAACAAACTCGCTTGGTTCACGCAACTATAACCCCATAGACAAAGATGGAAGAGCATGGAAAAGGTGACCGAAAGAAAAGTGAGCGTAAATTGATTGGGCGATATCGTCAATATAAGTGTTTGGGCGCGGTGCTTGTTTGTGTAGTGAAGATTTTTCGCTGCAGGCAAACTATCTTTTTGTCTAAAAGGCTGGGGGACAGTTTTAACAGAACGATTTGCTTGATTTCAATCAAATTTGGACAATCCTTCAACCAAATCGTTTGGCACCGTGGGGAGAGAGCCATTTCCGTGCGATCGCGACTAAACATTTGTAATCTTAACTGTAACTTTTAATCGCAATAGAATAAAAGAAAACTGCGGCATAATTTTTTAGCTTCCGGATTCCGGGTTTCCATAAATATATCAAATCATGTTCCCGAAATACAAAAACGTTGATTTAGACCTTCAAATCATTTTTAGACTCCACGGAAAACACAGTGTGACAAAATTATGAAATATTCGTCTAACTAGTTCTATTAGCTTTAAGCATGAGGAATTATGTGTCTGGACTGTAATTGTGAGCCAAAACAACCCTGAGAATAGGAACACCCCTGAAGGTATACTTCAACCCTCCCTTTTCAAGAAAGCCAAAACGTTACAGTCATCGAAAATGGCTGTGCGTCCCTAACGTTTTCTTTCAGTTTCCGATTAGAATCGATACGCACTAAGCATGATAAAAATAGAAAAGACGAAAGTGAAAAAGTCATTATTGAAAAGTGGTCATTATGAGGCCTTGTCGTATCCAGTAGTTACTTCTCTAGCGTGGAAAATATGATAGCAAAATACGACACAATGAATTCGAAGAATTATTTCAGATTTCAGCTTCTTGGTTCGTGTTGTTTCATAAACTCTCACTTACAGACCTCTCGGTTTAAACATCGTTTTGATAACCACACAATTATTTTTACAATCTTCGATAATGTTATGATTTCCCAGTCATGAAAATCCACTAAGGATTCTTTCTTTGTTGATGTTTCGCTTTTGCATGCGGAGCTTCGCATATCAACAATTCTTGTATGCAAGTACAGCGACCAGAAGTAAATGAAAAAAAAAGTCGCGGAGTAAGTTGTAACGATATTGTAGCATCGTTTCTTCTTGCTTTCCGCGTGAAGGTCTGTTCAGTTTTCGGGAGTTTCACCGATCGCTTTGATTACTTGCAGTTTACATGTCGCCATTAATTAGCTTTGATTTTAATCTTTCTCAAATGACGTCAGAGCGATAAGCATTAAAATATGTATTGGACTGAATTTCTCTTACTTGCTTACCTCTTTCATCCAGTTTACTGGGAATCATACAGTAGTCAATGAAATTGCTGACATTGATCGTCAGGAACGAAACCAGCAGAGTTCTCAAAGTGAAACGTGGACAGTGCATACGTCTCCTTGTGCTCTGCATGTTGTCAGTTCAGTCAGGGTTCTGGATTCTTTACTTCTCTTCAACTGTTTAGTTATCTGGTGACACAACAACACCCTTGCTTGGCCGTGACATGTCCGTAGTAGTAATCAGGTAATACGTCAAGACAAGTAATGGTTGCCCAGTCTCCCGAGCCGAAGGTTTGAGACACAAGTGTTTTAACGAGGCCAGCACTAGGGATGGTTACAGTCAGAAATCATCACATCCCTAGTGGTATTGGTCCGGCTGGGGTTTGAACACGCGAGCTCCCGTACGGAAGTCAGGCGCTCTACAAACTGAGTCAGAACCGGTCGGCGGTCATGAGGGTGTCTTAAGAACCAGATCGGCGACTGCCGGAAGTTAGATATACGTCAGTACGCAAGCGTGGACAGCATGTTTCGTCGTACTGTTGTCTACGACCTCAGAGGCAGCACCTTCACGTTTGTCGCCGATTTTTGGAGAGCTATTGACCAACAATAAAAATAGCAGTAGCAGGTGATGCATGTCTGGAGGTACGAGCGAACTCGTAAGTTAAAAAATTTATTTGTACGTATTTAGGGAAGACACATCATTGATCACTAGTATGCCGAGAGGAATGACATTTCTTCTCAAGTAAAGCTATCGTGGTGTCTTTCAGTAGAAAAAAGCTTCCCATTGAAATACGTAGTGGAAGCAAGCGGGCTTAGTGTACGGGTATGGTTGCAAACGAATGATGTGCATAATTCCAACACTTGTGAAATATTGTAGAAATATTTCAATGCAACGAGAGCTCGCAATTATACCAAGATTCTCTAAAGAATATTCGGCGCTGTGGTTCGTTTTGGTTCAAAATTCCTGTGTAATTTAATGAACACTGCTACGATTTCATTACATTCATGTCGTTTACATGTTGAGGTCAGACACCATTAAAAAACTCTTCGTCTTCAATAAAATAGACGTACTGCTCACAAACAGAAGATCTTGCATTGCTTTAAAAGGAGTAAATGGAGTACCCTGAAAAATAATTTTGGAAAAATCATTTTTCTTGACTCCCAAGTCGGTAGTCATCAAGGAAAACATTTTTCCAAAATGAAACGTTTGAGAAGACGCCCCCATTTCTTAAAACTAGTAATGTTGCTGTACCGTAGAATTCCGAAAGTAACGCCTACCCAAAAGTAGCTAATTATTGCCCTCTTATTAAATCTCGAAAGTAACGCCCCCCCCCCCCCCCCGAAAGTAACTACCAGCGATCGTGTATGTATAGTGTACCGATTAAGGTAGTCTGTTTTGTTTACTGTTTGTTCATCTGGTTACGTTACATCGTAGGAATATGCATAAATGGAATGACCACTTTGAGTTACAAACGTTTTTTACCTATCCGAAAATAACGGCTGCCCGAAAGTAGCGGCCCCTTTTGCCTGCAAAATTCGAAAGTAACGGGGGCCATTACTTTCGGAATTCTACGGTAATAGGCCATATTCGTAATCTCGGTATTGACCTGGATCTAGCATGAAGTCGAGGCTCTTAAGGGGGAATCTTTTCATATGTAAATGTATCCCCCCCCCCCAAGAGCCTCTTCTTCATGCGAGATCCAGGTCAATACCGAGAATACGAATATGGCTATTCCATTTGGTAGTGACAGCGAAGAGGAGGGCGAATAGGGAAGTACAACTATCCGGCTTTACGCTCAACATGGCTCCTCGTGCCTTAGATCCCGACTTAAATATTTTAAACCACGTGTAATTCTAATAGTCCACTAAACAGGAATCTTTATTTGTTTTATTTTTTAAAAAAAAGCTATATTCTATTTTAAGATAGGAAGAGAAATTATACACAACAAGTTTGCGTGGATTTAAAACCGTCGCTAGTGTTGGTAGGCCTGCTGTACGGTCAGCAGTGTTGCGCATGCGAGTGTGAAGTGTGTCAAAGAAGCATGGCCGACAGCCTAAGTAAAGTATATGCTCGTTGTGGTAGTCGAGTTGTTTGTTCCTGTTTATACCTTTACCTGCTGGTCAACATGGTGTCAGAAGAAGACGAATCTTCGCCTGAAGTTTACTGTGAGTTTTAGTTGTCCTGGTTAGACTGCATGACATCGAACTGTGCTTGCAATCGCTCGATAAGTTCCCGCCATTTTGTTGTCAAGTGGGTTCTTTCCACGTTCGTCGTGTTTGCTGTTATAATGGCTGGCACACCGGTCGGTTTTCCGGTCCCTCAAATGCAAGAAGGTTTAGATGATCGAGAAGCTCTAGACTGTTTTATTTTAGATTACATTGATTATTGTACGGTGATGGGATGGTTCGTTCCGAAAGATGGCTGCAAATATGACTCTGGCAGCGAAGCAGGGGTAGCTCAGTGGAAAAAATCGGATTTGTGTATGTCTACACTTCGCGCTACGCTTCCGCCGAGGATGAAGAAACTAATAAACCCAAGCAACAAGACCCTTGGTTTATCTGTCACGGATAATAGTAACCCAGTTAAAGTTCTTCAGGCTCTCATTCAGAGATTTGGTGGCAGTGTGAGTGTTCAAGCTGAGCGAACAAAAATGGGTCGCATGTTTCAAACTGAAGGAGAATCAATAAGTGCCTGGGAATGTCGAGTAGTAGAGCGAGCTAAGTATTGTGAATATGGGGACTTTGAGGATCAGGCTTGTCGTGACAGGTTCATTGCTGGTTTAGTGGATGAAACTCTACAGGGAAAGTTGAATACTAATGGCCATCGGAACAAGGAAGGAGTCATTGTAGCGTTTCGTACGGTCGTTGAAATAGCTAAGAACTATGAATCTTCCACGGATGCGAAAAGACTGATGAGACAAGTGCGGGGAGACCAGGAGCAAGTCAACTGGGCAGATAAAACCTCTCGTTGGAAAGGAAAGAATCCTCAGCCCTCAGCTGATAATCAACGCAAAGGATTGTACCAAAATGAGTGCAATTATTGTGGAGCCAGGCCTAGTCACCCTAGAGAAAAGTGTCGTGCAGTTATGTTGAAGTACATGTGTCGGAACTGTGGCAAGGAAGGGCATGTTGCCAGGAAGTGCATGAGAAAACCCCAGAATGTGAATGCAGTGGATGAATCTGGGTCTCCTTGTGAACAAAACGTGTATCACTTGTTTACTTTGGACATTCACTCTGTAAGAGCTGTTTCGGTGAAGAAAGGGAAAAAGTTCTTTGCCGCGATCAAATTATCCGCAGCTAAAAATCATTTTGTTTGGAAAACACTCCAGTTGGATACGGCTTCGACAACCAATACCCTGGCAGTAGAGGATCTCTGGAGTATGTGCCCAGTAGGATTTGATGTCAATTCCCTGATCCAGCCATCTCGCGCTACTTTGCACACCTATGGAGGAGGTGTCATCACACCTGTGGGGCAGGTTGAGTTAGTTTGCGAAACTCAAGGAAAGTGTTACCCTCTTGAATTTCAGCTGTTGAGTAAAAAGATCATGGGATCACAACCACCCCTCTTAAGTGGATCTGACTGTGTCAAGCTTGGGCTGATTGAGATAAAAGGAAGTACTTCGCTGTCAGTTCAGAGTGCCCAGAACAGCAAGGATTTGATGGTGCATCAACTTCAGTCAAGTGCCCAGGGGGACAGTGACAGTGTTGACGGGGACATCTCAGCCTCCACCCTCCAAAACACTACTGCACAAGAGGTTACATCTGGTGTGTCAGACCCACCCGGTAGTATTGACCCAGTCGCCCCTAACGGTGGGGATGAAAGTATTGCTGCAGTTGGTGCCGAAACGAAACCTATCGTCAGTAGTGGCAACCAGTTTAGTGTTCCTCGTGTGCCTGTTCCTTGGGGAAAGTTAACCAAAGGCATTGTCTTGGAGGTTTTCAAGGATGTCCATACAGGATTAGGAACTTTGGGCCCGCCTTTGCACATCTCCATGAACCCTAATGTGACTCCAGTTCAAGCTCACCCCCATCGGTGCCCTGTAGCTAAAGAGCCCAAAGTAGCAGAGGCAATACGAGACATGGAAAAACAGGGTATCTTGAAGAAAGTCACGGAGCCCACGGCGTGGATCTCTAATAGTGTGTACAGAGAAAAACCAGATGGTAGCCTGCGGGTGTGTATCGACCCCAGTCAAACCATAAATAAAGCCATTGAGGTCCCAAAGTACCCTATTCCAACTGTTGATGAGTTACTGCCAAAGTTGAGCAATGCCAAAATTTTTTCCTGTGTGGATGTGTACAAAGGATTCTCTAACATTGTCCTTGATGAGAGTTCATCATTTTTAACTACCATGCATACCCCAATAGGGAGATACCGTTGGTTGCGTATGCCGTTTGGTGTCAGTCTGGGGCCAGAAGAGTATCAGCGAAGGCAACACGAAGTGCTGGAGGGCTTGAAAGGTGTTGTTAACAAGGCAGATGACATCTTAGTCTTTGGAAGTGGAGAAACTGTCGAGGAGGCAGAAAAGGATCACGACATGAACTTATGGAACTTAATGTTGCGCTGCAAAGAAGTAAACCTCAAGTTAAACCCTAAGAAATTTCAATTCAAAGTCAAGGAAGTTACCTGGATGGGACATCTCCTCAGTGGCAATGGGGTTGCTCCACATCCTGATCGTGTCCAAGCCATTGTTGACATGAACCCACCACAAGATGTTAAGGGGGTTCAGCGTTTCCTGGGTATGTGCAACTATTTGTCACGGTTCACACCAAATCTTGCCGAAATTGTGAAGCCACTTACAGAGCTAACGCACGTCAATGCAGTCTGGTCGTGGTCCTCGCAGCATGACCAAGCCTTCAAGGAAGCCAAACGTGTAATCGCAAATGCCACGACGTTGAGGTACTTTGATGTGAACAAACCATGTGTCTTACAAGTAGATGCCAGCGACACAGGTTTGGGTGGAGCATTGTTACAAGAGGGCCAACCTGTGGCTTTTACCAGCTCCACATTGTCAGCCACTGAAATTAACTATGCTCCTATTGAAAAAGAGTGTTTGGCCATCAAAGTAGCATGCACTGAGTTCTACCAGTACCTGTATGGCAAGCAAGATGTTGTAGTTCATTCAGACCACCAACCGCTTGAAACCATCTTCAAGAAACCGTTGAGAAGTGCCCCCAAGCGCTTGCAGCGCATGATGCTTCAGCTTCAGCCATTCAAGTTCACGGTGGTGTATAAGAAGGGCAAGTACATGTACTTGGCCGATACTTTGTCAAGAGCGGCTTTGAAGCAGCCTGCACCCTCGGGCGCCCAAGAGGAAGTGTTTCAGTGTTACTCAGGGGATGCTCAAGAGTTGTTCAGAGCAGAGCTCGAGTCCCTAGAACTAGATTCCCCTGAAATACAACCAAGTACCTTAGAGGAAATCAGAGTGGCAACACAAGGTGATCGTACGCTGTCTGCCCTTTGTCAGTTTGTAGCTCATGGTTGGCCGCCGGACAAGTCCCATGTTCCAACAGTGCTCCGTCATTATTACCCATGTCGGGATGAGTTGGCCGTGTATCATGGTGTTGTGTACAAGTCCCATAAGGTCATCATTCCCCTGCAATTACAGTCTACCATGGTGAGAAAACTTCACCAAGGCCACCAGGGTGGTGAAAGCATGGTGCGCCGCGCCCGAGAAGTGATGTATTGGCCTGGAATGCGAGCAGCAATTCTCCAAGAAAGTGCCAACTGCTCTGTGTGTGCTAGCTACAGTTCATCACTACCGAAAGAACCGATGTTGTCTCATGAAATTCCACATGGCCCTTGGAAGTTCATCTCACAAGACCTGTTCAAGCAAGGAGGACGGTGGTATGCTGTTACTGTAGACCATTACAGTGACTGGTTTGAGGTTGACCTGCTAAACGAGGACATTACTGCGGCACACGTTATTTCAGTTACAAAAGCACATTTTGCCCGCTACGGTGTTCCGGATAAGTTTCTGTCAGACAATGGGCCCCAATATGTCTCTCAAGAGTTTGTGAATTTTGCCAAGGCTTATGATTTTCAGTTGATCTCCCGATCGCCGTATTACGCAAGAGCCACCGGTAAAGCAGAAGCCGCTGTAAAGGAAGCTAAAAAGATGCTGAAAAAGTCTGACCTGCTTACTGGTCTCTTAGAACATAGAAATACACCGCCTCAGGGGATGACCTTCTCCCCAGCACAGAGGTTTCTTTGTCGTCGAACAAAGTCAAGTCTGCCGGTGTCTGAATCACTGTTACGCCAGTCTGTACCACCAGTGACAGTGGTGCGCGATGAGCATCTTGACAGAAGAGCCAAAGCAAAAGCTCACTATGACAAAACTGCGAGTAAGGAGCTAGCACCGCTGATTCCTGGACAATACGTTTATAGCAAGCCCAATGATCATCACCGGGGTGAGAGATGGAACTTTGGAGAGGTCTTAAATGAGGTGACACCACGTTCGTACCTCATTAAAACGCCAGACGGATTGGTTCGACGGAATAGAACCCACCTAAGACCTGCTGAGGCTGCGCGTTCATGTAATCGTCAACCTCTCACACAACAGGTTGTACCCACTGTCGGACAGCAAGACATGCCCGCTTCAGACAGCCCTGTTGTTCCCCCTCCTACACCAGACGAAGCAGTGCCTACCACTGATCATTCAGTCGGAGCCACACCTTCGCCAGTTGAAAGTCCAGTGCAAAAGTCGCGTTATGGTCGACCGATCCGCCCACCGCAGAGGCTAGACCTTTAACAGCGAACAGTTAATGCATGCTCGAAAACACTAAGCGAGACACAGCTCGGATTGTTGACTAACGTTGCTTGTTCCTGTTACTAAGTTATTGTTATTTTTATTTTGTTCAGAAACATATTAAGGCGTTAATAGTTTCTTTTGAAAAAAATGGGGATGTTGGTAGGCCTGCTGTACGGTCAGCAGTGTTGCGCATGCGAGTGTGAAGTGTGTCAAAGAAGCATGGCCGACAGCCTAAGTAAAGTATATGCTCGTTGTGTTAGTCGAGTTGTTTGTTCCTGTTTATACCGGTACCTGCTGGTCAACACTAGCGTATCTCGCATAACAACAACAACAACAAAAAGATTTCACAAATCTCTTTACATACAGCGTTTAATACATATGATTTTACAGTTTTATATGTTTTTGATCTATTTTCTTATGTAAAAACCGTGGCTCGCTCTAATAGCGACGAAACCTTAGAGTTGTGTACAAAAACTGCGTTCAATTAACAATTATTGGACGAGGTTGAGCAAAATATCGTGATTTGTCGCAGGCGAGCAGATCAATTATTTGCCGAAGCCGAAGGCTGAGGCAAATAATTGATCTGCGAGACACTGGCAAATCACGAGATTTTGCGATAACCGAGTTCAATAATTGTTTTATCATTCGATCATCAAGTTTGTTTTGATACTTTTTTTTTGGGAAGCGGTAAGCGTTAGTCTCCTTCGCAGCCGTTTTTAGGCTCGTCACGCAACGCTCCTCCCCACAAACGGCTGCTTTCTTTCGAACCACATTCCTTTCCCTTATGTGACCAATCAGAATTTGGTTCTCATATTCAGAAACTGTTCGCGCTATTGGGAAACAACCAATCATAGCGCGTGTCTCAATAAAATTTTTGCTGCAATATGATTGGTTCAATTTCAAACAATAATTGTGATATGATTGGTCAATCGCCTGTACCGACAAACAAAGGGAAAGGAATGTGGTTCGAAAGAAAGCAGCCGTTTGTGGGGAGGAGCGTTGCGTGACGAGCCTAGAGACGGCTGCGAAGGAGACTAGGTAAGCGTGCGCTGCTGGCAGAAATCAATAGCCCTTATTCACGATGTCAGCCATCTTTGCGGGCGCTTAGGTGTTGCCGGGAAAATATTAAGGTCACGTGGTCGCTCAGGGGGCAAACATTTCAATTCGCGGAAAATTCGCAGTTGGTTGTGATGTAAACAATGCTTTGTTAAATCCGGTTTTCGCGAATTTTTGAGCTTTCTGAAAGCTAATTTATACTTGACGATATTTTATGTATGTATATACGACATTTTGTATCACGATATAGGAAAATAGGACCG
The DNA here is from genome assembly GCA_948470475.1 of Galaxea fascicularis. Classification (NCBI taxonomy): domain Eukaryota; kingdom Metazoa; phylum Cnidaria; class Anthozoa; order Scleractinia; family Euphylliidae; genus Galaxea; species Galaxea fascicularis. Next base: position 11,771,782 of record OX419337.1, read on the forward strand.
TTGTGCCGTTTACGAATGCGACAGCGATCGAAGATATCCGGACAGGTGTTGTTCTCCGGCAATCTTTTTTTTGGTTGTCCCGTAAGTTGTTTTATTTAATGATAAGTTAAATTGGTTCAGTGCAACGTCTTTGTTTGCCATAGGTACATTTATAACGGCGAGGAGAGAGAATTGCACTTTTATCGAAGTCCTAATTCCAAATTGCTCGGTAAATGGCCACAGCTCATCAACAGGAAAGGCTTCAAAATTACTAAGTTTACGAAGGCTTGCTTCAACCATTTCAGTGTTAGCAAACCCACGACATAGGATTCACTTCCAAGATTATATCTTAAGGGATATTTGACAATGGATAAAACAGTATTTCACATCTGTACTGATATGGTGAAATTTTAAACTGTCAGGAGCGGGCTCCTGACACTGTGTATGTGTTCGGAGCTCAATAAACTCTTTCCTTGCTTCATGCCCTTTGCTGACGGCTGCATGCTTCTACCTCATCCTCCAAAACGTCGAGAAAGTTAAGCCTGCCCTCTTCTCATCCTTCTTTAAGGCTGTTGGGAAAAGGAAGATTGACTGACCCGATTCTATGGTCAACTTTTCCCTTCGTCTCGCTGACACATCGCCTTCTTCCTCTTGTGTAGTTTTAGAGACCTCGAGTTTTAGCTTCCACGCGTAATACGCCTTTTCAGCTAGCTCTGCTTTTGTCCCCAACAAAACAACTCCTCTTTTTGGAGACGTGGATTAAACTGATCCACCTTCCACTTAGAAAACAGCTGTATTGACATCTTGTTTGTCAAAATGTCCTCTTAGGACGCCATTGAAAATGTGGTTTGCCCCCCAAGAGACCATTCTCTGTGCGCATGTAAAGATGGCTGACATTGTGAATAAGGGCTATTGGTTTCCTCCTCAGTTAAATAATTTATTCTAGCGTGGTTACAATTGCGCATGAGCAGAATATTATTTGCAGCAAAAACGCATTTAGACGATATTACGCATGAGCAGATCATTATTTGTAGGCAGTTATTTGCAGGTCACGTGGTGGGCTCTCAGCCAATGAAAAGGGGGAAAATATCCATCGAATGATAATAAGTTTTGTTTGCATGCAAATGGCACTAACTGTAACAGTGAGGAGACCTTGCAACTGGCCTCGTTTATCGTAAAAGGAGTTATAGGGATATTGGAAACCACCAATTTAATCACTCAGCATGTCATCGGTTCTGTCTGTGTTGTGAGAATGTAATGAAACAGTCATGGATTAAGATTAAGTCTTGATCGATGAGATGCCCGAATTAATTTCTGTTTTTCTTCGACCTTCAATGCTGCCAGTGGCTTTTCGCGCCTCGATTTAAATTTTTGTTAATTTGTTTGTTGGAAGGAAAATGGTGAAAAGCAGAGCAGTAAAGCAAGAAAATAATGACATGATTGAATAATTTAAAGTATTGCAGCAAGGGTTTATGTTTGATTTTGGCGAGAAAACATGCTACAATTAGACGGATGACACTGTTTAATCTGTTTATTGGTTATCTGTTACATCACTTTGAATATTAATTGCGATTGAGCCACAAAAAATATAAGCTAAAAAGCTACGAAATTCATGGGAAGAAATGAAAAGCACAGTTCATACTAAATTTCGTCGTAGGGAAGACTCTCACACTGCAATCCTCGTGCATGACCAAAGAATTCATGCAGAAAACATTAAGTTGAAAGCATCACTTCGTTAAGTGAGAAGGGATTGGTTTGTAAGGAAGCTCTTTGTAAGATCTTGTTTCAATACACTCACACATGCATTTGTATGCAACACGCATGCAGTAGCCGTAAGTTTGGTTGGATTGCTTCAGGTATGCGTAAAACATATGGTTGCATTGGCGGCAGCAGTCGAACGTCTGTTTGCAGACGTACTTCTTTTTCAGTTTGCCTTCGATAGGCAACATGGTCGCAGCTGCGTCCCGACACAACACTGGAAAATTTTCGTAAGCGAGATACTTTGGTGTGTCCTGTAAGATAGAGAAAAAGAAAAAGGATTCAGTTTTATTTATGAAGAAAAGAGAAACTTTTTTTTCTTGATACTCTTTATTTCGTGGGTTAGTGCCTGAGACCGGCTGAACTGTGACCATTGACACCATACTGTCAGTGGTAATCTGACCATTCACTTTTCCGTGGTTGCCGCTTATCACGTTAGACACGTTGATTCTACCTTTTCATTTTGTGCACAAAATCGTTAACTGCGATACCTCACATGGAAGTTACTGAGAAATGCTTGTCCTTGTTACTCAGTATTATCATGGCGAGTGGGGTGTTTCAAGTTTCAGTATGTGGATTGCAACCTAAAGTTGTTGTGAATGGTTGTTGGTTCTATCAAAAGGCGTTCTAATAGGTGCGGCCACACTGATCAAGTAAGACTTTTCAGTCTCGTATTTTAAGGCTTAAAAGTGCCTGGAAAGATACCCTCTGCGTGAAAAGACCAGCCATTTATGTGTCCTTACCTTTTCCGTAAATGGAACCAGATTGCTGTGCAGCTTTTTGCATTCACTTTCGCATTTGCAGTTGTGAGGGTATTTTGTTGGCGCGGGCCCAATCCCAATACTGCTGTTGTTGTCGTCCAAGAACTGGAGCTCGGGTTGATCTTCCATCTGCTGCATTTCTTCTCTTGCTTCTTCGAATCCATGGCCAGCGAGGAAGGCCGCTGTGACGCAGCAAGCAATCAAGTACAGCTTCATGTTGAAAGGAAGAAATGTGACGAGTAAAAACTCTGTTCGTTTGAAAACGCCTCATGCACTAAATGAGCTTTGAGTGTGTCAAAAAGCTTTTATATTACCAAAGCGGAAAAGAAAGTTTTGTCATTGTTTGAGATTCCGCCTTTGAAATTGAAATAAGCCGATTCATACATCACGTTAATTGTGTTGTCATACAATAGATTGGCACGTACGCTAGTTCATCAATATTGACTGGCCCAGCTAAGCCAACACGTGCCTCTTTATCTCCTCGTGTTGAAGATGCTGTTTTATTGCGGTGATGGAAAAAAAAACTGAGAATACTTTCTGTAGTCTAAACCTAATTATGCCATGACATTGTTCGTTTCAAATGAAGAATGATCGTCGCAGTTATGAATACGAAGATTGTTTGTTTGTTTGCCATTTACGTTCATGTATGTGGGTCGGCCTCCCCAAGGACGGTGAAATTCAAAGCGCATTAGCCCGTTAAAATCAAAGCACTGTGAATTTTCCGCATTCAGTGGAGCGAAAATAAGAATGCTACAGGATCAATGCCTTGCACTGCCGCAGCAAACCAAAACCTCTCGTCCTCTTTCTTTCTCTATGTCTGCACCAAAATAGCAAAGTGTCTTTTAGAATTAACGTTGACCTGAATGGAAAACTTAGGGAGTTTGCATGAGTTTCATGTTTTCAGTGAATTGTTATCTCCATTGCACTTTCTTTACAAAAAGACCAGCGAACAAATTACGTCGGTTTAATAAATTTGAGAAATGGCTTCTTAGTACTTAATGCGTCCAAGATTACCGTTAGAACTAATTTAGCTTGTGTTCTTTTAGTATGATTGCGGAAAAATTCACGTTCTTGTGATCATTTATGTTACAATCCTGGACGATAAAGCCCCCCCCCCCCCCCCGCACACGAACGTAAATTATTTACCCACGTTTGAGTGACGCTCAGATCAACAACAACAAAATGTTATTTTTTTACGAAACGTGTCTCTGTTTTAGCTTACAGGCTTATTTTAGAGCGAATCCAGTGGCCAATTTTGCATCAAGTTTAAGGTTTCATAAATTCAGACACAAAGAAAACACTCCTGAATTAAAAAGAATTAAAGGCTAATACAAGCTTATTCATTCCGTTATAAATGGCAATACGGTTAATTAAATAGATCATTTTGTATAGTTATTCTAATAAATCGGTGAGTATTACTGTATGAGCAGAGGAGCAATTGTTCTTCCACAGAGCATTGCTCATTACTTTAATAGCATGGTTCGTTTGTTTCACAGTTCACTTGTCTTGGTTTCGCCTACTATTCTTTAAGTACTGATTTGCAAAACGGAATTATTCTTTTCATTTCTTGAAGGAGTTTTGAAATTGAGCGGATTAAAAAAGAGGTCTCCTCGCCACAAACTTAAATATTGTAAATATTGCAAAGAGGGAATCGAGTGTTAAATGTCAACCTAACTATGAAAGAAATACGAAGATTGCTAACTAGACGGTAAAAATTCCGAAATAAATACAATAGTGAGGTCAATGTGGTATAAGATTTTTGTTAAGAACTAGTATAACTGAATAATTTGCTTCTCCATTTTTTAAGATCTTTACTGTTGGGGTTATACGTTGTTCTATTTAGGAGAGAGTCCTTTATTTGCAACGTTCCTCTCAGGGAAAAGGCTTGGAACCACTTTTCTGTGGGACGAATTTTGTAACATTTGTGGGAAAGGACAAGAGATAAAACAACGCGTTTCTATTTAAATACGTTTATTTGCCTTGTACAGCCCATTAAACACTAGTTTGACATAAAAGTGGCAAAATAACTGCCAGAAAATTACTCGGCACTCGGTCGTCACAAGTGTCTTAGGGCCTTCTTTACAGTGAAACACTTCAGTAAAAATTCATCACTCGATAATGTCTTTTAGACGGGACTGGGCAGTTTCTCTAGGACTTTCTTGTCCTCCAGAGGGTTGTGCTTTCTCAGGCACTTGCACATGCAATTGTAGTTGGCTCTACGATAGCAGAATTCTGGGCCACCTGGTAGCCGCTCGAGCTCTTCAAGGCACTTGGCATGTTTGGCATTACAAGCGCGGCAACAGTCAAACAGATAGAGGGACAGCCATTTGCACTTGTAGGGGGGGTCTTTCTCGAACACGACTCTGGTTGCCAACATGCAGTTAATGGGCTTGTCTTCAAATCTGTGAAAACTTTTGTTCTTCTGTTGAATGATAATAATAACAAAATCTTTGTTAGATCGAGATTATTCTGTCATTTTAGGCAGTGATGTGACTTCTGTGAGTGACTTCGGGTTTTTGAAAAGTATACCAAAAAGGCGTCACATTTCCAACTAGCCATCACGAAAAAATGAACATGCGTTCTAAAAGCAACGAAATGGAGAAAGATATTTACCGTTAAATATTCTGGTACATTCAGCTTCTTACACGAGGGTTCGCACACTGACAAGCACTTTGTGGAGTCATCGTTCTGTGGAACTGATGATTCGTCCTCCAGCTGTAGTGTGGATGTATCTGGAAGATACATCCTGTGCTCTGGACGAAAAAAACGTTTGACGTGTTCTTGGGTGCTCAAA
>OX419337.1:11779573-11787073 GCA_948470475.1 Galaxea fascicularis
TGAGTACCACCGCTCTAAGAAGCTGAGCTAGTATCACTATAAAGTTGTGGTTTTAGTTTTGACATAATCGATCAAGACAGAAGACATTGCAAATAGCCCGACCCACCACATCTGAAGTTGAGTTTAAAGAAAGACAAGTTTTAGATGTTACAAGGCAATCACCATTGAAAGTGTGGCTCTTTTTGCCTCGCACTTTGGCAAATTCTTGCTCATTACAGCAATGAATTAGTAAAAAAAATGAGATTAACCTGCTGCTGCTCTGTAAGATGGTGTTTAAGGGTTACATATTAAGAATTCAAAGCGCAAAAACATAGCGGATGATGGCCGTCTTAGTAAAATAAAACCGGGGATTCCGCAAGACACTGACAAGGGAGATTTGACTTTAAAACTTAACTGGCTTCTTAATGCAGACATTAAGTTAATATCACTGAGTTTTCAGTCACGAGTCAACTTTTCTTCAACATCCTGAGATGATTTGTATTTTGACACCAGTGAGGACATATCAGAGACGCGCTGTCATTGATTATGTGTTCAGCAGGAGCGTGTTGCAGTCACAGCTGGGCGGTACACCAGCTGTCCAACCTTCTCTCAGTTCACTTTACATTGGTAGGACGCCGCCCCGCATTTCCTCAGTGCTAATACCCCAAACAGGCTGGAAAATGAACTTCAGAAAAGGATGTTTTGTTCTGTTCAGTTTGTTGAGCTTGTTAGTTCAAGGTTTGTACATTTTCAATGACTTGAGAATTGGCCATAACAAATCTGAAAAAGGGTAATAATACAGCATGGACTTGGTAGACAGTTTACACTGAAAAGAGTTAAAATAATTGGTTGAATGTTCGATCTTTTCCCATCATAATCATAAAGACGGATTTCTTTCAGGTTTGAGAATCCAATCTTGTTCTTAATTAAATTCAGTTTAGGAAAGCTGAAAATTATTGGGAGAAAATAGACGAAATAAGAAATAGCTGCTATGCCGGTTAGTTAAACATGGAAAAGAAAACGTCTTCCAGCTGAGTTTCACTCAAGTACATCAAAACTTCAAACCATTAAACGGTTGGCAGAGAGTAAGTTAATCAGTTCTTGGTTTAAAATTAAGCTTGCAAAAATAAATTGAAAATAATCTATGTAAAAGTTGATACCGGAATGACATTTTGCTCAATTATTAAATCTGACTTTGTGATTCGGATACAGTAGTTCATCCATTGCTCTTAATTCAGGACCTAATATCCAGCTACAGCTAATTTGGTAAGAGCTCTGTGGATTGCTGAGTAGAAGGCCGTTAGTTCAAAACCCAGCATGGAGCACAAACAAGCCTGGTCCCAGATGGGTGTGTTCTGAACATTTGCCTTAGTTAAAAAGATCGCGTTATGGGCCGTTTTCGGGCCTTGTCTCCTTGATCTGAGCTCGTTTCAATTTGAGGAGAACTTAAAAAAAACCCATACACCAAGGCACAGAGTACGGGAGATAGTACTGACTGACTTTACGCTTTTAAATACCCCTTTTAAGATACCTAACAACGAGACCCTGCGCAATATATCGAAGAGTTGGCTACAGCCTGGACGCTGCACTGTCCCCAAAGAAAGCGCATAGTTTCAGAGATCAACTATCAAAACTGTCTGTTGGCCTTATGTTCCTTTATGAGGCCGAGAAGGCACTGAAGATAGGTATGCAGTTAAATCTCACGGAAACATGTTTGGGATTTTTATTTTTAGCTGGCGGCCAAATCTTGGACCAAACGACGCTGGATGACGTTGCAAGCAATCTTGGTATTCGCTATGACGTATTGGATAACTTTCAAGACACCTGGAAATCCTATCGCGTGCGTATGACCCTAACGAACGCAGGCGCAAAACCGATTCCAAATGGACCTTGGGGAATTTATCTATGTCACATACGGGTTATCGAACCATCGCACACAAAACATAATCCAATTGGTTACATCATTCCTGGTGGCCTTGGTATTAAGGTGACGCACATTAACGGTTGCCAGCACAAATTTGAGCCAACCGAGATCTTTCCAGGCTTGGTTGGTTTCCAGTCTTTGGTGGTAGAATTTGACGCGGAAAACTGGGACGTAGCCAGAACAGATGTAATGCCAAACTGGTATATTGCCGCCGAAGGACTACAGGCGCGCACGATCACCAGCACTGCGGGAGAAGCTCTGTCTTTCGTTGGCTTGTTTGATGCGCCCAACAAATGGAAGCGCATTACCTCAGATAAATACAACCCTTATACTCCAGAGATGCGGTTTGCTATAAATGATATTTCCGATCTTGGGAAACAAGGACAGTTAATTGTGCCGAATCCTTTCGAGATCATCGGACTTGACGAAACAAAGAAGGTAAACTTGAGAACAAGGGACTGGACTATAGTATCTGATGCAGTCCTAAAAAATGAAGCAAACTTCTTAGCAGGTAACTCTGAATCCCCTTAATTATATTTACTTTCTATGGTGCTTCTTGTGTGTTGCTGGAATTTTTGGCTTTGGGTTCGGTGGAATGGGCGTTTCTAGGCAAAGGTGTTGGACGTTATCTCTCAAAGAATGTGGAATTTCCCACGGTTCATCACCTATTAGCCGTTATTGAAAAATATTAAAGATTTGTTTGCCTGTGTAGTTTTTAGTGGGACCGAGTGTGAGGACAAAACTCTCTTCTCAGGGGCATCAGTACATGATAATGTCAACCACAGGTGCTCTCTTGAAACAATAATAAGGTTGTAGCGCTAATAGGCCCCTTTCTAGGAACAGATATCTCCACAACGCTATAGTGGCTCTCCGAAAACGTCGACAAGTCGAAAACTTTCCAACATTAGCCTGTCGTTAGTACGCTTACAGTCACGTACAATGCCACACCTGATTTATTGAGAACCTAACGAGAAAACGGCGTGTGGCTCGTTTGGACTTTACCAGTCCTGCATGAGGTCATGATGGCGCTCGCGTTACTTGCCCGAATTATGTTCAACAAAATTGCAAGCAAATGCGTCCACGGAACAATAAACTGTCTCTTGCACACTTACCGTGATCAGTTAGTAAATAAAGCGACAATAATAGCTTGCATTTGCCTTATTTTTCTTTCACTTCAATGGCGTCCCGATGTCAAACTTCCACAAGCAAGCCGCAGTCTTGACCTGTCGGCGCTATTTGACGTCAACGAAAAAACAAATCATTACTTAATTATCCCCTCCCTAACGGGGCTTAATGAAAATATAAAAAAACAAATATTCTAAATTTAACCTAACAGGTTAAGAATCCCAATTAGGAGTAGGAAGAACGGTGTTAAGTTCTGCTCAAACGGTAGACTGACCCGCCTCAGCGAAGAGATACCAAGACGTTGCCACTGTTGCATTTTGTATTTACTTCTTCAACCACGCTTTAACATACTCGATCTGTTCTCTGATCTGTAATGGTAACACTAAGATTAACATTAACTGAACAGAATTGCACTGAACTGTGTTGTGATAGCTCACATGAAGTGTATTCTTGGGATTGATACCCGCATGGTATCGAGGTTAATTAAACATGGCGTTCATCAAGAAACACGTGTAGTTTACTTGAAGCTAGTGTTTAACCGAATAACATGACAAACTAACAGAATTCGGGAACTGAACTCAAGGTTGATCGTTCAGAATTAAATACTAAATCTGTAGCCTTGTTTGGGTTTGAGGATCGTGGAAATACGGAGGATTCTAGACATTGCTTATTTAGGAATGTCTAAACATACCAACGCGACCACTTGAACAAATAATGCACTTCCAATTAAAACTTCTCAAGAATGACTAATAAAAGAGGGCTTAACTACAGCTCATGCAGGTCTCAGCCAAGGTCAGCAGAAATTCTCAAACATGCCTACAGCGATAAACCATACTGAACCATAACGGCAATCAATGTAAAAGACAAAACAATTCAGCGGAACTCACTCATGTATGGGCTAACCTTGACCCTTGGATAATAAGGATAAGAAATATGTGGCAATCACTTCATAACAACAGTTCTGTATTTGCAAGCGTAGCCGTAGAGTTGAACCGTGAAACGACACCAACAAGTGGACAAAGCGGGACTAACCCAGGGACCTCCAGATTACAGCTTTTTCTCCTGTTCGAGTTTTTATTTTGCAAAAGCTCCGATGTATCGTTTGCCAATATGACTTGCTTCAAAGTACATTTTGATTAAGTTACATTGAAGATTTTTTTTTCTTCATCGGTGATACTTAAGATTTAATACCTATCAGTAATGTACTGCAAGAGAAGAACATCCTGGAGGCACCACCTAGAATAGGGCCGTTAGAAGCCGAGAAAAATTTATACTGGGGCAGATTTCTTCTTCTTTTCTACTTACTTGTTGTTTTCGCAACCCTTCCTTACCCTCTTCCCTTCTCTTCAAATTGTTGTGTGGTCCTATAATTCAGTAGATTTGGTAGAGCAACGTCAATAGAGGGTTATTTACGATCGATCCATAAATTCCAAATCTGAGAGCTAAACGTTATCCTAAGAATTTCGTAACAAATTTATTTAAGATTTTGCTAGGATTTGTCTAGTTAAAAATCACAGTTATCCACGAAATAAGCTTATTAAGGTAAGACTTAAAGATAAATACGTATATACGTAACACAATCATATTCATTCACCAGCAAACAGTTCTGTATTGTAATTGACTAAATGATACGATATGCATTCATGTCAGGTTGGCTAAGTGAATGACTGTTCTACTAAACAAAACAGGGCCTAAATTCTAGGAATTGAGATTAAACTGTGTCAACATTTCTCGTTAGGCACTCGTAAAAGCGATAAAATTTTATATCACAGTATTGGGAATTGCACCTGTTATGAGGACACTATGCCTTTTTGCTTCCTTGCAGGTAAATTGGGCCTTCAGCTTGATCAATTGAGCTCTTTCAGAAAGATTCATTTAAAAATTGGAGAAGTAAAAATCGCTGGTGTCAAAGCTGATAATAATGAAGCATACACTTTACAAGTAGACGCTAACTCCCAGAGCATCGAGATCATCAGCCAATCACGCGTTGGTGTATTTTATGGAGTCCAGTCGTTGCTCAGTCTGAGTGAGCCTGAAGGAATGGTACCCCATGTAACAATCAATGATGTACCCCGGTATGAATACCGTGGAATGGAGCTGGATGTTGGACGAAATTTCATGCCTAAAAGTGAGGTGCTTAAGTTGATTGATGCCATGGCGATGTACAAGTTAAACAAGTTTCATTTTCACCTGACTGATGATGAAGGTTGGAGGCTGGAGATTCCCGGATTACCAGAGCTTACTGAGGTAAAGCCAGTGCAAGGAACAAACTAAAACCAATCAAACAAGGGAAAAGAGAAAGGAAAGCAAAGTCGACTATAATGCTATCCAATGACGCAAAAACGTTACTTTTTAAAACATTATTTTCCAGTCAATTATAATTTTGATCCCCTAAGATGGTTGCTTAGTAACTGAACAAATACAACAATATCAATGGTAACAAGCAATGAAAATCCTAGAACCAAGGGAGTCCAAAAGCGATGTTTCTCATCTTTGTTTGCGACTCATTTTCCGGCAGGTGGGATCAAGACGATGCCACGATTTAAATGAGGAACAATGTCTGGGATCTCAGCTTGGCTCGGGACCTGGGACCGGCAACTCAGGCAGCGGTTTCTACACAGTTGAAGACTACCGCGAGATCCTGAGATATGCTGAAGAGAGGCACGTAGAGGTAATTCCAGAATTTGACATGCCTGGTCATGGACATGCCGCTATCAAGGCCATGCAAGCAAGGCAGAAGAAATATGCTGCAATGGGTCAAGGATTTGAGGCGAATCAATACCTTTTGTCCGATCCACTCGACACATCGGAATACCTCTCTGTGCAGTTCTTCACTGATAATGCCATTAATCCGTGTTTAGAGTCTACGTATGAGTTTGTGGAGCACATAGTGAATAGCGTCAGGCACATGCATCACGATATTCAACCACTGAAGGTGAGCTATTCGTCTTTTCACGAAATTTATAAAATGTTGGAAGAGTTACGCGCGCTGTGATTGGTCGAATCGAGTTCATTATATCCCGATAAAGCACGCACTCTACGTCACGCGCGTGCACTGTTGAGTTATAATGCACGCTGCCTACGTCAGAAGCTCGTGCGCGAGCAAATAGGTATGAAAGCACATTTTATAAAAGAAATAAAAAACTTGTTCCTCGTACATTGTTGAGTTATATAAGCACTTGGGAATTTTTAAGAACACTCGAGAAGTGCCAGAAGCACTCGCTTTCGGCTCGTGCTTCTCTAGGCATTTCTCTCGTGTTCTCAAAAATTCCCGCGTGCTTATATAACTCAACAATGCACTCGGCGCGTATTTTATTACTTTAATAAAGAACTCAAAAAATGAACGATATTACATGTAGCAGCACCTGCAATAGTAATCACTGCATGCGTCAAATTTAGTCAACTAGTTTCATCATCAAATAACTGAATTTCATTTGCCATTAAGATATTTCACTTTGGTGGAGATGAAGTGGCTCATGGGGCCTGGACTAAATCTCCGGCATGTAAGACACTGGCTCAGAAACTGGGCCTGAATTTCACAAGCCCCACCATCGTGAAGGACTTAAAAGAATACTTTGTACGCCGAGTGGCTGATGTGTCTTCCAGGTATTGTTCTTTGCCATTAGGTGGTGAGAATTTGTTGCTATTCAGTTATATCGACTATCGCCTTTAGATTGAAGCCGATCGAGCTTGCACCACATGGCCAACTGGGTGGTATAGAACAATGACAAGGAATGTGATGGAATGCCTATTGGTAGAGTATAAAGATAAGAGAATGTTGTTCTCTGTGGTCTTATAGCGGTTCTTCAACTTTAGTTTTCTTTCTAGCTACCCATACATACAACCTCACAATCCCTCAACCGTGCCAGTCGTTTTCATGGTTTCCATAGTGGAGGGCCGAGAAGTACTCACGGCTGCTCGTCACCTTCTATTTAAGAGCTGCTATCACGCTTGTATAAGCCTATCCCTTACCATCCAATGAGTCGATAGGGTACGTCAGCCAAGCCACCGTAACGAGATTCAAACGCTGACATTTTAGTGATGACCATTTCTGAAAGCACTTCCTCTTTCAACTCAGTTGATAATACCCAAAATTTGTTTTCTGTCCTCCACCAGAGGTAGCAAAACAGTTTATTTAGAATCTACCCCCTCCTCCTCCTTCTCAGACTGTACTTGATACCTCTCGTCAAATCTATATAGGTACTGTCTTGATCTGGCAGCATGGGAAGATGGAGTGCTTGGAGTGAAGGACACGCCCTATGATCGCAGCTACCTCAAGAACAAAAATGTGTATGCTTACGCCTGGGACAACGTGTGGGAATGGGGTCAAGGAGATCGCGCTTATAAACTTGCCAATGCTGATTACAAGGTAGATAATTTTTATCCTTTGCCGGTTTCTTGGAATTTAAAAGTAAACACAGCAACCATCGTGACCGACACACACCCGTTTACTCGTGCTGGACACGTGCTAC
>OX419337.1:11792073-11794573 GCA_948470475.1 Galaxea fascicularis
GAGGTACTTTTTTCTTCAAGTGAGGTGGAGACAGCACGCAATTAACTTGTTCCGTTAGTACTGTCATAGTTTGCAGCAATTTTTATTGGGCGCTGAATGATTCGATGGAAATAAAGTGTTTGTTATAAGGGGTTCGCAGTTTTATTTATACATTAACATGTATACATAAACCACGGGATTCTATCCGAATTAATACTATACTGACTGGAATTATGCATCTATTTAATAGATGGATTCTATTTGGCAATGTCCGGTTCAACCTGATAGCGAACTGTTTGAGCCGCAGGCATAGTGACTGATGTTTTTACCGCATTTTGATGTCCTTCGTGCGTTACTCAGAGTGCACTGTTTTACATTGTTTTGTTAAATGAAAGTGTTATAATCCAATTATTTTGGAAGTTCACTATCCGTATAAAATAGAAAAAGTCTTAATTAAAGCTGAGGTGTTTTAAGGTTACGTCAAACCTTCCAAGCGCTACTTTTGCCCCAAAACATTTTTAGTGGCCCAGTTTTAATGAGCCAATTACTTGCCAAAAACTAGCCTGAACGATGCGCGCAGAAGAACTAGTGCTGCGCTGTAAAACTTATACTTTCCTTTGAAGTTCTAGTTTGCTTACTGTGAACTCTAGGGGTTTCAGTGTTATTTCACCGGCCGGCGGTCTTTCGAGTTGAGCCTGTCCCTCTGAGAAGGTGTTACATGGTTATAAATCTTTAGAGCGCGAATAATTCGCACTTGTTTTTCGAGAGAGTCCCTTCTAATTGTTGACGCATTTGATATCTGATTTCACTGGTCGACGGTTTTTCGAGTTGGACCTTTCCCTCTGAGAAGGCGTAACATGGTTATGAATCTTTAGAGAGCGAAAACTCGCACTCGTTGTTCGAGAGAGTCCCTCCTCTTTAAAATGATTCTTGGAGGCAGGATGGCCGAGTGGTTTAGGGCGCTGGATTTCAATGTGGTGACCCGGGTTCAAATTAATCCTGCTCTGGCCACTAGCTGGTGTTGTTCTAGGTTCGTGCCTGGTTCAACTCCTCGGTCATCCTTGTAAATAGCCAACCGGGTCTGCCTCCCGCCAGTTAGGATTCTTAACTCTATTGTGTTCATTGGTATTATTTGTTTCATTGTCCCTGAATAGCCCCTTTAGGGGGTCAATTAAGTATTTATTTTTATTTTTCTATTATTGATTGTCGGCGCATTTGATATCTGATTAATTCGACAAAATGTTAGTCATTCATTTTGGCGTTAACTGGCATCTGTCGCCTTCTTAAATGGGTAGCCAGAAAGAACATAAGTTTCTACATTTCATGATCATTGTATTGATGTATTGTTTGTGTGGATTCCCTTGAAAACCGCGTGTGCGAATGTTTTTCGGAAGGGAACCCGCGAAGGTTTGGAGAACGTTAATAGTTTCTCTGATAATAGTTGAAGTTACTTCTATGGGCTTTCTGATGATAGCTTCTCGACAATTTAGTTTTTGCTATCCTACTCGTCCTCTTCCCGTCAGCGGACCTACCAAATGAAAAAAAGACATTAATAGTGAAGTTGCTACATGAACCCTGAATTAATTACCACTGCAGAATACATTTGGCGGACATGTCACGCCCGTAGTCTTTGCACACGTCTGCATATGTCTCATATAACATGTTTGAAGTGGCAAACTGGTCTTCAACGTTTACAGATGCAAACGTACAGCAGCCAGCGTGGTGATGTCAGAAACCTTAGATCACCGAGTCAGGGCAAATGGGATATAAAAAGTACTCGTATCATCAGTACACTCAACAAAATTACTCAACTCTAAGTAACTCTAGATCTGAGCAACTCAACTCTATTCCATAAGAGTGCCTATTAAGTTCCATGCCAACGGCGCGTGAGTTTAGACAAACGTGGCAACGTGGCAAGTCTGGACAGAAAGGCACATAAAGGATTGATTTTTGGCGTGATTTAGTAGACTACATAATAATCTACAAATTGCCGGGCAACTTCATACAATTCGTAGTTTTTGTTGAGAGACATGATTAATTAAGTTTTCGTGAAAATTGATAGAAGAATTTTTGTTTTAAATGGTTTGGTGGTTTGGTGATGAAGAACAGCTATAACTGTAAAGAATGGTGGCAGGTTTTTCGAGGGCCTATTCCCTGTTGAAAGCAGGATGCTTCCTTTTTTCCTGGGGGTGGGTGTAGGGGATGGAATCTTAGCTTTCGAATCTTATGGTGTGTCTAGTGGTGTCCAGTTATACTCCGTTAAATATTTTCTGTTAAATATTTGAGTTCATGTAGGTTGTAAGAGCCCCTTCTTATACACGGCTTCAGCTAGTCATGTGACCTCACCTGGTTCTGAGGAGTAATTTGCCATAAACAACGGATGCCACTTTGGGATCAAACCAAGTTCGACCGCCATCTATGCTACACTCAACTTTCAGACCAGGAAAAGCTACGTTTGTTTTGAGGACTCCATCGACAATGCTGAGAAGATAACAAAGATATATACAAACACCTGAGCATC
>OX419337.1:11797073-11824573 GCA_948470475.1 Galaxea fascicularis
TTTTGTTATAGTTACGATTAATAATTGAATTTGACAACACATCAATCACGATTACTATTAAATCGTAGCTGGTGATAGCCAATCAGATTCAAGAATTTTGTTATAGTTATGATTAACTGGTAACAGGACTTCGTGTCGTTCAATTCCATCCGTAATCATACTTAGTGATTAAACAAATTAGAATCCCACTGCCAGGTTGTCAATGATTAGTATAAATCATGGACCGAATTGTACTTATATGTACCGCTCTATAAATACACAAAGATATAAAAAAATCTCTGCTTGAAAATCAGAATCAGCTCCCACGCTCTTACCAGAGGGTTTCAATGGGGTTAATCGTTAACCGTGAAACGTCAAAAATGGTAAAAGTGACAAAAAAATTAACGTTAACCGTGGAAAAAGTTAAAAGCATTAAGTGTGATTTTTTTTTATTTTGAAAAGTGGAATTGGGAGTATTTCGAGATATTTAGGGACTTCAGAGCACTAGACGCCGCTTTACTTCATTTGCTCTACTCTCTGACATTCTGACAGAGTCTGCGTCCCGCTAGGCTTGTCGTCTGACAAGACCAAAGTAACTCACCGATCCCGGCCAGAAAAACAAAAATCTTTATCAGTTCATTTCAACAAGGGACGTTTCTGTGTTTTTAATGTAAATTAACCGTGACGGAAAAAGAATAACCGTTAGCCGTGAAAGCCCCCCCCCCCCGGGATTAAGACCCTCTAAATTTGTATTAGAAATATGCCATATTACCTTGTAGCCAGCGTTAGCCAACCTGTAGCCAAGATTCATTGTGTTTCCCCAAGCATAGCCATAAACCTTATCATTGTCCAGTTCCCTGGGCATTGTGAGAGTTTGGGTTGTTCTCATCAATCCATCTTCCCACAGCCCAAGGTTTACACCATATTTTTTCGTAATCTGAGCAACACGTTTGATGAAAAACGCTTTCCAGTCCGGATACTGATGCATCTTTGCTGCCAATCTCCGACAGGCGGGCGATAAACTCCACGCTCCTGCAGGGACTTCATCTCCTCCAAGATGAATAAGTTTGAGCGGCTGAATCTTCGCGTGCATAGCCCGCACCTCAAATACCAACCTATCTACGAAATTATAGGATGTTTTTATGCACGGATTGACAGAGTTATTCACAAAGAATTGCCCCGATTCGTAATACGACTCATCCTTTGGATCATTCAAGTAGAATCTCAACCCATCTTTGGTTCTGTTCATATCACTGTATTTTTTGTATCTGTTCTTCATGGCTGTGATAGCAGCATGCGAGTGTCCTGGGAGATCAAACTCTGGTATGACTTCAACATGCCGCTTCTTGGCGTGTCTTAAGATTTCTTGATAATCCTTTACCGAGTAGTGACCACTACCAGATGTGTTGCTGAAGGGACCTGATCCCAACTGGGGCTCAAGACAATGTTTTTCTTCAAGATCATGACATCGTTTGGATGCAATCTAAAAGTACAGCATTAAGCTCTCTCTCCTTATATTTCTAACAGTACGCGTTTAGGAGAATATGTTCCAAAATCATGACATTTTACGTTTGGTGACCATTTCTATCAAAATCATGACCAGCATTTTACTCTAATCTAGAAGTTATAATGTAAAGAGGAATTGTACGCCGATGGCTGTGTACGATTTTAATAGAAGATTAAACACTGACTGAAAGAAGCAACAATAGCTTATTCTCCCCTTCTTACTGATGTGATTTACTTGAATGCTTTCGTAGAAATAACACAGGGTTTCCCCTGAATGTTGACATGATGGTGACATGATGATCCTCGAGAATAACAACTTCAGTTTTATTAAAGCAAATTACAGAAAAAAAAATTTAAGAACATGTTTCACTACCGGGATAAATCTGAGGTACCAGGTATCTTCTTTTAACCCCTCCAATGCTCCCCATTCCCTTCCAACAAGCCCTACCTTTGTAAGCTCTGGTAATCCAGGAATCTCCAGCCTCCACCCTTCGTCGTCTGTCAAATGAAGGTGAAGTTTGTTCATCTTAAACATTACCATTCCATCAATGATCCGCATAACTTCTGCCTTAGCAAGGAAGTTTCTTGCAACGTCTATACTGAGCCCGCGATACTCATATCTTGGCGAATCTTCCACTGTAAGCCAGGGTACTTCTCCATTACAGATAATGCTAAGAAGAGACTGAATTCCCCAGAAGAGCCCTTTGGTGGATTTGCCAATAATCCTTATGATTTCCTTTTGACGATCAATCTTCAAGTTGTAACCTTCGTCATTTTTAGTGTTTTTGCTGTTTATGTGCACAGTACCAATTTTTAGCTCGATAAACTTTTCTGGTCTTTCTTTACGTCGAACGAGTTGAAGGTTTAGCTTCTCTGCAAATCAGAAAAATATCTCAAGTTGTCAATAGTTCAGCTTGTTTAGGTTTTAAGGGAAATTTACCCTTTAAATCCTAAGTATCCTTATTTTTTTCAGTAATAATTTGACGATAAATAGTCTGGCAGTGCTAGGCTTCTCCGTATAAGGAGTTGAATCTGCTGTTTTAATTAAGACACTACGGGCTCAGGTTTGGTTGTCACGTGACCCACAGGAAAGCTTCGTGTCATGAGATAAAAGAGATGGCTGAAGCACTGCCAGCAGAAAACGTAAGAACAAATCTTGCTTTTAAATGCCAAGGTCTAGCCTTAAGGTTTTGTTGCTAAAGTAGAGTTTTGATTTTTAAACAAGTTTTGCCAAAATTGACGACAAAGAAGTATATTTCACTTTAGGTCTTGCTCTTTGAGATTTATTGCCAAAATGAACGGTATATTGCAGCAGAAATATGGAGTAATTGTCCCGTTTTTGGGCTGTAATAGCTGTTAAAATAACCAGTTGGCGCTATGAACACATTTTAACACCGTTGTCACTTAAGTTAGGCGAGCAGCAAATCTTAAAACAAGTAACCCTATTCTCCACACACATACAATCTTTTTTTTTTTATATAAGAACCTATTTTATAACAACGTTGAGGCTGAGATAAGCCCAAATTTTAAGAACATGCTTAGAATATACCCAACTTGAGAGTCGTTTAAGAACGTCTTTATTTTGCTCATTTGTTTTTTTTAAATGAGTAGTATTCTATGTACACATGAACTTTTTCTACGTTTTCACTGCAAAATCTGGCGATTTGTGTCGCGTTGTGAACCTCTGTGCTCAATGTTTTTCAGTTGGTTGACGCAACATTGTGTGTATACCATGTAACTTAAGAACACCTTAAGAACGTTTTCAGGCTCAAAGCACGAAAAAATAAGAACGTCGAGCCTCAGCTCCAGGATTAGGATGTTCTTTTAAAAAAGAGTGTATGCGACGTTAGGAACTAAAGGGTTAACATCATCAGTTGAAGAGATGGTACGGTGATTCATATTTCTCTTTTAATTTACGGCAGTCTGATACAGACACATCTTTTGGGTACAAACTGGTAGTGGTAATTAGTAGTCGAGCCCGAAGAAAGGCGAGAACTCAACGACACTGGGCAAGTAAAACACATCCGAATGATGCAGCATCTCTTCAGAGCTGCGGTTTTATTGGAGCAGTTATTAATCTTTTCAGGGGTAAGGATATTGTTCTCTTATACCTCCTGTGGTCGTAGTCGGCAGTGGTGTTACTGGGTGTGTCAATTGCTACATTGTCAACAAGAGAATGGGAAAGCAGTCACTACTGCCCGCTCCCTGCTGGCGGAGAGACCGCGGATGGTAGTTTGCCTACAAGTTTAGGACAGAAACTGTTATGTTTTAGTCAGAGTCTGCGACATAAGCCTACAGAAACACAACAAACAAACAAAAACCGTTCGAAATGATCCTGTGTCATTTTCCATTGAAATCTCGAAATAATTGGTCGTTCGATTACTTGTGAGTCCTCAAATTACTATATGGGGATAAGTAATTTTCCCAAGGCTTCAGACAACAACAAAGAATACCAGTATTTGTTTGATTTTAAATTTTGCAATGAGGGGACGAGGACAAGAAAAGTTATAAAGATGCTATCTTAAATAGGCAGAATAAGTACATGTACTTTCAAATTCTTGTCGGGCACACCGAATTCAAAAATGAAGTCTGTCGGGATCAATTTTCAATGAATCAAAGTCCATACCATCCTGGTTTGTCCAGTTATTTATCAACTTGACGATATGACACAAAAGGTTTTACTGCCCACTTACCAGCTAAATATCGGCCTTCACTTTCCAAACCTCGCTGAGCGACTATGTTCCATTTTCCACGAGATAAGCTCATCGTTTCTGTCGGATGCAAAACATTCAAAACCAAAGGTGTTGGTATAATGAGATTGCCAACCCTCTTAAGATCGGCAATGTTGTTCATTTGGAAACGTTTCTCTGGCGTGAAAGGGTCATAAGCATCACCTGGTGAGCGTTTCCATTTGGCTGGTGTATCGAAAGGACCAACGAACTTCAAACTTTCTCCTTTAGTGCTTAAGATTATTCTTGGTTCCAATCCACGTGCAGCTATGTACCAGTTCGGCATGACGTCAGTCCTAGACACAATTGCGTTTTGATTGCTGAGGTAAAATTGGAAATCCTTTCCTGGGAACAAGTCTGAAAAATAGTCGGTCGGTTTTAACTTGTGCAAATAGCCATCGATGTGGGTGACAGTAAACTTGGTCTTTGGGTCGAACTCAATTGAACTGGTTGTGCGTTGATTGAATTTTCTTGGCGACGTGAAATAGATGGCCCACTTGCCAGACTTAATGACACGGAGACCCTTATTGGTGAACGTCAAACGAATTTTGGATCCCGCAGCGAAGTTAGATAACAATTCAAATCGTAAATCCAAGCTGGCTGCGATGTTGTCTAAGGACGATTGGCTCATTGCTTGGCAAACGACTGAGAGAATGAAGTAGAAAAAATGCAGTTACCATCACGCCGTAAACAAACGAAAACCGGCAGTTTAACCCCGTTTTTCTCCAGCCAGAAAATCATATTTAAATAAAAAGGGTGAGGTAGTTGGTAAAGTTTCTATTTAATGTTGGAGATAATTCGGAGGAATTTCTCAAACGAAAAAAAAAGTATAAATTTCACTAAATGAGGAGTTTCCAATAGTCGCACTGACAAAAGTAACGACCTTGAGGTTTTTAGGATTGATCAGCGGGACTACCATAAAGTCGTCGAAAACTAAGGCGTCAAGAGATGTCAACGCTAACAAAAATGACCTATGAAGGAGCTTAATTAAACGACGACGGCGAAAAAGATTAACGAACAGTAATAGTCGCTCTGCACATATAATTTAAGATGTGGTGCATTTCTTTTGCCATACCCTGCAAGAAACAACGCGAAATGACCAAATTCTTTTCATCGCTCCAACACACCGTTCTTGGTAATCATCGCCCATGTTAAAAGAATTGAAACGGTCGCAAAGGAGTGACATTGATTAACGAAAGTTTGCTTATTAAAATGACGATTATGAGTCTTTGTCGTTGCGGTTGTCGTCGATATTGCCGTTCCCTAATTTAACGGACACAGATATGGGGTTCATAGCACATTTGGAGGAAGGGAAGCCATGCCAGAATATTTTTCCTATATTAATTTTAAGCCATATACAAGTTGATAAAAGGAGCTAATGGAGTGACCTGTTTTGCATAGCGGGTGTCTGTCCTTGTCTATTCATCCTTACTAAAAACATCTTCAATAATCATAGGAAGTAGTAAGGGAATGCTAATGGATTGAACTAACTTAGTATTCGCTTTGAATTTAACGCGAACCACTCGTAGTGCAGAATGGCGCGGGAGTTCACGCATGGATGAGCTCGTTTGGCAGGCGATTCAAGTGTAAACAGTGGTGTAGGGCCCACAAAAGCGCCGACAATAAAAGAATAAAAAAAGGGGCGAAGTTGGTGAAGTGGACTAACTAAAAGTCTGTAAAAATCTGTACAGTGAACCATCACTTGATCCTAATACCAAATTTCTTCACCCAATGAAACTATTTTAAACGACCAATTGTCTTTTTGATGACTATCAGTTCTTGCTTTTTAACTGGTTTCACAGTCTTTTTGTTTTATCCAAAGAACAGTGCCAAGCTTAACGTTTTTTGTGACACGAAAAACTGTAGAATTAGCTTCAAAACAATTTTAAGGTTCGTGGGATTACGACTGTCACGGCCATAAGAAATAATTTATTATTCGTTATTGATAGCCCTTCAGAAGTCCTAATGGTGCAATTTTGTAGAAAAAGGTCTTTTGAAATATAGCATGAGGCTGTAGAGCTACTGCAAAGGCTGTGACTGTTAAAACTGTATACTTTAACAAATATATATAAATGTGAATGTATTTTACTGACCAGCAAACAAAATAACAAGCCCCCAGATCAGTTGGTAGATCGGCTGTACCACTGGCTACAGCCGTGGCCATGGTACAAACCTAAGTTTTGTTTTCAGTTTTTTCCGCCACTGCTTTAACGTAACTCTCACAACTGCAATGATCTTTCAGTTCTTCGACAAAAATATATGTTATGAGAACCTAACCGGGTGTCCACAGGTCTTTCACTTCGAGCGAAGCAACAATATGATCTCGTAATTCCAAACCCTTACCACAAGCAAGGTAGGATGATGAGACCGTCATTCAGTTAACGTTCTAAGATTTCTACTCTCAAAAACTGATTGAAATGGGTAACTTTGTTCGCCACGTCAAAAGACCTTGATCGTAATATGTACATCTATGAAAGGGATTTTGTCAAAAGGGTGTTTGTATACAAAATTAACGGCTTAAACATTAATTCTAACCTGTTAAAAAAAGGAAGTTGATAATTATCTTGAAGATCGCAGACTCACTCCTGATCGATATCTTCATGACTGAAAGTTTGCTGTGCATTTTAAATTACACACACCGTTCGTCTTTAACGTTTTAACACTAGGGATCTAGATCACGACGCTTTTGATGATAGTTTCTTTTTGTGATCATGGAATCTTGACCAAATAACATGGCGAGGCGTCGTGACCACTCGACCGTTTAAAGTACTCCCATGGTGTTCCTGTAATTAAAGGTCATAGTTTGATCACTTTCTTCCAGTGACCCGACACGGTCCGTGAAGACGATCTTGTGAGGATGATTCTACACTGAGATATTTAATCAGACTTTGTGAGGAAATCTGCTTCCTCCTTCCTCGCGCTAACTGGTGTAACCCAGAAATATTTTCATGACATGAAATCTAACTTTGACTCACAAATTAACCATCATCTGATCATCTCGAAGTTAAGAGCTTTCTTATTTAAAAGAATTTTTTTCAGCTTCGTTGAAAAACTGCGTCGTTTTTCTCACTTGCTTATTTTGTTGGGTTTGTAAACGGTTGTCAGCTGCGGATGATGGGCTACTGAGGAGATCAGCCCGCATTGAGCATGCGTGTCTAAACTTGATCGAGCAATTCAGTTGTGTCAGAGAGAAGTTTAAGAAGCTTCCGGTTAGAAGCGCACCCCAAACAAATGATCAACCCATGGTTTTGAGAAGCGAGAAGTTTCACGTGTCCCGCTGTAAATATCATCTATTGCATTACCTGTACCTCATGCAAAAACTTATACATTGCTGAGACAGGAAGACGACTAGGCAATCGATTCCGCGAAAACCTTCGCGGTGTTGAGATGAGAAAGATGACAAGGACGTAACCAAACCTAGAATCTGAGAAATTCAGAACGAAAATTAACTTTCAAATCATCACTCCTAATCCCCACGGCTTCAACGAACTTTTTCCATTCATCTCATTTATTCAGACTAGTAAAAATCTGTGCTAGTAGTAACAACAGAAAGGGAGTTGTGCAAAACGAAGTAAGGAATAAGGATTTAGAGGGGGGAGTAATTGACAAATATCTTGGTCACGTGATTCATTGTTTCCTTTACGGTAACAGCTTGATAAAAATAAATAAAAGAAATAAAAACTGTGTTTATAGTGAAATAAGCTAGTTTACAGGCATTCCACTTAAATCCCAAGAAACAAATCATTCAAATAAACATAACGTGATAAGAATCCCAACAGGCGGAAGGCAAACCAGTAGGCTATTTACAAGGATGACCGAGGAGTTGAACCAGGGACTCACGCAGAACAACACCAGTTATTAGCCAGAGCGGGATTTGAACCCGGGTCACCGGTTTGAAATCCAGCGCCCTTAACCACTGGACCATCCTGCCTCCGTGTCCGCGCTATGTTCGTCCTAAACCACTTGGCCATCCTGCCTCCTTAGCTATGTCAACTTCCTGGGAAAAAAATGTCCTTAAAAATCCACAGAAAACAGAAATAATATTCGCTTAATTCTCGTTCTGTGCTGACGTGTAGCGAATTGACGAAAAACCACTAAAACAATGATCCAACAGCGAGAGATCAATTAACAATTATACACCGAAATGGAGGTGTATAGTACTTTGCTAATCACCTCCGAGTTAACCAATCAGAACGCGCGAAAAGCATTATTCACTTCTGTGGTATATACTAAAGACAGATATTCCAAGTGACGTCATGCTACAATAGCTCACTGCGCATGGCTCAGATATGGCTCATGCCACTTATCATACATCCATAAACCTGATTTACACCAGTGTATTGCAAACCAAGTAATTTTGTGCCAACTGATTCAAAAATCAATTCATGAGGACATTTTGTGGTATTACTTGTGGAATTACTGCATAAGTTTGACACAAATGTGGAAAAGAAGAATGACAGTTTATATTCTGATCAACGACAAGGACATCTTTATTACTTTTTGAGTTTGTATAACGTCAATTTTAATTAGTACAGTAACTAGTGCCTGGGATGCTCAAGCTGACAGCATTTAAGCAATTCAAAGATTCAGCTTTTGCACTTTGGCATGCCTAATACAAAACGAGAACTTGCTCAGAAGTAAAAGGAGCAATTTGCTACTTTCACTTGTTAGAGTGATGACTGAAGAACAAATTTCCAATTGCAAGACCAATTAAAACTATAAATGCTTTTTTGACATCTTAACGTTTTCCACAAACAACGAACATTGGTTGTAAAGAAGTATTTGTAATTACTGATCAATAAAGTTGCGCAAACAAAGACAATTTAGTAAAACAATGTTTCAGGAACGCTTTTTACTTGCAAGTATTGCTGTAAGAAAATGTTACGTCCATAATTGTCGAGAGTATTTTTTTTTATGAAGCACTTTTCGCAATTCATTCCGCTTTTCGCAATTCATGAATTGAAAACCTTGAAAAATGCCGTCTTGTATTGACGAGACTTGCCCTGACATATCGTCAGCAACCAATTATAACTGTAAAACGTAATCCTAATTTCCCACCGTTGGTTCTGCTATGTGTTTTGCAGGTGCAATGAGTCATCGTTGGTTTCCACCAGCGCTAAGGGACCGACCATATTTTGTAGGGTAGGGGGGCTGGTGGGATTCGGGGGTATGCCATTTGCAAATTGTAAGACCCCCCACCAGCTTACTAGTTTTAGTCACATAACGCCCCCTCAAAAAGAATCATTTTTGGGATGAGTCCCCCCCCCCCCCCCCATCCAAAATAACTTACACCTGCTATTTTAGTCAGACGCTGTCCTCCAAAGCCTTGGAGAGAAAATGTCTTACTTTAATTGATCCAAAAAAATTTGCCTCAACGATGAGTTTTGAACCTCATCCACCCTTAGATCAACATGGTTTGCATGGTTAATAGACCTTCATTGCAAGTCAGAAACGATAATGAGTCAAAAACGGAGATTTCCGCGAAGACAACCAACTGTCTTTAGGGACAGTTCATTTTTAAAGGGATAGGGGGTCTGGTGGGATTTGGGGGTGGGGGTGGGGGACATGCCAAAAAAAGGCTTTTGAAGTGGGGGCTGTCAAAAAAACAGAAGAAAGGGGGGTTGAGCGAATTGCTGGGGTAAAATTTGAAACAGCACCCACAATTAAAAATATGTATTATACAAATATACAATTTTCTGTCTAAATTAATCAAAATAAAAATCGAAATTAAAGGCTGAGATTCAGCCCGTTAGTCTGTAATTTTGCTATTATGCTGAAATCGTATAGCTTTCTAAATATGTTCTGTCGGCCTCTAGTGCGCATAACAAGTCCTTATAATCCTTTGAATTTTCACCTGCTCAGTTAGAGCAGGCTGCGCATGCAGTGCAGATTTTAAGTCAATCAAAGAAGCCAAACTGTTTCTTTACAATTTCTGTGTCGTTTCTAATAAAATCGTCGGTGGACTTCCAAATTAACGCTGAAAACTCGTTCGTTACTAACAGGTCATAATTGGCGGGGTTCCACCGATACGACGCTTCACTCAGCTGGTTGCGATCGAGGCCTGCATTGTTACATTGTATTCTGTTGACTCCTGTTTGCATTTTGTGCCGCGGAAGTGAAGGAATATACTTCGAAGTCTTCTGAGGTTTCCAAAAATCCCGTAAAGTGTTATTTACAATATAAAAAAAACACAAGATTTATGACCCATTTGGTGGTGAGTACCGTATTCATAAAGTCATATTTACTTGTATGAGTTTAAATTTAATCCTAGTTTTCGAGTTGTATCCGGCCAGAACTAAAAATTACTTAAATTCATCCTAGTACTGAATGACAGAGATTATTAGGAAGTTTTCATCGTCCCCTTAATCAGTTCAGTCTGGAGCATGTTTACAAGTAAAAAACAATATACGGTTTCTTTTTGTCTGTGGTTCTGTTGAAATTCGCATAAATAAAAAAAACCCAGTACAATTTCGTGTTACATATTCCACTGGTATCGTTAAATACTTGGAGACTCGAAAAGACAGCGGCAGACGTTCAATAAGAGAAAGAAAACTATGGTCTCACATCGCTCTAAGCGTCAGCACTGACGACTCGTATCTCAAGTATTGTTTGGCCACCTCACCGAACTTCCTTTCTGAAAGTAAAGAGAGTAAAGCTTTTAATGGAGTCTGCTTCTGTTATCACCCTTTCTTAACTCTCTTAAATTTCTTAGCCGGATGTGAAGTGAGCGTAAAGCTTTTAAAGGTGTCCTCATCACGAAAAGCTACTCTAGAATACGAAGCTCATACACAGCATGCAGATGAGAAGGTTAGTTGAAGAAAATAAGAGTCAAGCGTAGTCTAAATCAACTCACGAACGAAAACAATTAGCAGTTCATGATTTAGAGTCTTCGTTGGAGTTTGATGTCCGCCTATAAATAAATTGAGAGTTAGAGAAGAGTTAAATTTATGAAATCAGCGGACAAATGAGGTGAAGTTTTATCTGTGCTGCCAATAAACGTATGGTGTTATTCAATTTAATTGCCAACGAACTGGTGTTCATTGCATTTCCAATGCTATTTTTTTTTCTGGTTTTCGAAGCCATAACGCCCCTTGTAATGGACTTGTACCCATGTTATACTGCTCGCGAGTCATCGGGTTTGGATTCGAGTTGGAGTCCTGAGTTCGAGTTACTATAGAAATACAAAAGAAACCTCGTGTGAAAGGAGAGCGGACGCTGTGGGTTTAAATTAAAACTAAAATAGCTTTTGGTTTGAGTGTTGACATGGAACCCTAAAGTCTGGTTCTCACTACGGACGCAAGCACAAGGAAAGCAAAAATTTTGATCCTCGTGCTTGTGCTTGTGCTTGCGCTTGTGCTTGCGCTTGTGCTTGCGCCGAGGTCGTTTTCAGCTGTCGTGTTTGCGAGTGTGCTTAACCTTGTGCTTGTGTCGCCACTAGTGAAAACCACGCTTAAGTGATTCCTTGACAACAAAAAAAGTATTAGCGTTTCGTCCTAAAGTGAGACCAAAATTCGTGATTTTTCACCCGTTATGTAAACGAGAGGACAAGCATCCCCGCCTCTTTCGTAGGAAACCACCCAGCCCTCTCCCATAACCTCTCCGTAAATCCAGTGATCTATAATAATAATAATAATAAAAATGTGGTTCACAAAAAATGTGGAGGGTGAAATTCTGTACCGATTTAAATGAACTAACAAAGCTCTTTAAAAACAACTGTCTATACTACCAAATCATACTTATCCAGAAAGTAGTTCAGTTGAACTGAAATTTTTGAACTCGAACTAAATTCGTTGTTGATAAGTTGACAGCAGTAAGTTTAAGTCTGTTGACTTATTAAAGTTGAACCTCAAGTGAGAAAAAGAAAAGAAACCATTTTAGGACCGGTGTGCCTTGTATTTGATTTCCTGCTTTCTGCTCTTGGAGCCAAGGACTTCTTTGCTACTTTGAGAGGACAGCATGGTGGGTGGGCGGGCGGTTAGGGTGTCATGCGCGCCGCTCTTTCCACTTATGGGTGTTGTTGTTGGTAGTCCCTGGCTCAACTCCTCGGCTGCTCTTGTAAATGGCTAACCACACGATTACTTTGACTTTCAAGAACTGTGATCCTTTGATATCCACTGTTTCTCTGCAACGGTAATGTAGCCACCGTCACGGTACGGTATGTCATACCTTTTCACTGTCCTGCTTTGCGAGTGGCATTTTCACTCATCGTAAGATTGGTAGCATTTGACTACATTACATGCATCGAAACAAAAGCGTTTTCACCACTGGTTGGCGAGATGCAAGACTGTGGACGAAGGTCACGCGCGATTATTGGTGGTTTTGGAAGTGAGAAATCTCATGATCGGAAAAAGATACCGGAATAAGCAAGACCAGAAAATGCGTTTACATACTAAGTACCACGATAGAGCGCTGGAGGCATTCAGAATGAAAACTGCATTTGCTTTGGTTTTGCGTTGTTTCGCTCCGTGATTGGCCAGCAAAATTCAACCAATGATCACAAGCAAAGCGGAAACCAATCGCGACTTGCAATGCGCAGATTTTCCCTCGCTTTGCGCCGGCTACTTGTAATTGCTTCGTATTCTTATTGGCTCGTCGCGCTGTTTGCGTGTGTTGTGATTGGTCAGAGAATTTACTTGGGCAAGTACCCGATGCAAACTGGCTGGGGATGTCGCTGGTGACACGAGAATAATAAGCGGACAGTATTCGAGATTCAGGATTGAGGAGGCTTCTTTGTAGGGATTACATGTGTACTTTCTGTTGCTGTGTTTTCTTCTACATAATCCGCAAAATGTTTTGTATAATACAAAACGTATGTAAATTGAATGGCTGGATCCCGAAGACTAACGGTCACAGTTAAAATTTTCATGTGAGGAAAATGAGAACCTGTCAGTAAAGTCTGCGAAAGAAAGCACTAAAGCAAAATATAGCATTAAACAATGATCTGAGAGTAATCTCTTCGTTAAGAAGCGATAAAAATCGGCAACCTCGTGATCCGCGACAACAACCAGCAAAACAGGTATTTTTTGTGTGTGGTTCCAGAGAGAAAATTTCACTTTCTGTCGAAAATTTCCAGCTGCCAGAACTTTTAAATTTCCCTTGTCATAAATTCACTTTCAGTCAAAATTATGACACAGGGTTGATGTGATAGCGAGAATATTATCTATAATTTGGAGACTTGGAGTCTGGCAAGGAACTCAATCAATCCAAGGGAACATCGGTTTACCTCAGATATCGCCCATCAATTATAAGTGGAACACCACTTTGAATGACACCTGTCAAGCAGTGAGAACCTATTTTGTATTTGATGGGTTTTCCATCTCACTGATGTGTGATATTTAATATGAGAAAGGCCAAGTTTTGTGGTTCATAAGGCATGTCAGTTCTTCAGACAAAATTTCATTGTATCCCTTTGTTACCTCACATACTATGTGATCACTCTGGTCTGTTTTTATCGCATGGCTGGTAGTTGGATTTTCTCACGTTTTCGTTGCTCTTGAACTGTCATCAATCAATGTATCAATTTATGATTAATTTGCATTTGCAAAGAGGTGAACCCAAACAAAGAGCGTGTGTTTTGATATTTTTGTTTTACATTTGGAAACAAAGGCCGAATGACTCTGCAAAATAGCATGGGTTTTTACCTTCATTAACTTGATTTCGTATAGCCACAGTCTGCCGGGTTCCCAATTAAACTACCGCTATGTATCTATTTCTTAAGATATTAAAGTTGGCTTACGTTGGATTCCAGTTATTTTTTAAAATGTTGCTGGTAGGCGAGTACGCAAACTCACTCGTTAGCACTCGATTATCCGATTTCCACCCGCGCTTTTAAAAAGCGGTTTTTTTACTCAAAATTTGTCGGTAGTTTGTATTGACACTTAAAAAATGTTTCTTTACTTTACGGTAGGAGTTCAAACGCAGGTGGGACGTATAGCAAATTTACCAGTAGCGAAAGATTTAAATTGTAAATCGAAGCACACTGACAGTTCAGCGGGATTAACGAACGGAGCAAGCAAGGTAGTTATGAATTAAGCAAACCACAAATTGATTCACGCTCATTGTTTCGAGTATCCTGCAACTTGGCTATGCTTGTCACACCTCTTAGTTATTCCACCCATCAAACCAACACAACAACTAATGCAAACATCTTGCTTAGGCAACTTTTAATTCAAACTTGGTACCCTGAGGTCAGTGGCGATGATCGCCGAAAATTTCACGCGCAAAATTAGTACAACCGAAAGAGGACAATAGCAAAATATTGGTAAACGGCTTTAATAATACTATACACTTAACAAGATCTCGTCCACTGAGGCAAACGTTAGCATCACCTTGTACCAGGTCCGACAAACACCACCTCACTGGAAATTTCGGCTCGAGTCATCAAGGACATTTAAATACAAAGGAAGAACGATAACATATTCGCGAAGATCTACACAAACACGCGTATCTGATCTTTCATAAGCGTGCCAATTTCCTTTTAGGCCGAGTTTTACATATATTAGGTTTTTGGACACACAGGAAACACTTCAAAGTATTTTTACCACAGGATATCACATGAGGACAACACTTGTTTCAATTCATCTCTCATTCGATTGACAAGTACCCTTGATAGTTTTGAGACAGCAGTTCGTTTTTGACACCGGAACTCTGCTATCCTGACAACTTTCAATGCCCTTATTTGCCTTTTTTTTCTTTGTTTTAAAAGGGAAATTTAAATCCGCTTGCCAATTTTGCGGCTCACATTTGATCGTGCTGTAAACGTTCGGCGCTTTCGTAATTGTTGTCAAATATTTTGGCGCAGTTTGGGCCAAGCTTTCTCGTTGGGCTTTCAAATATATACTATTATGTCTATGCCGGATCACAGAAAGCTTGAAATTGAAGCAAAATGTGAGTCTCATCAGAAATTTGCTCACAGTTCAACTTACTGCTCCGGATGTATTGACAGTTCTCCCTCGGTGATAATCGCGACGAAAGTTTTACCATGCATTTAATTTTTCACAGTCGAAAGCGCATACGATAAAGTAAAAATAAATTATAATTGAACTTTCAGTCCTTGTCACAAATTCTAGAGGTTTCTATTTGTCATAAGTACTTCTACAAAAATATACGTGATGTAACTTTTATCTCGATTTACTGAGGAGGCGGATTCAAAAAAGGAAAATGATACACAGAGACTAAAAGCTACCATTCGAAAAGGTTTCCTTTCTGTTAAAAGGATGAAATATATTTTGCTGGTGCGCTTCACGTAGCGTTTTAGCTGTCTGCCAGAAATAGACACGTACTGTACAACTCTGTCAGAGGATAGATAGACCTTTATATTTTTAAAGCCCTAAATTACAGAAAAAGGGATTTACGGAAAAGACGACATTAAGGGAAGAAAAATAGCGCAGATCCATAATATTGGTTGATGGTTTGTGCTCTGGCTGTAGGACACACAGTCTCCAGAGGCGTGGCACGTGCTCGTTTGTAGTCTCATTGGCGCCAAACACCCGAGAGCATTAGCTTGGTTTGTTGATATGCAGACAAGTTTGACAGGCCACTTGAAAAACGGCTGACGTTTCCGAATAAGATGACAGCTTCTTAAGAGCGGCTGCCTTTGATCTTGTGCGGCGGCAATCACTCATATTGCAAAAGCGCCAAGCATCTTTACAATTGGCAGCTCGAGGCGATAATGAGCTATTTAGGTAACACAGACCTACAAGACCCGTTCTCGCCTGTGAAGATTTTAATCATTTCGCATCTAATTTACTGTAATACTGCGTTTGGTTTGGTTTGGTTCGATGAATTGCTAAGAGTCTCCTTTATGCATTTGTATTGAACACAGTAACAACCGCTTTCTTTGCCCCGCAAATGCGCCATAAATTTTCAGTTGTAATGAAAACCTTGATGGGTGTAAGCTGTGACATGTGTGGCGGCAAGAACGTTGTTTGTTTTTGATAACTATAGATTACCTGTCAAAACTGGAATGAGTTGTGGCTGTGAAAAACAAATTATCCATTGCTATTGTTTGCTTTGTGAAAGCTTTTCACCACGTCTATGTATATCTCACAATGAATATCTGCCCTGTCAAAGCTACCCGCAAAAATCTTTTGTCAGTGGGATTTGGTGGTTTTTAATGGAATATTTGATGAAAAAGGAAAAAAAAAGAAAACATTGAAGATAAAAAGATTCTGCTTTTGAATTTATTATTTTGCGAAACCAATTTCGCATTTTCCTGTCTCTTTTTGCCGGGTGCTCGATTTAGTTGAAATTAGATGATATCTTTTAATAACTTCCCAAGCAAATTTTTCACTTCTTATCTTAAAAAATCATCTGCTTTTATTTGACGTACATGCAAACACTCTGTGGCTGTTTGTAAAAAGTATTGTGAATACACTTCACAGCTGTCTAGAACCTGTTCTACGGCCCAGTTAAATGTCTTTAATTCGAAACTGAATGAAAGCTAAACAAACACAACCTGCCGGATACCTCTTGGAGAGAATGAAAATTAATATGGCTAGTATTAGTCAAACCCCTTTTCACAAAAAGCACTGAGAAATCTATTCTTTTTTCCTTCGTTATTCTAAGCTTCTTAAGATCTGTTATCGCTTGTTATAATTGCTTTATTAGTTTCAGAATTAATTATGCAAATATACGCGTTTGAAAGATGGTGTAAATCATGTCTTGAGATGTAATATTAGGCAAGGTTGTGTTTTGAAGTGAGCTTTCCGCCGATCAGGAGGGCCTTTTGATTAATAACCCTGTTTGGAGGCCGTGTTATTAGATGTCGTGGCGGTCTTTTTCCCATCGCTAATAGTTTCTAAATGTTCGGTGAAGCTTTTGGCGTTATTTGACAGATCTGTCAGGCTATTAAACATGTCAACACATTATCGAATCTCATTGATAATCCCCAACGCCTGTAGCCTTGATTGATGGCTTGATAAGATAACGCTAAAATGTGTCAGGGGATCAAACAGTGCCGAACTGTAAACACAGCATCTCAAGCTCTCATATGGGCCCCTATTTAACGTCAGCCCGACGCCATAGTTGGCAGTATCACACAAGCGCCCCACTGGAGTCCCCTTTATTTGGGGCTCTTCTAAGGAAACAATGGGCACAAAAGTGTGATTTTAAACATACAACGAACACCGGGTTGGAAATTGACAAGTTTTACACAACTCACTTCAACACGTACATTCAAACAATACATGACAAGAATAATTGACGAAGATTGACAGACTGATTGCTTACGAACATCGCACTGACACGCTAGGCGATCTGCTTCTTAATTAACTCCTATGCTCTGATTGGTCGGTTAGCAAATCATCAATCAATATCTTATATAGCCAATTACTTTGATGTCGAAGGATGACAACTTTGTCACTTTGATTATCCAATCAAGGAGTGAAATATCGCTAACGATGGCTTCTGATTGGAGGGCGGCAAATGTTCTCTAATCTAGCCAATTCATTTGCGACAGAAGAGCGCACTGGCTTTGTCTGAAGTCGGCTCTTTTCTTCTAAATCTACACCTTTCATTGTGTAGTATTTAATATTTCACAAGGCCTACCGCACACACAGTAGTCCAGATATGCCGACGCGAACAGTCGCTCTCAAAACAACAGATAGCTCGGCTGAAATATCTCGATCTTCTCACCGAGTTCCTCTCGAGGCCTTACAAATGTTGACCCAAAGTGTGTCTAAATGCAATCAGGAGTATATACAGCCACTTCCCTTCAAGGTACCACCGCGTAAATCTTGATATTTCGAAATATTTCACCGTATGTTAATGCTTGTCGAGTTTAACACGCCAAGCCTGCCCCTCAGCGAAATTATCCCCAATTTTCACCTCATCGTTCGATTCAAGCAATGTTATTTTAATCTCTACACAGGAAGAGGAACAGAAAAAGTCTCCTCTAGCACTGTTGGCCGCGACCTGTAGCAGCATCGGTAAGAGCGAGCCTTCAAAGGAAGCAGTTGAGTCTGAACCAGATAACACATCTCAAGGCCGCAAGATAAGTGAAGACGAAACAAGATCTTCTTTCAAACCTTACAAACACACCGCCGGCGAGATGCAAAAGTTCGACGATACAAACGTCGAAAAAGCGGGATTTCGGGCTCCGAGTAAAGAGAACAACAGTTCCATTTCGCCGGTAACAAACACTAAGGAAGAACGAGCGAAGAGCTCAGTGCTTTCATACCCAGCGAGTGACGAGTCTCATTGTGGCAGTCATTCAAGTCCTCCAAGCAGGGTTTGTGGTATGTTTCTAGACCCAAGCCAACAGACTTTCGGAGTTCATTCACTTCATAAAGACTGCGGCACTGGCTGCGTTCATCCCGCGTCCATTTTGCCTTTTAAGGGTAGCATACAGCCTTATCCCTTACCAACGGGCCAGGACGCAGTGCCTTCGTCTCTTAAAACACACGGTATCGCTTCGTCCATGCCGCTAAATTTCCCAACAAGTTTCCCGCAATGTGGCTGTGGATTTTGCTCTCCTCATTCAGGAGATACAGCACCGGTTTTAAATAATATGAGTACAGCCCGTCACCTACAACTTCACAATCCAGCGAGTACGCCCTATATGGACTATCTACAGAGAACTGTGTGCCGAGACGTTAACTGTACAAATTGTAAGCCACAATTTTCACCTTATGCATTTCCTAACCCAATTCCTCAATATGGGCCTCACTGTACACAATGCGACGGTGTTAAGGCAGAGCAAACTCCGCAATCACCTTTTCCGTGCTTCAGTTATCCCCACAGCATGGCCCTGTACAAGCCTGGCGCACCAGACGAAACCTCACCGTACGTTTGCAACTGGGTGGCGGGAAGTAAGCACTGTGGAAAATCGTTCACGACTTCTGAGGATTTATTCCAGCATCTGCGAACCCATACGCAAGCGGGAAGCCAGACGAGCTCCCCTTACTCGCAGTCAACATGCAATATACATGGTTGCCCGTGCAAGCTAAGGACAAGCCCGTTACAGTCAAGTATTCATTCTGCTAGATACCGGCCTTATTATTATAAACCAGCCGGTTTCCCTGCTCCACCAACAGGTTGTTATACGCCATATCCACTTCACGGGTACGACGCACACAGACTTTTTAAATAATCGTTGAACTCAAAAGATCACGAAGGTTGTCGTTGAGACTTAATAGCGATGTCTTTAAAAATTCTAGGACTTTGTATTCTTAAAAAAAGGTAAAGGTTTTCGAGTGAGTGGACGGTGAGAAAATGAACTCGGCGGAAACTGGTTTGGTGATTCTATAGTGATTTTTAAACAAAGGCGAAAACAGAACACTCGAGATCGTAGCCGTTGTATATTGAAGTAAGTGAGTAAAGGTGCAAATAGGCATAAGTTTTTGATGTGCTTCTTTCTGCACTTAATAGGGAGTAATTTTAGTACTTCGGATAATACGTACAAAGGATTAAGGCGGTAGTACTTTGCCTTGCAAGAGTGAAGGGCATATTTATGTCCAATGAATAAAACATGTTATTTTAGGTTAAAAGCTGTCTGCTTTGTTTTGCTTCAGAAATAAGAAGTGGATTTATCAATTTCGGGATCTTTTTTCCCTGCCGCTCTTTTAGCCTTTTAGTTCGTGATCGAAGAGGTACAGAGAAAAAGCAGAGACTTTATCTCCTGAATAAAACGACTGCAAAGATCTATACTAAGAACACGCTAGATAAGATAGTCATCATGAACGTGCCAATTTTGACATAGCGGTTTTCCCTCGCTGCGGGGCATTCACCGTAGACATAAAAGTGGCGTACGGATGAATTCAGCCTTTTCTTCTTTATTCTTGAACAGCCCTTTCGAGCATATTTGAGTGACACCCATAAGTTGCTGTCATTAACAACTGATCTATTCTTTCACCCTCAAATGACAGTTTTGACAGGTCAAAAGGAAGCGGTAACTTAAAAGACGTTTTCATGAGTTTTGCCACATGTCCAAACAGTTTTCACAAGCGAGCTCAATTTTCGGTTTGGGGGCGAAAACGGTGATTAACATTTATTTATTTATCTTTTCGTATCATGGCGCACGTTTCACGCAATATCAATTACCTCCTGTCAATCATTTTGACCATTCATCGCTCGCCCGCAGCGAAAACCAATCTAGCACTGTCGCAGCAAAGGAAATGAACTGTCAAAATTTGGAATACTAACTAAAAATTAAATGAATATTTTCAAGTTGATCTATCTAAATGAGATAACATTAGCGACTGTAAATCACCTTTACTTAAGTTGAGACCGCTTGTCAAGAAGAAACGAAAGGGTCGGACAGAATTCGTGACGGGTCGATGTGATATGCCGCCCGAAATGAAAAATGAAAATTGCCTTTTGAAGGATTGGAATTAAATGCCGACGAATCACAAATTCCCCGCTAAAGTGTTATCGATGTTAAGAACATGATAGAGCGCATTGATCTTTATCACCCTAAAGTGGACCTTTGATATAGATCAACCCTGAAACAATTCATCTTATTGTAGGCCAGTTAACGTGGTACTGCGCTTGGACTAGAAAAATTGCGCCGATAATATAGTCGAAATTGTTCGAATTGCGTTCATATTTTTTATGCGAGACAATTTTGAAAGCTCTCGACAGCTGAACTCTAAGCTGTCACGTTGTCCTAATAGCGGGAAGGCGCCACACTGATAGTTATTGGTGTTATCAAGCGAGGCTGACAGCTTGACAGACGGCGGTAAAATCTGTGGCCTTCGGACTTGTTTGATCTTGAGTGAGAGCTTTCATCGCAGACAAGATTCAGAGGAGATTATTAGGCTTCGCAAAAACAGTTGATTTGATCTCGATCGACAGCTTCGAACAGAGCCACAATGAAAACAGGACAAAAACTAATTGCGCTGGATACCAAGATCCTTGTGTTGATTTCGTTAATTCTCTCGAGTTGATAGCTTTTTGTCCGTTTTTTCATGATACCGCAGGTTAGTTTATTCATACACTCGCAAGTTGCCAAGGAGTTCCTGTAGTGACATTGTGCTTTGGTGATACATTGGCAAAAGCGAATTTGTTTTAAAGATGAACTCAGCTGTCCTTGTTTGTTCTAGCTGTTAATTTCAGCACGACTTGTTTAGCAGAAATACAGAGCATCGACTGTTAATGTGCAAATACTGAAGATCGCCCTATTACCGATTTCAAGAGTACCAGATGGCTCAAAAGACAAAAATCCACATACAGTGAAGTTTGAATGGAGATAATTTACGCTTGTGGCCGTGGCAAGTTTTTCTTCACCCGTTATCAATTTTCGCCCTATATTTTTGTCTTGGGCCATTTTCGATTGTTGCCATTTCAGTTGGCCTTATTATTTTTCTCGGCTGTGTATCTTTGTCTCTCGTTGTTTTTTACCCACTTGCTTTCAGCGATTGATCGAGTTTCAACGCCTACCTTTATAGCTTCTTATTTTATTTTCACATATAAGATTTTGTCTCCGGTAGCTTTTATTGTGGGTTTTGTCCAAGAACAATCAAGAAACTCAAGAGAAATAAATTAGCTCTTTCAGGGCCCAACGCAAGTAAGCTCGTTTTCTGCCGGGCTTGTAAACTCTAAATAACAAGAAAATCATTAGTCACTTGGGTTTATCCAATCGATACGTATGAGATTAATGGGCTTAACTCATCCCCAAGGTACATGAAATGATCGGAAAGAAATGTCCTGCGAATCTGCAAAAGTGTAGTTGAAATATTGTAATCTTTGTTTGAACTTCTCAGGTAGGCGATGTTATCTTTTAGCCCCTCGTAATACGTGCAACGACAGCACACACAGAGCCTCATACATCTTCGCCAATCCAGTGACGGATTTGATGAACTGTATTTTACTATCTTAAAAACGTTTCTCTAAGGCGACGGGCAAAGCCACATGGTTGTTTTTGTGAAACATTCGTCGTCTAGATATTCACCCCAGTAAAATGTTATGAGGATGGCCGTCCAAAGTGGAATCCAAACGAGAATTGAACGTTAGTTAAGTAAAAATAAACAGGATTTTGGTGGCACGATTAAAAGTGCCGTCGCCATGAGAGAGGCGGTCGCTGAGAAGAGCAGTTGTCTGCAGCATTAAAATAACTCATTGACATTTTATTCTGCAATATTTTTGTATATATTAGACGCCAATTCATTGAAACATGACTCAAAGCAGCCCCCAAGTTTCAAAAATAAACACTAATCAAAAGGGCTATGAAAACGCGCAATTGAGCCGTATCTTCACAAAAGGTCTGCATGGCCTGCGGGGTTTTGTATCCTTCACGTTTGAAAACGGTTCGCACGTACAGGGGTATCTTGTCTTTCTCTCTTTCTCTCGCTCTGGCGACAATCTGTTGCAAGTGGAGTGATCCTGATAAGGGAAGTTATGACAGACCGGCCGGCGACAGCTTGAAAGACATCAG
Source organism: Galaxea fascicularis (assembly GCA_948470475.1). Lineage (NCBI taxonomy): Eukaryota > Metazoa > Cnidaria > Anthozoa > Scleractinia > Euphylliidae > Galaxea > Galaxea fascicularis. The sequence goes on from OX419337.1 coordinate 11,819,661, forward strand.
TTAACAAGGAAATGACTATCAAGTAGATCTAAAGTTGATAGAAGCAAGCGTGGGCACATTTCAGCCCTATCGATATCGAGCTTGTCATCTGGGTACATGATGCCTGCGATATCATATGCATGCCGGAGCTGAACAGGTTGGCACCAAAATTATAACAACCGTAAGTTGAAACGCTTGTCGAAACTGTGGCGCCTTATTTCGGCTATTTGCATTTCACAGTTGGGGCTTAAAAATTACGTTTGCTCAGCGAGTTTGCATCTCCTCGTATAGGAAATTTATGACTGCGAGGGGAACATTGAAATTTTCCCTACAGAATGACCGCATTTCCTTTTTTCTCGTGAGTCCGTGACATGAACAGTAGTAATGTGCTGTAGCTGACTGTGCTAGTTGGTGAAATTGTTTCCAACCTGATCAAGTCAGAGCGCTATATATACTTCGATTTATTAAAAGCAATATTTATTAATCCTCCTGGGCCAACGCCAAGCCATTAAGGCTTACAGGAGCTCATGAAAACCAAATGCGGTGGAGACCAATGCTGACTGACCCAAAATTGAAATGGAATCGAAAATTTCAACAGCAGCTTGAATTTTATCAATGTGGAACAGAACAAAATACGTACAAACTGATATAAATGCGATGGGTTTCTTTCGCGTACAAAAAGTACTTGCAGTCGAAAACGTCTTACTTACGCTATCGATTTCCTGCAGCTGATGTTTCGTTAACATATTCATCATCCTAGAACAGCTGACTGGGGCAAAATGAACGATGAAGCCTTGGCAGCCATTTCCTGGGAGTGCCGGTAAGGGGCGTGGGGCGAGGATAAGTCAGTAAAGATCGTGATGGAATTGGGAAGCGCTGTCAGGACTTTGACAATATGCCTGATGCCTTGATCACACCTTCGTCCATTACTATTTCATATAAGTCATCCACCCAACACTCACAAGAAAAAAAAACAAAAACAAGGAGAGAACAGGAAACAAACAAATGGATGGACGATTGACCGATCGATCGGTCGAACGCCTGAACGAACGAACGAAGGCCTGAATGGTAGTGAATGGATGAACAAATGAACGAATGAATGAATGGGTTCGACTCCTATACAAGCATGAAAAGAGGTGGTTCGACTCCTTACAAGCCTCATTTTGTTTTCACACCTTATATTCAATACCACTCAAGCTGTGGTCATACCTGCGCGTGAGTGATTACTCGCAATACGTAGTTCAAATATATGATTTCATATATTCATATTCATCTAAAAAATAACTGAAGCATCATTTTATCCAATTTGCTAATGCTCTAGTACTGTTATAGTAATTTATACAAATTTTCAGGGCATATGGCGGCGTTTATATCAAAAGATGTCCATATACTTCTGAATAACGTTAAATGTACTTGATTAAAATTTATAAAGTGAAAGTTTAATAATAATAATAATAATAATAATAACTTTATTTAAGTCTCAAATCGTTCTAGCTGAATACGCCGGTGCTCTACTAATTGGAGAGACTGTAAATCAAATAAACTCTAAATTAAATCAAATGTCGGTTTTTGAGGAGAGGGGAAAACCGGAGTACCCGGAGAAAAACCTCTCAGAGCAGAGTAGAGAACCAACAAACTCAGCCCACTTATGACACCGAGTGCGGGAATCGAACCCGGGACACACTGGTGGAAGGCGAGCGCTCTCACCACTGCGCCAACCCTGCTCCCGTTTTGATTAGTCTACTTAAAGGGGAGTTTAATTCTTCTTTGTAGCTGCTATACAGTCCTTGTACATTAGTCAAGAGAATAGGCCATTTTACAGTTGTTCGCTCAGTGACCTGGCCTATGAATGGCAGCGAGGTTGCCGGTGACCTTGTATTGATAGAGACCTCACTGTTTTTATCATGTAAATCATGTTGTTGTAATGCTAACTAGTCTGCATTTACATAAGAAAACCAGAAAGGTTTCTATCAAAACAAGGTCACCCTCAGCCTCGCTTCCATTCATAGGCCAGGTAACTCTGTCACAACTGTAAAATGGTCTATTTGGGCTGGGTGATAAATGTATCTGTTTTCATCACCTGTCTGCTGGACAATGAACTGATATTATAAGGACAAGTTATATGCTAATTACTTCTGGGAGTCAAAGGGCTAAATCAAAGTGTCCTTATTTTTTCAGTAATTATTTGGTGTAACCGAAGTTACGCGTATTTATGCCCACACAGTTTATTGTTATAAAAAATCCACACTTCTACGGTACTGTGCAAGATAAAATGAAAAATACAAACAATTAAAAGTTAAGAAAATGCATTAACGAAAACGAAGAAACGTTCAATGTATGAATTTAAAATATATTTACCTTAGGGTGCACTGACTTAACGAAATAACAGTTTTGGTCCGTAAACCTCCATAAAAATTGTGACAAAAACGTTGTCAAACAAGACTGAATTTATAACCTAAAGCTAGAGAAATTACGTAACGTTAAGTAACGACATGGTGACACTAAAGACAAAGTAAACAATAGAAGGAATACAAACTACAAAAAAGGACAAAGGGGGTAGTTTTTAAAGAAACTGTGGTGCTGCGTCGGTGGGAAAGTAATATACAACAATTTTGGTATCATCAACAGAGTTGATAAATGTAAATTGACCACTGTACAGGGATTCTAACAGGGACAGCTAATTAACAAGTAGACTCGACATACACGAAATAAACTGAAGGAAAGTTTGAATTATTTTCGCGGTAACATTTGGAGATAAATAGCCTGCAGTCCTAGGCTTCTCCTTCAAGGAGTTACCATTAAAATATCAACAACTTTTAGAGATAGCAGGCTCAGGCTCAGTTGTCTTATGACTTACATCTACGGTTAATCTTCGGTGAACGAGCGCATAAGCACGAATCTGGCAAGATTATCGCTTTTGAAGTGAAGTGTTTTTTCGGAGCTATTCACGGTCTCTACAGAAGTCCCCAGGCCCGCATCATTAAGCTGGTACGAGGGTAGAGGCAATCCTGTCAAAGAAAACAGAGGTGAGAGGTGGTTCCACTTCGACTGGGACGCCAAGCATGCTATGTAGCAAACATGGCGGGTCACGAGTGAAGTTGTCTCTCTGGCCTTTTTGTGGATGAATTCCAGGACCTACCAAGGCAGTAAGGTCACGTTTTGACTGATAAAAATTTCATTCGATGCCATATTTTGTCGGTAGGACTGGGTAGAAAATGTATAAAATGGCAAACGGGAGAGTTTCATGCATGCTTGCGGCAACGATGAATTACCCAGAATTCATTTCCGGCTAAAACGAGTCAGCTTGAGATCGACTGGCTCTCACAAAATGGTTGAAACACAGCCGGCAGCCAAAATGAGAAGACCATTTCCAGCCAAATACCAAGGTCTGGCCTACAGCTTTGCTGTTAACGTCGAATTTGTGTTGCTCTTGGACCAAAAAACTAAGTGTTCTTTTTTTGAGGACTTGCTGCCAAGCGAGCAGTATAATGCAACTGAAATCGAAAGTCATTATACTGGTTTTAAACAAGAAGCTAATAATAAAGGCAGTAACTGAACGGTAATGTCGTCTCACATACGTGGACGTTGGTACCTAAAGCGTTTAAGTATAGACGCACAAATGACGTCATGAGTCAACGACAGTTAAAAACACAGTGTATAAAACAGAGAGAAGGATATAGAGAAAATTGTTTATTAGCAAAACATCTCGTAGTCTGGGCAATTAATTATAATTACGTAAATATTTACAATTTAAGAAAAAGCTAGAGTGATAAAAGACTTTTTCAGCCGATCGATCTTACAATAGGCACCTTGAAGATTCGTGGTGGACTGCCCCTGGAGGTAATAGCTAACATGTGGGTTTGGTTGCTCATAACATCCTGAAAAAGATCACTTTATGGTGTTCCCGCCCGTATTAAATAGAGAAGGGATGCCAGCCTTTTCAAGCGCGGCGCTATAGCGCCCATGGCGCCCTTCTGGATACGATCAAGATCACAGACAAGTAGCTAGGTAGACCGCGGTAAAAAAAAAACTACAAAACATAATTATATTCTAAAAGTGATCTCATTTTACTACAATAGAATAGGAAAAGGTGTCTCGGACAGATCCCAGCTCTTTGAAGTTGCCTGTAGAGATATTAGCGTTTTGCAGCCTTTGTACAGTCAACTTTCTCATAGCACCCACTTCTCGTAAGCGACCACCTCCCAAAAACGAACCCTTTGTGAATAACTGTTTTGTTTCTCAGTAAAATACTGTTTCAAAAACTCTCTCGTAAGGGATCACTATTCAAATTTGTTTTTTTGTTCATTTGATTTGTGATTTGTTATTCTTGCAGTTGCCTGCATTTCTGGACATAAGTGCGACCACCCAACATGATCACGTATGATCGTTAGAAAATTAATAATCAAATTTAAATGTCACAAAAGTTCAGTTTCTAATAGCGCTGACCCGGAGTGCCGACAGATAATAACAGTTTACAGAAAAAAAAAAGATTGCTATAATTGGATTTAGGGGGTAATTTCTAAAGAAACTGTAGTGCTGCGTCGGTGGGCGAGTTGTACACCTGAGTTTGGTTTTATCAACGGAGATGATGATGTAAATTGACCATCCTACAGGGATTCTGAAAGCTGATGCCAGTGCTTTCAATCTTTTCCCTAAACCTAACTTTTAAAGGTTACATCTTTATGTGTTTAGTTAATAAATTCAGTTTTGGATTTATTTTGTTGATTTTTCTCGTAAGCGACCACCTCCCGTAAGCGACAACTTTGTCGTGCACCAAGAGTAGTCGCTTGCGAGAGAGTCACAGGGAGTTAATGTGGTTATAACGGTTCTCAAAGGAACGTTATGTTCTCTTGCGCTTATGTTATCGTTCCACTAGTGGTCATTTTTGAAAGTAACACCCAGAACTTTCCCTGACGAGACTCTCGAACTCAAAG
>OX419337.1:11829573-11834573 GCA_948470475.1 Galaxea fascicularis
CAGTATAAGGTATGGATCACCAAAGGCACTTTCTTTTGCTTTATTACTGTTGTGATACAGTATATGTTCTTAAGAATGTGAGCCTCATATTCTTGTGTTTTCTTAGCTTTTCACTGTAGTTCAGAATGTCAAACAAGTTCACGAATGTCTTGAGTCTGGAGAGGACCAACAGGTAAGAGTTAAAGGTTTTGGAAAGTTTTTACTGTATTCTTCAAAGTGACACCCCATCCACATCACCATCATCATCAGCCAACTACCACAAGCTGTCTCCTTTCCTTCCAGTCTTGCGCACATGTATGTATGTCAAATCCGTTCTGGTACTGGTGGGTGAGCCTTGCTCTTCACACTGGCAATAATTATATTGATGGAACATAATCTTTGGGTGCTTAAGGTTAATAATAGTTTCTGACTTAGACTGCAAGCAGTCTCTCTTTTGCTCTAAAATCTGTGCCTGGAATGAACTGGAACAAATGCGATATGCAAGCAGTGAAGCAATAATATGCAAGCCAGTAGTTTTGTGGGCACCAGTTACGAGAGACTGCAAGGGTTTCATACAGCATTTCTGAATTCCGGTGACAGTGACAGTTCACATCATCTACACCCATCCTGCCTTTCAGAGCAGGTTTCAAAATCCATTGAAGTGATCATGGAGAAGTTTTTTTGGCGCGAAGATGCGATGAGCGACTCTACGCCAAGGAAACCAGTAATACTGTAAAGGCATCTGTGTTGGATTTATGACGTTTACGTAGATGTTTGTATAAGAAAAAGCAGCTGTGGTGAACTTTCACAAGATCTGTGAAAAGCCCAAATCATGGTACATCAACTACATCAGTACAGAAAATATTTTTGTTTCCTCTCGAAGGGGGAGAAGAAACGCATTCTCCGAGCTCTATTTCTTAGCAGCTTGGATTTACAGTCCTGCAAAGTGACTCGCTTAGCTGTTGTGTGAAGCAAAAATATAATTTCTGACCAGCTTCTTGGCAATGAGCACTTCCAAATGGGACAAAAACAATCATGACTGACATATTACAGTGCAACAGCATTTATTACACTTTTTGCAACAGAATAGCTCTGGTAAATGTGGCTTTTACCGAAATTTGTCAGAAGAATGGCAAAAACATCTTTCCTTTTCAAGAAGAGCAAGTACGGATTGTTCCTGTTCCATTTTTAACTTCAATCATAAATTATTATCCTTGCATTATACAGTGTACAATGGCAGCCGTTGGTTACGGAGTTACTGGAGTTTGGTTTTGGTTTCATGCTACTCAATGCAAACCACACTAATGGAATATGTGGGGAATAGCATCTATACTGACTGGCAAGTTTCATTAGAGGCAACTTACAGCTGTACAAATAAAAAAGATTACTTTTCCACTCAGTGTACATAGTAAGGTACATGTAGTTAGTTGAACTTGTGAATAACAGTACTGTGTTTTACCTGCAGTTTTTTGATGATGTGGAGTACCTCTTGGATGGTCTCAAGGAGAGCCGTTCAATTGGGACCCGCTGTGTCAGTGCCCTGGATTTTGCATCTCATTGCTCACAAGCCTCTTTCAGAGTGAGCCTTAGGGCCCATGGTGTGTCACCTAAGATATTTGCAGCTCTCAAAGATGCACCATCTGATAAGGTGAGAGTTTTCAAAATAAGAATAATGGACCGGCTTCTTGGATACGTTTTGAACAATGACATAATTTTGTGGTGATACATGTAGTTCATAGTTCATATCAATTTTTTTGGACAATTCTGTCCAAGGGGGGAAGGTGCATTGAGTTTTCCCCTATGTGAAGCACCAACCCAAAGGTCAGTTCCTTATACCCCTAGTGGTTCTTTAATGTCCCACAGAATCAACTGTGAAGAGTTGTGAGATGAGGCCTATGGTTTATCAGCCTTATCCAAGAAGACTAGAAAGTCTAACCATTAATTTTTTGTAGATGTCATTACAAAGGATTAGCACTTTCTCGTAGTCAGTTATTTAAAAACCCTGAGTGTTGGTCTGGCCGTGGTTTGAACGCAGACCTCTTGGACAGTGTATGCCCCTGTGATGGTAGGCAGCGGTAGCAATCAAAGCTGTTCACCTGTTAAGAGTTATATATTTCAAGTATTAAATTTTGTTGACTAACATGGCCAAGTAGCTGGTGACTTGATGACTCACAACTGCCAGGGCCCCAGTATGGTGGCCCATCATTATCACACATCTTTTTAGCTTCAAAACAGAGATTGACTTTATTTTCTAATGAAGTAATCAACTCTATTCGTGTTTTCATTTTATTTTATCTTCGATTCTCCTTACAATTTCTATTTTGAATTGTCTTTTAAAACCCAGATTGATTTCAAAAGGTTTTTCAATTTGAAATCAAGTATGATTCTTACTTTAAATTTTATAAATGCCTATCTGGGAAAGGACCAGCGCTATCGCCATTAAAAAAAAAATTTGAACGGCCCAGCGTTTTGTCTCCCCACCGGTAAAGCCTGGGAGCGAGTCCCATATCCGTGTCACGGCTACTCGTGTCAGTATGAGTCATGCAACTCAGCTGGAAAGTCAGAATTAAATCATGAATACCAACGACGATTGGAAGGGAGATAATCAACTGGAACAAGATCTCGGAGAGTTTGTTGCCCAAAAATTGAAGCGAGCAGAGATCCTAATGATTTTGTGCAGCAAAAGTTTCCGCAATACCGCTGGCGTATAGCAACTCTCGACAGACGCCTTTGCTATTTTGGTATCCACTATATAAATTATAATACCCCTTTTGCAGAAGTGTGTGATGCAGTCAAGAAAGAATTAGATGGACCAGGAAGGCTATTAGGCTATAGAGCCTTGAACCACAAGCTCAGAACAGAGCACAACGTACAGGTTCCTTGGCATCTAGTTCATAATGTAATGGCTGAATTGGATCCCGAAGGATCGGAAGCCAGAAACCTCTAGAAAAAGAACAAGGATATCACTCGTAACTTACCCCACGCCTGGTTTCTTTTCATTGTTTCTCTTATTTCCAACATGTTTTTCAAATTCTTCCCAAGACTCCTTCTCTGCTTCCAGTCTTCTCCTTTTCATATCAGCTTCGTTTAATCACAACCAAACAGCTCAGTGTTTATCGAAACACTCGATCTAGGATGCACGCCCTAGTTTTGACAGAGCATGCCACAGTCCCAGGCCTTACCGCGTGGGATGATAACGCTGGGCCGTTCAATTTTTTTTTTTAAGTGGTGATAGTGCTGGTCCTTTCCCAATAGGCATTTGTAAAATTTAAAGTTGGAATCATACTTGATTTCAAATTGAAAAACCTTTTGAAATCAATCTGGGTTTTGAAAGACAATTCAAAATAGAAATTGTAAGGAGAATCGAAGATAAAATAAAATGAAAACACAAATAGAGTTGATTATTTCATTAGAAAATAAAGTCTATCTCTGTTTTGAGGTTAAAAAGACGTGTGATAATGATGGGCCACCATACCCCAGCGATAACCAGCTTCTGTTGAGAGCTCTGGTATTTCCTATTCCCTGCACTACATTATTAAATTACCTGCAACCAAGTGCTTAACTTACTTTTAAACAGTGAAACACCAGAATGGTTACTTTAACAAAAAGTGGCTTAACAAGGTACCTAAGAAGAATCCAAGACATACATGTATTTACAGTGTAAGAGTAATTATTAATAGAAACATATTGGAATGTAGCTGAGTTTCCTCTGGACATAATTTGACTGGAATTATTAAGGCCTTTGACATTCAAGACATCTATAATTATGTGGTATCAAACCTTTTGTAGTAACTCTTTTGGTAGGACCTTCACATTCAGTTATTAAGAGTGTTGTGTACTGTGTTTGTCGTCTTTTTCAGTGCCTTGCCCTTTGTACATCGGCAATTACCCTGATGTTGTCTCAGGATCGTCAGAATGCTGATTTAGACAGATCTGTTCTAGGTGAGAAATTCTGATTGTCACTTCATGTTGATGAACAAAAGTTGTCCCTTCTCTCCACCAGCAAATCTCAGACACATTTGATCAATTAATTTCACGGGGTCTCAGAATGGGTCTATACTTACTATTTCATATAAATCCTGAAGCTTTTTCCAAAATTTCAAATTGTCCTCTGTACTATTACCTGTTAGGGGCTTTAATTTCTTTAATTTATTAAGTATATGACTGGTGCTTGTAACCGATATTACGTGTGCCCTGATTGGCCAGGTACCAGGGTATTATTCTTAATTATTGTAATGCCCACAGGCCAGCTACGAATTATGCAAAAACAAAACGAACAACTTTAAGCTGTCCATACTGAGCAGTGTAGTCATTACTGACAATACATTTGGTTTAAATGTGAGCTTTGTCTTTTTTGTATCAGAGCTGATGATGAAATTGTTAGCTGTTGATAACAAAAACCAGCAGTCCAAGTCACTAAAGGATTACAACAAATATGTCTCCAGAGTTAGGTTTGTTAGATTTCAAGTTTGCAAGAGCATTTAGTTTTAACAGTGTATTCCATGTGATAGACATTATCATGCAGTGACAAAACACAGTCATGTATAAAAATGCCAGTGAAAATATTTCAAAGTAAAACAGTAAATCCAAGGAAATAAAACATAGTAACATCCTGGAACCTGGTCCTGGAAATGCGAGCACAACCACACAAATAGATCCTTGTGTGACAGTGTTGTTAGGAAAGCAAGGTATAAGTGAACTGCAGATGGAGAAGAAAGTGAACTAACAAATGTCCTGCTACTGCATGGACCTCCAACTTGTGTCATTACTGCGGATGTCAACACCAACAATGTTCTTCAGGAGCATGACGATTATTAAATGTTTGTGCTAATTTTGTTTTAGAACACTACTGGAAAAGCAGAGTGGATCTAAAGAATTGCTTGCAGGAGAAGATGATGACATAAATGTAAGGTTTACTATTCAATGGTGTATATACATGTACTCTCTGGTACTGTGTGGACAAGCTGCAATACCTAAAGGGGGGACTAACTTTAATAAGAGTTGTTGCCAGGGGATTTTTA
>OX419337.1:11837073-11859573 GCA_948470475.1 Galaxea fascicularis
GCATACTATCTTAGTTATTTTATAAATCAAGATAACACCCTCTGGCTGATACATTTGTTTATTCCCATCACCTGTCTGCTGGACAATGTATTAATATGATCCCTTTAACCCCTGACGGGTCTCCCTTTGTCGAGTAAAATCATCTAGTGTTAGCCAGAGTAAAATCTATCTAGTCACTCTTCTTAGGAGGGAAAGGGTTATAAGGAGACATCACATGCTAATCACTTCTGAGAGTTCAAGAGTTAAATAACTCACCCAAGCACAAGGAACAAGACTTTTTCTTATGAGATGAGTGTGTGTATTCAGACTAAGGACAACCCAAAATTTGACATTACATAAAAAGTCACTTAGGGCCTTATTCTGTACACCCCTTCAAATTATATTTTATTGCCATTGCTTGACTAGACCCTTCCTTACAATAATATTAATATTTTAGTTATACAAAGTCAGACAATTTCTTCTTACACACATAAGTTTGAGATGTACAAATTAGGGCCACAAAATTTATGGTAGAATTTTTTCTCAAACTGTATTAATTTTCTTTGCTTCTCTTAATGTGAGAGTTAAATTTGTGTCAGACAATTTCAGTAACTGGCAATAATATTACTCTTTTCAAAATTTTGTTCTTGAAACAAAAACTACTAAACTTGATTCAAACATCAGACATTCCTTGCACTGTTTGAATGAAATGCCTATTTGGGTCTACCCAAATTAATTAAATTAGACTTTTATTCAGACGTTGAATTATGAGACCTCGAGAGTACTGGATTGTGGGCAGGAAAGACATTTAAAAAAAGTTCATGCATCTTTATGAGATATTTCAGCGCATAAGAAGTTTGATGTCTGAATCGGAGTCATACTTTTGCTAATATCTTATGTGACTGGGCCAGTTGACTTTATTAGGTGGGTCAACCCAAATCAAATTTTAGTTGATGTAGATGTTGACTTCTTGTGCACTGAGTCAAATTATGTGATTCGGCACACAAAATTTCAATGTTTGAACCATGCAAAGCTGAGAAAGGTTTTGAAGGGTTAGTTATGGATTGACGTTATTAAGTTTCTGCCTTTGTGATTGTTTACTTGTAGGTATTCAAACTATTGACCATCTTATAACAAGAAACAGAGATGGCAGATTATGTGAAGGAGTGTCAATAGCAAAGCTGAAGAAAATGACAAGGTGCATGAGTCTTTTGGAAAATGTGAGTTCTTTCAGTAGCATTTAATGTAGTACAGTGGAACCCCGTTACTGTATGGTCACTAACGGGCCATGAAAATCTGGATGTATTAACGAGGTGGCCACATTCCCAGGTCTTTTTTCATAGAAAATGTATGGGTATTTCGCTGGGACAAAACTGAAAAACTGGCCATAATAACGAGAGGACCGTATTAACGAGGTGACCATAGTACAGCTTTTAGTCTGAATTTATAAGGTATTGCCAAGGCTGTCATTAATTTTTGATTCACTTATGACTTTGAGCTTCATGCTTGTAGCAGATTTGTTCCATTCTAAGTACAAATTAATTGAACCTTTAAGTAACAACCGGCAGCTGATCACCTGTCATGTCAAAGTTCTATCAAGGGCATTCATCTGTTACTGCAGCAGTCACAGATTAGAGTGTAATGAATGTTCTGATGGTAATGCTTAAATTAATAAATTATAAACAAGCCATAAATTATTTCCCATTGCTTATGAATATAATTTTATGCTAAATTCAATTTATTTACTTATGCAGCTACATTTAGCATCCACCCATTAAGGTTACTGTATACCTTCCGAGGTGTCTCACATCCAAGTGATGTAGCGCGTACAGTTTAACTGTAGATACCCAAACTCCTTTATCAAATTACCACTTATACAGCTGGCCATAAAACTATACCAAGAATTTTCAAATAAAGTGAATTATTGAATTTTTCACAATGTCTTAACACGAGTGTCTGAGTTTTTTGCCTACAAGTCACAGCAAATTTGTCTTTCGTTAATTTAAATTGTTTCTCAGTTTCTGGACCCAAAGCGCTAAATAAATGTGTCTGCAGTTTGCCATAGTTGATTACAGTAAAAAAAAAAAACAGTTTCAAAAATGGCATTAAAAGAATGTGGAGTAAAAATCACTCTTGGGGGAAATAAATATTTTGAAATAACAAACATGTTTCTGTTGTTTATATGTTAAGCAAGCTGCTGTCCAAATTTTAGGGCAAACAAACAAATTCCCTTTCAGTTTTAGTTCTTTTAAGTGTCCCCTTCAAGTGAAAAAATTTATTTGAGGAAACAGCATTAAAATGTCAATCAAAGAAGAAACTTTTAATTCGGCCCTAAAGCGAAAAACAGCCATTTCTCTGCCAATTTTAACTCCAAAATCCAAATTTGAAGAAAATTGTTGATCTGAAAGTTAGTATACAGTTATGGTAAACTGAAACAAAATTAAGTGTATTTCTGCAATTATTGACAATCAAAAAAGCAGGCAGTCAGTGCTCAGGTCAGGTTTATTTGTACATTGTCACTCACAAAGTACTGAAAACAGAAAGGGCTTTCATTTTATGAATAACCACTTGATTGCATGAGGCAAAATTTAAGACCATTATAAAGATATCTGATGAAAAAGATATAATCATTTTTATGTTACATGGTTTTAGGTTACAATCCAGAATTCTGCTAATCAAGAATACATGATTTGTTATGACAAGGGATCTTTTGTGGCTGCTCTTGTTAGGTGAGGTTGAATTTGAGAATGTTATGCCATTTAATTAAAATGTTCTTTTGATTTTAGTTTTAATTAAAATTTATTTTGCAGAACAAGCAATATTGAATAAGTGATTCCTTTGTTAACAAATTCTTGTTGTTACAGATTCTTGGAAAACTTCAATTGACTGTTCTGCATTATCCTCTATGTTGTTGTTACATCCTAGATGGGTGGCTTAATTCATAATTTCATAATTTAGTTTCATTTGATTTTTGACTCATTGCAGATTGATACAATTGTGTCTTAACGCTCTCAACCATGGTATTTCACAAAAGAAAACTAAGGCAAAGCCAGACAAAGCATTTGAAGATTGTTTCTTTAGTATCCTGAAGGTTTTCTTGAACCTCACACACAACTTTGGTAGGTTGTGCATGTAAGCACTTTTTTATGTGAAGTTCTGAGTATTTGTTTTTTGTTAAGGGCAAGGGCTAAAGCCCTGTTGAAAAGGGTGATAATTGAAGTTGAGGAGAGGGATCATTCTTCCTGTCATAAAAAATATCACAAACTGCATGCTGGCATGACTTTGGCCTTTCCCTTAATAATGTTTTGAAAATCTGTAGTTGTGCACAATTAGCGGCTATGTAACTCTTCAATATTCTGCACTTGCAAATAGTCAGGGGACTGGAAGAATTTAGTATGTTGTGGTGTTTGCCCTTTTTTGTATAGAAAGTAGTTTTCAGATTTTGAATATTGAGCTGCTGGTATAAAATGATTTGTTAATTTGAGAACTGTATAATTCACACATGCTGTACTTGTTGGGTTTTTTCCATGAACATACTTATGTAATTGTATAGGAGATCGCATGACCTCGAGTACAATTCGGTATTAATACTGTAGGTACGAGTGATTTTGAAAGTTCACAAAATTGCATGAGCCTTTAGGCGAGTGCAATTTGAGAACTTTAAAAATCATGAGTATCTATTAATCCCGAATTGTACGAGAAGGTTGTGCGATCTTTTATTTATAGTACATTCAACAAAATTACAAACTTACTTGCTGTTGTCATGGAAACTTAATAGGTACTCCTAAGGAGTACTATTTGAGATTAATAACTGCTCTCGACCAATCAGAATTGAGTAATTTTGGTGAGTGTACTATAAGTTACATATTTTTACTCATACACTCATTCTTACAGAACCAGGCAGTTCTTGTATTGGTCAGCAAGAAGGATTTCTCTCTTCACTTTTGTCAACTGTTTTGTGGGTTAGTAACACCAGTCTATGCTTTTCATCTCTATTAAGTTGTTGTTGAAATATAATGGGAGATCTTCATGTTTTCTCCTCACCAATATTTTGCCATGCTTGCAAAATAATAATAAGACAGTCGAAGCTCTTGTAAGTGGACACCCTCGGGACGTGATAAAAATGTCTGTAACTGGAGCTGGCCGCTTACGAGAATGGTTCTTGTAAGCGGCCACTAGAGGTGTGGGGGATAGATGGCCACTTACGGGGGCTTGACGTGGATGACGACAAAACAAACATTGAAATAGGGTACTCTAATTACTTTAAAATCATTGTGACGAATGGCAATGTTAAATGGTTGATTGATAAAAACAAGATACTGTACAGAGGTTGTTGATTTTCTTTCGGGTGTCGGCTTACGGGAGCTTAAAAACAAAGAAAAGGTGTTAGTCGTAATCCCTGAAAGTGTCTGCGGCCGCTTACGGGAATGTCTGCTTACGAGAAAATTATGTAAAAATACAGAGTTTGTATGGAAGTTAAAACGGGGTTTCAAACAAGGCGGCAGTAAGTAGAGCTGTCTGCTTACCAGAGTGTACGTTAAGAGAGCTTCGACTGTAAATAAAAGAATAATCTTTATTGTTCCTAAGATAAAAGGTATACTTAAGTTACATTTAACCCATTGACTCCCGTGCTGGCCAAAACCGGCTGCACAAGACTCCCATGCTTCAAAATATTGCAGCTTTCTCAATTGCACGAATATTGCCCTAACTGTCAGTTGTGAGCACAAAATGGAATGTCCTGTAAATTTGCGTATCCAAAAAAAGCAAGAAACGTAGCAATTTTTACCAAATATGGCCTTTTGAGTTTGGACAAGAACGAAAATGACCATTTTTAATGTCAAAGAGAAAGGACGAAAATGCCCCCTTTTGCCTTTATGTTTTTTTAAGAAATCATTGTTGAAAAACAAAACTTCAACCATCATAACAAAATTCAGTCCTTGTTCTAGCTTAGAAATGACTTTTTTTGGTCATTAGATTCTTCTCCTGAGCGTAGATACAGCCTTTCGTTCCACTGCATTCGGGCCTTCCTGCCATTTTTAATATCTCAACTGCATTGCATGCTGGGAAATAACGAGAATTTTTGACAGCACCTGTTCTTCCCCCAATTCTTTCACACATAAACTCAGCCACTCTCAGCGACTCCGACCTACCGCCAAAAATTTGTTATTGTGGTTATCTTCAGAGCTCACAAATTCTAAAATATGTGGCAGTAGGTCAAGAAATTCATCAATAGTCGAGTCCCATAGGTACTAATGTCTGACCGGCCAAATTCCCAGTTCGTCGAGTAACAAGTCAAATTCGACAACGAAGTACATTACCTTGCTTGGTTCTTTGAGAAAGTGGACTCTTAGCTACCGTGACGCTTAATGATGCTCATCAGGCAGCCACTACAGATGAAAAATGACTGTAAACTTGGCAAAAATCTCAAGCAAACTGAATTTGGGCCGTTCTTGTGCAGCTCCATGGATAAAAAATAGCTACGTCATGATGTTTTCAGAAACCTTGAGCCTTCAGTGCCTTAGGACAGCACCACTTTCCATGGTAGTTTCAAATACAGAGTCGCGAAATGCTATGGATCGTTTATACAGGTGGAATTAATCACTCTGAAAACGTAAACATGGCTGGTAGTCAATGGGTTAATGTGAAACTAAAAATTATTATTTATCAAAAAAACAGCTGAAGACCATATTTAAAAATAACCCTATTCACAAATACATTCTTAAATCCATCAGAATTTATTTGTGGATGATATGCTGTTCTATTCCAAAAATGATACCTTCATTGTTTGTTTCTTCTTCAGAATGATATTACTGAGCAGGCAGTTGGGGTCAACCGAACATACTTTTCCTATCTGCCTTTTCTAAAAGATCTTGAATGTCAATTCTCTTAGTTGTATATTTCCTTTTAAAACATCTATCTAGGATATTTTGTATGACTGTGAGATCTGAGTCCACAGCACCACAGACAGACAGGCCATAAGTGAAAACTTAAAGAATGACTTGAATGTGCATAATATTTTTGTGAATGTCAGCAAATTAATTAATTGTTCTGCACACATCTGTTGAATCAGGTTATGCATTCTTATTAGGGAGAAATCTTTATCAAAAGTTAATTTACTAACCCACAATTCATCTGATTTCAATAATTATTGTGGTTTTCAAATACATGTGGTAGATAACCTTTGGCATTAAACATTTTTGGACACTTGTACATTTTTTTGCCACACAGATATCATATTTATACCCTCCTGGTATTACAGTTGGACTCAAAACCATTTCCTTACAATAAATGACTTGTACAGTTTATGCACAACACTTTTATTCAGTTGGTAACTGAAAGTGGCAATGCTTAATTATTTTTTTCTCTACTTAGCTGCCACAATTTGTTATGGACAGCAAAAAGTTTGATCTGCATGTGCTGGTAAGCTTGCATTGAAGAGATAAACTTTTGAAGTGGGCACTGAACATCTCAATTAATTTGAGTGCCAGTACTAGGAATATAACCATGGTGTTTCAGGTTGAATGACCTGTCTTCAATAACTTACTTAAATCTAATCAATTCAAGACTTCAACACTGACTCCTCTCCCCTCAACCCAGATGAACTACTGACTAGTAAAAATATAACAGCAAATTCTCTCCACTAATTTACAAGTCGAAAATGTATGTAAGTTTGAAGGAAGAATTGCCAATCAGAAGGGTTAATGAACTGATTAGTGGATGCTTTGTCTGTATTCATTCATTTCAAGTTTGACATCACAAATAAGTAACATCACATCTCTTGAAAAGTTCAATGTTCTTAATTCAATGGTAAAACGTTTACTACCTGTGTTTCTTTACATTTCTTTAAAATTAGAGTTTGGAACTATTAATCAACCTTGTAGAAGACAGTAAACAGAACATTGCCTCCCTGGTGCAGTTACACTCTTCCCCTTGTTTTGAGAATCAAGAAGAAAGTGACACCAGTCACAGAGGACAAGTGAGCTCAATTGAAGCTTTAGTACAGTTGTTCCTAATTAGAGAGGAAGCTGCAAGAAATACAGATGAGATGACTTCGGGCCTGTCTACTGAGGGTAAATGAAGGCATAATGTAAAAAAGAACAATATTTTATAGATCATTTTCACGTGACGTCACTGCAACCATGTCGGTGCACAAGGCTAACCCTCTGGGAATTGAACTCTATTTTTATGCAAATACTTTCTTTTGTCTCATTGAACCAATATGGCCACTGGTCACGTGACTGAAAACGATCTATATTCCTCTTTGGAATTTACTGTCAGGGTTAATAATTCATTTCAATTCTGACAACTGTCTGTTCTATGACTGTTACCTCTCACGAGATCTTTAGTCACTTAGTAGCAGGGTTTGTACGCATCTTGAAAACCCTTGGAAACCCTTGAATTTTAGGAGTCCAATTTCAAGGCCTTGAAAGTACTTGAAACTGGTTTTGGTCCTTGAACGTCCTTGAATTTTTACTGAACAACGTCTTAAAATATCAGCAAATAAGCTCTCTGTGTTTTAAGGGTAGTGAATGCAAATGTTTATGCAAACAGTGTGCAAACAACTCGCAGTAGTTCTGAAAATGTGTAAAAACTCGTTTTTTTTTTTTCATCTCCACTCTCGTCTTGAAACTCTTGTGCGCATATACATTAAGCTACAAGTACATGGTGCATATGCTCTGTATCTGTTTTCATGCTCTTGTTTTGAGAAATCCTTGATTTTTAAAATAGGGTCCTGGAAAGTCCTTGAACAGTCCTTGAATTTTTGGTTTGAAAAGTGCACAATCCAAACACTGTAGTAGCTGTGCACCACTGTAACTAAAACCCCCAGTTTTCTCCAGCTACAAAAACCTCAACATTGATTGTGTAATTATGCAAAGAGCTAACTATCATTGAATGTCTTTTCCTGCTTTCTCATGAACTTACATGTACATGTACCAGTGTTTGCTAAAATTAATTGTCACTTTTCCTCTCTTTATCTTCACCCCTCTTTGCTCTGTTAAATTCAGTATTAAACTAAATACACTGTAGAAGTTGAAATGGGAATCTAATGTACTTTGAAATCAAATTAAGGTGATAAATTAGTATTGTATTAGGTTCAAAACAAATTTTATTTCATCTAATATTAAATATCGAATACCCTCACCCTTTCAAGCCCCTCTCCCCCCACAACTCCATTGTCCAATGAGTTCCACCCAAAGTGCTGTAAGGGTAAAAGAGAAAACGCAAGATTACAATCAATCAAGTGTATATATAATGTAGCTTTAATAAATTGGCATGAAAATTAATAAACTTCATGATAGATAATGAATTTAACAAATAGATTCTATTTGGCAGTGCTTGTGAGCTCTGATAACTCATGGATGACATCAAAACATGGTGAGAACAAATTAAAGTAGTATATGAGCCACAGGTGAGTAGCATGAGTAATGTTCTTTCCATATTTTGACGTCCTCTGTGCATTACATGGGTACACTGACAAATGGAATCTATTTGTTTTGTACATTGTGTTTATGGCTCATGATGTCATCCATAGGTCTGTACCCTAATCGGAAACCATTCTAAACCAATCAAAATGTGAGGTTTACTCTGTGCATTATACATGTATTAATTATCAGAGGAAAGTAGCCAAGAATCACTGAGGCAAACCAAGGATGGTGGTTGGATTTGTGGAGAAGACATTGATGTTTCTCTTGATGAAGGTAACAAGAAAGTAACAGATATTCATGAAGAAGAGGTGCCACTTGAAGTTCAACTGGGCAAAGGTGAGTTGAATGTCAATGCTTATGTGTTTGACTTCATTCACTGATTGGCTTCTGGTTAATTAGCTAGTAATTCAATTTGTACCTTTGAAAAATCACTTGTAGTTGATGTTTTGAGAGGAATAAATCTGAGGTTATTAAAATATATTTTGAAGCTTATAATACATTTCTAAAAAGTCCTCTTTGATTTATAACATTTCAATATGTAGTTTTCTCATTATTTTTTTTATAAATATCATGACACCAATTATTTTAATCCTAAACATGTAAATTTTATCTAAGTTACTGAAATTGTAAGGCTCGTCCCCATAGATGAGTATTGTCAATGTTTTAAACTATTTTTATATTCTTTGTAGTAATATTGCAATGTGCTTGTTAACCCATTTAAGTCCAATGCGCCCCCATGCGCCTTGGCAGACCGACGTACCTTCTGCCGCCTGTGACGCCATCAGTTTGAACGGTCAAGCGTAGTTTTGTTGACTAACGTGTTTATCATAGCGAGATCTTTGAAACCATACCAGATTGAGCATGATTCAGTCAAGGGGGGCCAAACATAGAGGCAAAAAACCAAGCGACATGAACGCAAAAATTCCTATAAAAATCTGCCCCCACCACCCACTTACCTTTCCTTTCATCAATTCCTAGGATCCTAAACGCTTTTCCAGAACTTTTTCCCACCAAAACAAAGCCCACTCAATACCCAGCAAAAGCCCAAAAAAAATGAGGCAAAAAGAACGGGAAAAGAGGGAAGAAGAGAAAGCGAAAGGCAAAAGTCAAGACTGCTGTGTCACTTTTCAACCCATCTCGAAATTTTGCTTTCTACGCATGCCCGTACTCTGAAAGCTAATGTTTTGCATCTGGAGCAGAAGGCCGCGTAGTGCACGACTTGCCAACGGTTTTGTGGTTAGTTCTAGCTCCTAATTGCTAGATAGTGGCAAGAAAATGACTCGACTAGCTTGAAAATGTGATTTTCGGCGGAAGTTCCAGATGCCAATGGGTTAACACGATGATTTTATGAATAAACTTCTTCTTAATTTAAATGTTTGTTGGTTGTTTCCTTTACAGCTTTACAAAAAGCAGGAAAACATATGGAAGACAGTGTGGTGGCTGCTTACCTTTCACTCCTTCTTGGTTGCATATTACAGGAAAATGAGGTTAGGTAAAATTACTGAACTTCATGATTGATTGAAGGACACATTTTTAAATAAATATGATCAAAATTTTCAACCAAAGACCAAACACTGTTGATCTGAAGATTGACTGTTGAAGCTTGTGCCATTTTCCATAAATTCAGAATTTCTGCCTCAACTATTTGAACATATTTATTTTAAATTAAATGGCTTCATCCAGCTGATTTGAACCCTCAATTTCTGTATTAACTGTGCTCTAATTTTTTCAACCCAAGTGTTCCAGATTCAAATAATGATCATAAGGGCACAGCATAGTTCTGACGTTGTTGTGGCAAAGGGATTATCAATAACTGTAGTTTTCTGAAATGGTTTGGTTTGGTGTTTGTTTTTCATTTATGTGATTTCATTGCATGTAAATTTTGTTCTTGTGTTTGAAAGGCTCGAATGAAGTTGTTGTTTGTTGTAGTTGTTTGTACATTACCTTAATCCTCTCCATACCAGAAGGTGCACCAGGTATGCAGTTATTTGTGCCACTAGGACAAAAAGAAAGTTATTATTCTTGCGATGAATGCCTGATAGTTTTCATGTCCAGTGACTGATTCCTAATTATTCCCCTTGCAGTATTATTGGCATTATCCTTGGTCCTCATCTTTCACTGAACATGTGACAATTAACTCTCAACTGGTTATAAACTGAGTGATTATAATTATTTTATTCTTCATATCAGATTGTTTGTTCCTTTTTCAGGCAAACCAAAGCTTTGTTCGTAGTCTTCTACCTAATGGAGATTTTTCTCTACTAGTCAATGTGCTAACAAAATTTCTTCGCTTCATAAAACTTACAGTAAGTGAAGTACAGCTTAGGAAAGTTTCCCAAAAAACATTACACCACATGCCATAAAGACCATCAGGTTACTATGCACTTAAGGTCAGCTTGATGTAGTAATGAAGAATATTTAATATATCAAATGTGACATTTTACCAGCTGTTATTCCCATTGTCCTACATTACTGGTATATGGGGCAGCTGTCTTTTGGTTTTCCATAGTATATTTTGGTGTCAGAAATGCACATAGTAGCAGGGATTCCATCTGTTCTGGTGACGTCATTGTGTGACTGTGTTTTTCTGCCAAAGCAGCCTGGGATAAAACTCAAAATATCCTGCAAAAATTGCTAGCTTCATCCGTATTGACAGCCTTATTTACAGTACATAATTTTTTAGGCATTATTTTAATTTATCATCAAGTACTTTGGGCAAGAATTCTGAAGCAGTTAGATTCCTGTAATAATAATTGTTACAAGTTAGCTAGGCCAAGCAAATGTTTACTTAAAATTCTTACTGTTTGTTTGTAGAGTGGCACAAGTGGACACGCCATTGAAAAAATTGTCAAAGTATTGGAAGATTGTCAGTAAACTGCAGTTCATTTTGTGTGAGAAGTGTACATTTAGTAAAATTAACTTTATTTTAGGATATTTACAACTTTGGGAGATGTCTAGTCTCAGTTTCTGTGCATTATTACATAATCATATCTTATTTTCTCAATCAAATGTTGGACCCTGATTAAACTTGGCCTTGTGTTGTCGGGTCAAAACTGCCAGTAGTGTTTGGTCGACATCCCAGTGTTTAATGTTTGTGGTTTAGCTTACAAGTTAGTAAAAATAATTTCTTGAATAGCACTGATGTAAAACTCATTCCTGGAGAGGTATGCTGCTTTGTTCATTTTAATAATGTTCAAAGGAAAAGAACCATGCAAGCAGAACATAACTAAGATGGATATTGTACAACAAAATAAAATAGTGGTCTTCTTGTTTTGGTTTTGTAAAATGTTTCAATTTTTCATGAAATGTCCCTTCTGGACAGAAATTGAGCAATTTTAACAAACACCAGACCCTAATTAAATGCAGGCATCAAATTAAGGCTGGGACCTAACGACTGATTTTTAAATATATGCTAGTGGAATTTAATTGAGAAAATGAAATATGGTATTTATATTAATAAATATGACCATCATTTGTAAGTATGTAATCTGTTTTACTTGCTGTGCTTGTAACATTTTCCATCAATCAATCAATCAATCAAGCAGAAGAAATCAAGAAATCAGCAGCCAGATTTCCGTTGTTGTCTTTAATTTAAAGGGATGAATGTTTCCTAACCTTTAATGTTAGAAATAAGTTATAGAAAATTATAAAGCTCCCATAACAACTGTAAAGGCTGGTTCTCACTAGCGCATAAGCATAACATAAGCATAAGCAAGTGAGAACACCCGCAACATAAGCATAAGCATAAGAAAAACGAACATGTTTGTTTTTGTTGTGTTGGCTTGTGCTTAATATGCTTATGTCACAGTTTTCACAAGTGAGAATGGGGCTGACATAAGCATAAGCATAAGCTCAAGCCTTTCAACCAATCACAGGTCACTTTGACCCAGACTTCTGTGGAAAGTATCGCAAGCAAAATGGCGGACGCTATCACAAGTAACATAAAGAGAAATATCTTATTATCGTCAGCCATCTTGTTTTTAAACATCAAGGAGACCTGGTATCGAGGATTGCATCAAAAAATGTATTCTGCGCGTGCATATGTCCTTATGCTTATGTTGCTGGTGTTCTCACTTGCTTATGCTTTTGTGCTAGTGAGAACCAGCTTTAACAAAATAGCATTTGAAAGGAAAGAAGTAAATCCTGACAAATTTGAACAAATTTAAGTGGCTGCATTTTTTTGTGACATTTAATTCTGCAACTTGTAACACCTGTGTATATTGATTGCCCTTGATAGGGGCCTCGATGTTTTGGGTCATCTAACTGTCAGGTTGTTACAGTTGTCAAGCTCAATGCAAAATTACTTCCTGAAAAGAGTGTGCTCAAACATATGCCATGTCCTTGTATGTGGAAGAATGTACAATAATTCATGTATACATACTAAAACTTTGTCGTGTTGAGTGTTCTAATTTATTTTTCATAATCAAGGAAAAATATTTCCATCAGATGATAATGCATACAATACATTTTATCCTTGTCACGCTAGCTTCTTAAAGTGAGTAAATGCTTCTGTGTTGGATTTCAAAAGATAAGGTTTTAAAATATTATTTTGTTCTTCCTCATGAATTTTTAAACAAGATGGTGATTCTCTCTTAAAATCCAGCACAGAAGTTACAATTAAAATAATGTAATTCTCATAATAATAATTATATCTATTTAGCTTGTATAGTGGGTGGTTTAAGGTAATTCCCTTGTTTTGTACTGCACATATCCTACTGCAAATAACATTGTGGCATCAAAGTTTGCCAGGTTTGATTTATTGACTTCTTTGATCACTCTTGTAATTCTCCTTACTGTAGATGCATTGTTGGAAAGAATCAAATTATAAATGAAAATAGCAGGAAAAAAACCCCACAAGACTCATGCGTGTGGTCGACCATTTTAGAACTTGTCCCAGTCCTGTCGTGAAAAATGATCATTTGAAGCCGAAATTTTCCCTTTGTCGTAGTGTTGCAAAGAAACAAGCACAATAACCCCCTTTATTATTGGTGCTTTTTACTCATGATCGGTGCACAAACATATTTTAAGAATAAAAGTTAGGTAGTAGAAGTTGTAGTATTTGTGTAAATGACGTAAAAGTAGATGTATTTGGAGCCAGGGAGGAGTATGAGATTGTGAGATAGCAGTCCAATTTCCTTACATTATTTGCAACATGAGGCAATTTGAAATCACTTGACTGAAAGATTATAGCCCAGAAAGACGAATAAGCCCTAGGTTTCAGTGATATTCCAATTTTTTGTTCTGTAATAACAATTTTTTCTGGTTGATCAACTTTCAATCATCTCTTGCACAACTCAGCAAAAACACTTAGAATAATGGGCATGCAGGTGAAAACAAGCATGGTGACCCCATCTCCTTATTGTCCTATGCATGGCTATCAATTGTACCAAGTTTGAATAAAATCTGGGTAGTACTGTACATCCTTTTCAAGGGAATTACCTTAAGTAATGTTTCTAAGGTTGGCACAGAAGCTCCCATTGTCAGAGAAATATATCAACTCGGCTGTATTTTATACAAATAGGCATAGTAGTTCTTTCTTCAATGTTACATGTGTATTCATTTGTCCATACGATTGAAGTGCAATAAAGATCCATATTGTTTCAGTATATTGCCAAGTTGTCATGGATGCTGTTGTCTTGACCTGCTACAGCATCGTCATCTTCAAAGACACCACTACCACAAATACCTCTCTTTCCATCTTGCTCACAATAGTTCACCAGTGCTTTCCTCTGGTGTTCCTTCTTCCTTTCAAATGACTTCTTGATCATTTCAATTTCATTTCAGCATCCATTATTCTGTCATTAATATTGCTCCTTTGATGACATGACCTCTCTTTAGCTTGGTATAACTATTAACTTATAGGTAGTACATTTTCTCTTCTTGTTCTTGTTAAGTTTAAGTAAATGAACATCAAGTCTTATTGCTCAACTTTCAAGCAGAAAAGCTTGACATACAGTCTACCTCAAAGTTGGCTTTTGTTATTGTTATAATTTATAGAAGTCAAACATGCCATCAGAGCAGTCACCATTTGAGCGTAAAAACCAAAATCAAAGTAGCCAATCAACAGACCAAAACAGTACAATGAGCCAATCAGAATTCAAAGCGATTACATGCAACTGGTGCAAAACATGGGAAAATAGGGCGGCGCATGCAAGTCGTCATGGTTTGGTTTTTGCTTCTCAATGGTTAAGAAAGTGACACAATTTACTTTTGATGATCAAGTGAAAACCGCTCTTTTATCATTATTGCCAACATGCCATCACAGGTAACCCAGACTCTGTATATGCTACAATAGTGGTTTTTATTTTTGGTCCCTAACACTCACAAGGAGTTTCGGAAAATAAAGTCCTCTTCACCCTCCACACTGGGACTTCTTACGAGTATTAAGGACAACCACAACTACACATATGGTAAGTGACATCAATTTTTATTTTCTATTTCTTACAAACTTTGCCCCATGTGTTCCCTGTATTTTCCCATAAAAAAACCTCCACTGTAGAAAATAGAGCCTGGATTACCTGTGATAGCACCCCTAATGCAAATATCAATGTAGGTTATACGTGTACCTGGGATATGTCCAGAAAGGGAAGAACTAATTGAAGGGGTGCGTGGAATAAGGCTTTAAGTGACTTCTGATGTTATGTCAGATATTTCTCCTTGTGATTCAAAAGCAAATACAAGATGACTTCAAAGAAGAATCTGGCAATTTATCAGAGGTCACTCGAGGCTCTTTTCCAGCCACTTTCAATAATATTGAAATATCCCTGTAAGAACTCCTTCATACAGCTGTGCCGATAAACATTGCATTCTGAATCATTTCTAATGCTTTTTCATTGATTTATAATACCAATCAGCTACTAGCTTGCTGTCTATAGCCCGTCATTCAAGGTAACCACTACTTTATTAGTATTATGTCAATGCACATCTTGTGACCACTAATTTTCTCCACTCTTTATAATGACTTAACTTTTCACTTTCAAAATTAATATCCCTTTTGTAATAAGCTTAGTAATAACGCAATAATAATTTATGTTACATCATTGTAGCTCAATTTGTTCTGAATGTATGTAAAGGTCGGGACACACTAGGCGACAAGTCGCTGTGACACGTAGCTGCAACAAAACGCGTGTGACATGATGAATTTTTGTGAAAATCATTGTCGTTGCAGCAGAATTTTGTCGCTGCGATCAGCTGCATGAATTCAAACCAGTTTGAATTAGTGCGACTGATCGCAGAGACAAAAACAGCGAAAGCAGCATTGTCGCGACTTCTTTTGCAGACAGTACACACAGAGCGACTTCTCGCAGAGACCTATCGCAGCGACTTGTCGCCTAGTGTGTCCCGACCTTAACGATTAAGCTTTTGCATCATAAGAGAAAAACAATATTGGTTTCATTTTGCCAAGAAAATTGATGTTTGATTCAATTGAAAACAAAACTAACTACAGGGTTCGTACCCTTTTCCAGAAACAAATTTTCAGGACTTTTCCAGGGTTTTTTCAGGCCTTGGAAAGCATTTTTTCCAGGTCCCATAATACTCAAATAAGTATTTTTTGATTGTTGGATCTACCCATCTGGCTGCTTCTCAATGTCTTTCAAGAAAACTTAATCAGTTTAGTTAAACCTGTCAGATTTCCAGTATTTTTGAGGATGTCTTACCATTTTCAAGGACTTTCCAGGGCCTGTATGAACCCTGCAACTGATTCAGCAGAAAGCAATAATCATTTGGCTGTGAAACTGGAATTCCCTGCAACACAAAATGCTGCAGAGTAGGCTGTTTATTTTTCTGGTTGCTCGAACCATAATAACCACTAACTACTTAATTTTTAAGGAAATTTAGTACAGGTGGTACTACAAGAAACAGATGGTGTTTCAAAACACAAGTATTTCACACACCTAGTAAAGTTAAATTTCACAAGTTTCACAATATTGAATTTTTTCACCAAGCCATCTTGCTTTCTCAGCATTTTTTTTGGAAGCATAGCAGTCTTAAAACTTGATGGTCTTACTCTCAGAATGTCTCTAAGTTACCATTCACCACTGATACACTGTAATTATCACTGAGTTTTCAAATGGATAAGATGTGATACCATCTATGTTACCCTTTCATAAAACCAATGTGGATTAATTAGTAAACTGACCTGACAATCCTAAATGACTGGCAGCTGGTCAAGGTTTTCATAGCTCTAAAAATGACCTGCAGTCTGATATTTTTAAAACCAACTCAGGAAAATCAAAGAACTTATCCAATCTAAATCAGTTTTCAGACTTTACCTGTGGTTTACAATAGGCACATAACACAAAGATCAATTTTTTGTTCTGGAAAATCTTGATGGCAGTTGGCCCTGAACAGAATCTTAGTGTTCCCCACCACACAGGCCTTCACTTTCTATACCAGGGCGTTACAAATCGATAGAAATCGATCATTGGAAACTAATCGATTACTCGATAATTGTTCATCGATTAGCTAGAATAATCGATAAATATCGATAATCACAAGATTTGACTGGTGTATGAGAGATCAACCCTAAGATTTAGGCACAGATTATCGATTATATCGGTTTACTCGGCCGAGAGAATAGGTCAACTCCAAAGTAAGGGTTTTGTCTTACCGTAAATCCTCTTCTGCTCCTGGCCATAAATTTGAGATAACTCATTCGCATTTGGGGAAATTTTTAACCCCCTGGAGCTCGAGCGAAGAGCACACAGTTTTGATCAGTGTAAACATGTATACGCTGTGAACTGCTCAAAACATGGCGTGCCTCCACCAACGGAAACCTATCGCTGAATGAATTTTGTTTCTGCATAAGCTTGATTCTCAGCAGCTGTTCACCAGTCCAACCGTCTCTTTTCCGGGAGGAACGTAAAGCGCACGAGAGAGAGAGAGAGAGCGGCGGAAATCGAGCCTACGATCGATATCTTCTTCTTCGCCTTAGTTCCTCTGGCAAAATCGATATTTTCGATATAAATTGATGGAAATCGATTGAAATCGAACTGTAATTATGAAAATCTATCAAAATCGATAATCACAAAAACCTCTGTTATCTATTATTATCGATTTCTGATATTAATCGATAATTAGTATCAATAAATATCGATTACGATCGATTTTATCGAGTATCGAAATTATCGATTTGTTATGCCCTGCTATACTCAGCATAATCGATCTAAAGGTTGAGTTAAAAAACTATAAAAGTTGTGGGAATCTTAACGAAAATATCATAGATCACTGGTCACATAAATTCTGCAATTTTCCTTCTCAAAACCTTGACCGGCTGCTGGTGATTTATGCACAGAGACTCTTTTCCACCTCACACGATCGCTCATGACTAATTAATTTACCTCGTTTATGCATCTAATTAATTCCCTTAATTCTATTTAATTTGTGAATCTAGCAGATGAAATGTTATGGCTAGACTTTCTCCATGTACGCCTTCAATAGACTGATGACTCTGCAGTTAATCCGATAAAAATCTTGACTCATGTATAAATGTATTCTGACAAATGTACACTGGTCAACCGTCATAATTTTATAGTGAGTTCCGGTAAGCGTATATAAATCACCTCTGTCGACTTTGCTGCATTATGAACCACAAAACACCAACCAAAAGAACGCCATGAAACCCGAAAAGCACAAGTGCAAGTATTAAAGCCACAGATACGATGGGTTCAACAATATTTTGTCCAAGATTCCAGCGAGGAAAGCCGGCAGTCAGCAGGCGGTTGTTGAGCTGGTCAAATATGGATCCCCCTTCATGTTGTGCTGGCGGATTTTGATCGTGTGCTCCGTAACTCCATTGCTGTTGTGAACGCTCTTGTTGCCGTTCTTGCCTTCTTCCACGATTTCTGAATTCTTGGGCTCTAGGATCGTTGTCTTGTACGATTTCTCCGTTTATTATCGTCACCATAGCTGTTTCTAAGACTTCTGTCCTTCTGAGTCTATTCAAATGTCATTGAAAATGGCGACCTCTGATAAAGGACTGGATCTAATCTGATTTTTTATTCCGTCATGTACTACGAACGAAATGTCCTTGTCATTCCGACCGCAGTGCAATGATCCGGTAGTCACTTGATAGTCAGGGGGGCAGATTCCTCTATCATGCTTAAAAATGGCCTTGACATGGACGGCTTGATATAAAATTTTAACTAATATCACTTGAAAGGGGATGTATTTTAGTACATGAAATGTGATGTTGGACGTTCCGAAACTCTTGCAATAACCGTACAGCAGCAGTTTAATGACGTCACTCAAGTACGTCATCAGGCTGAAAAGATCATGAACTGCAATTGTTCTACTAAAGGAAATTACCCGAAAAGTTTTAAAGAGATGCAATAATTTCTATTTATTATATGGGTAGCTCCGTGAGCGGGCAAGATGAACCAAATCCCGTGCTGTGATTGGCTACCCGAGCGGGCAAGATAGAGCGATCTTGCCCGCTCGGGATTACGCGCTTTGTCCCGCAAGAAAAATTTCTCTGAAGCCGGCTCTTATCCCATATAATAAATCCTTTATTGACCAAGCTTGTTCGGTCAAGATGGCTGGATATTGGCCAAGTTCTTTTTTTGCGTGTTTATGGACCGAGACGAAGTCGAGGTCCATAAACTCGCAAAAAAAGAACTTGGCCAATATCCAGCCATCTTGACCGAACAAGCTTGGTCAATAACCCATACAAAACGAACCACCCGCAAATACCCAAAGGT
Source organism: Galaxea fascicularis (assembly GCA_948470475.1). NCBI lineage: Eukaryota > Metazoa > Cnidaria > Anthozoa > Scleractinia > Euphylliidae > Galaxea > Galaxea fascicularis. Next base: position 11,856,179 of record OX419337.1, read on the forward strand.
ATTGTTGCACTGGTAGTGAATATGACGTCATCTGCCTGGTCACGTGACTCGAAGTTGATCAAAAAACCGTATGTAATAGGGAAAATTAGAAGCCTTTTAAGCTGTACATTTGTATTGTTGCAATATCTCCACAGTTGTTTCGCCCTGTCAACGTAATGCTGACAGGATTTTTTCTTTACTTAGCTAGTTTTATTTGTTTTAGTTGGGGTCACGTGATCAATACTGGGCTGTTTTCAAATAAAACGTGTAATATGAAAACATAAAGTAGAGAATTAATGCCTTGCAGAAAACATATTACATGTACAACGATATCCTTGACACGTTTGAAAATTAGTATAACGTGCAATTTAGGTCGCGTAACCAGTGCAGCCTACACTTACATCTTCAGCTGCTAACCTGGAAATTTCCCCTATAATTAACTGTAATGACGTTAGTTTTATTGATATATGATATAGATATGTAAATACCCACTTAAACGGAAAAAATAAAACAATGCCATATCGTAATTAATACCTTGCAGAAAAAGTCATTTTTTCTTAGTTTAAGCCCTATTAAAAATAGAACACACGCCATTTTTGTTTTGTTAATATCCCGGATGTAACTAACCGTTGACTTCAATTTTTGAATAATGTCTGGGAAATTCACCTGAAATTCGGTCAGTATAAAACACGGACTGCGGACTACGGACTACGGACTACGGACTGGGTATAAAACACGGACTGAGGTATAAAATACGGACTAAGACTGCGGACTGGGTATAAAACACGGACTGAGGTATAAAACGCGGACTAGGGATTAAAACACAGTGAGATACCTTAGAGTGGGTAAAATGTTCTTCAAATGGTGAAAATACAGGCTGTCACGTAACCACAGTTCATAGACAATGGTTTTCGCGCCGTAAATGTCACGTGGTAAAAAATGCGCTCTCTTTGATCGCTCCAAGATGGCTGCCGTCGAAGGTAAGTCCCACGGCTCATTATATAATTCTTCTCTTTTCCACAATTTTGATTTAAAAGAAAGCGAAATGATTGTACTATGCAAGTAGTGTGGCTTAAAGCCTGTTTTTGTGCTGATAAGGGAAAACATTAGTTTGAATTTTCCATTATTCGTCTGTATTTTTTTGTGTTAAAGACAAAGTAATCCCCGATGTAGTGATCGTCGGCAGTTCTTGTTCCGAGGATGAAGGTAACTGGCCTTTGTATTTGCTCTGGAATAAAAACGAAAACCGGCTGGCTCAGTTGGTAGAGTGCCGGACTACCGTGCGGGAGGTCGTGGGTTCAAGCCCCGGCCGGACCAACACTCAGGGTCGTTAAATAACTGAGGAGAAAGTGCTTCCTTTGCAATGACATCTGCAAATGGTTAGACTTTCTAGTTTTCTCGGATAAGGACGATAAGCCGGAGGTCCCGTCTCACAACTCTTCACAATTAATTCTGTGGGACGTTAAAGAACCACTAGGGACGTAACGAACCCTGGCTGTGACCACCCCTAGTGCTGACCTGTTCTATTCAGCAAGTGGCCGGCTTAGCGTTGATGTCTCTAAAAGGCTTATGGTGTATGAGGCCACACGCATAACAGCCATAAGTCAATGGGACTTTGCCGAGTGCTGAAAAACATGTAGATGTAGATGTAGATGAAATCGATTTGCAGAGCATGTTTTCGCGAAAACAAGTTTGCATGTGACATTTACGGCGCGAAAACCATTGTCTATGAACTGTGGTTACGTGACAGCCTGTATTTTCACAATTTGAAGAACATTTTACCTACTCTAAGGTATTTCACTGTGTTTTAATCCCTAGTCCGCGTTTTATACCTCAGTCCGTGTTTTATACCCAGTCCGCAGTCTTAGTCCGTATTTTATACCTCAGTCCGTATTTTATACCCAGTCCGTAGTCCGTAGTCCGTAGTCCGCAGTCCTTATTTTATACTGACCGCCTGAAATTCAACACGCTCACTCTGGTGGAACTGTTTTGTGCTTTCAAATAATTTTCGTTCTTAGTCTGAGGTTCAGAAAGTGAATTTTACTGGATCACAAAGAAAATCCGATAAATCAGGAAAGGAACGTTTTATAACGTGCAATATTGAAGTGATTAAGGGCCTCTTCATATGAGCCCGGTAACCGGGCTGGCTCGGTTACCGAGATGAATTCTGTAGTGTGTTCATATGGGAAATTTCAGCCCGGTCGACCGGGATGAATTCAAGAAACACAACCAAAATGGCGGAACATAAGCTTGTATTGTTCGCGACTGTCATGGCTTTGTGGACTCTTATAACTTTACTAATACAGTCGAAGCTCTCTTAACGGACACTCTGGTAAGTGGACAGCTCTACTTACGGCCGCCTTGTTTGAAACCCCGTTTTAACTCCCATACAAACTCTGTATTTTTACATTCTCGTAAGCGGACATTCCCGTAAGCGGCCGCGGACACTTTCAGGGATTACGACTAAGACTTTTTCTTTGTTTTTAAGCTCCCGTAAGCGGACACCCGAAAGAAAATCGACAACCTCTGTACAGTATCTTGTTCTTATCAATCAACCATTTTACATTGCCGTTCGTCACAATGATTTTACAGTAATTACAGTACCCATATTTCAATGTTTGTTTTGTCGTCATCCATGTTGGGTTACATTTCGAAACACCACTTACATGCATATGCGCTTGTGACTGGGCAAGCCCCCGTAAGCGGCCATCTATCCCCCACACCTCTAGTGGCCGCTTACGAGAACCATTCTCGTAAGCGGCCAGCTCCAGTTACGGACATTTTTTATGGCGTCCCGAGGGTGTCCGCTTACGAGAGCTTTGACTGTAGAGCTAATTCGCTTACTTCTGAAGTAGAAATATATACAACACCAAAATTATGCCATTTTAATTAGCTGCTATGTTGTGAGAGCGAAGCTATTTTGCCTAAAATGTTTCATCCCGGTCACCGGGCTGGAGTGTTCATATGGGAAAATTTTCATCCCGGTTACCCACAGGGAACCCAGACAATCTGTTTGTGTGACCCTTTGTTATTTTATAGTAAATGTATGGGATTTACCGTATGTTTCATGCTCTAGCGACGAATCGCTAAATATATGTATTGAACAACGCTAAATAAAAGTGAAATTGTCTTACCTGTGCTGTACTGTCGTCCTTTTGCCTCAATACTGATATTTTAAGCGATTTTGTCGGGTTTTGTCTTCGCCGCCGACTGTGCCTCATAAGAAATGAAAAGGGTGGAGAGACCTTTGAACGGCTCCAGCACCGAGGCGATTTTTCCCCTGAAAATCGCATCGCTCAGCTTCCAAACCACGCAACATAAAGGCCGAAACATTCACGCTTTTTCTCGTGCCTCTCGATCGAAAATCCGCCCAAGCGGTCCCGAGCAAACCCTCGAAGAAAATCAAAATCAAGCGA
>OX419337.1:11864573-11937073 GCA_948470475.1 Galaxea fascicularis
GAGGAAAAAAATTGTTTATTATCACAAACAATGAGTCACATGCCTGTCACTAATGAACAGTTAAGCCAGAATTAACAACAAAATTAATACAAGGTAATGCAAAAAGAAACCATCGCAACCTGGCATACTAACAGATTGTTGTATCCCTCTGTTATGATGTCATTGTTATTACGTCATTGTCATGTGACCTGGCGCTCGCTCGCGCGCTCGCCTTGTGCTCGATCATGGATGATTAAACGTTGTTGTTGTTGTTCAATTTACCTGAGCCGTATCATAACATGGTGTCAGAAGCTGGATTTTAACCCATTTTCGGAGTTGATGATGGCTCCTACGTTTCCTGAAAGTTTCAACGATTTGTTCGCGGTTGGTAGCTGACAGACAAGGGTAAAGTCTGCGTTCAATTCTGATACAAACATGGCCACCACGACTGCCAAAGCTCCCGCTCCGCTGAATTTATCCGACCGTTTGCACCAAGGTGAAAACTGGAAGTTGTTTCGCCGAGAGTGGAAATTCTATGAATTAGCAGTGGCATTCATAGGAAGGCGGATGAAGTTCGTGTTGCTTCTTTGTTAAACGTTGCTGGCAAGGAGGGATTGGACATGTACGAAACCTTTCAGTGGGAGGATGCGTCTCATGCTCTTAAAATCGACAAAGTTTTGGAAAAGTTTGAAGAGCGCTGCGTTCCTGCTCGGAATGAAACGTACGGAAGATTTGTTTTCTTCAAACGTGAGCAATTGCCGAGTGAGTCGCTCGATTGTTACATAACAGCTTTGTTGAAGCTGTCTGAGAACTGTGGTTTTGGAACGCTCCGTGAATCGCTTGTTCGCGATCGTTTGATTCTTGGAGTAAAGGATGACAGGATTCGGGAAAAGCTGCTTGGAAAGCGTGATCTCGACCTGGATAAAGCCGTTGAAATGATCAAAGCCAGTCAGGTTACTCATTCGCAAGCCTCGGAAATTGCAGGTGAAGCTTCGGTTCAGGAGGATGTCAATGCTGTGAAACACAAACCTAAGCCACAGATGAAATCGGAGAAAGGGAAGCTCCCGAAAAGTTCCATTCGGAACCCATCGTCTAACAGCAAACTTAAAGAATGTCTCTTCTGCGGTGGCAAACATGCACTTGACAGAAAGCTATGTCCAGTATCCGGACAAACATGCAAGAAATGAGGCAAAGTTGGACACTTTGCAGTCAAATGTCGCAGTAAAGTCTGAGAATGTGAATGTTAATGATGTCAAGGAAGTTTTCTACATAAATAACATTGGTGGCCAAGATCAGGCTCTTGTTCCAGTTACTCTAAATGACACTGTTTCAGTAACATTCCAGATTGATACAGGCTCATCAGCAAATATTTTGCCATTGGAGGATTACATCAGAGCCACCAATGATTTCAATAGAGCTAGCATTGTTCCTAAAGATATCACACTAGTGATGCATGATCACTCAAAGCGAAAGGCATTGGGCTCTGCAAGGCTCAAAGTTGAGCATAATGGTAACAAACATGAACTGAACTTTGTCATTGTTGATCAAAGGGTTACACCTTTGCTGGGTTTAAAGTCTTGTCAAGGTATGGGTCTCATTAAAATCATGGTCCCTGGTGTTCATGCCCCCGTTAACAGTGTTGCTGCTACTCCAGAGAAAGCTGTATCTGAGAGTATTATTACAGATCCTGTCCTTAGCCCCTTCGCTGATGTATTTCATGGTATTGGTTGCTTACCTGGAGAATACAGTATGTCATTGGATGGGAATGTTAGTCCTGTAGTACATCCTCCTCGTAGAGTGCCTGTTCCTAAGAGAGATGCCATGAAGGCAGAGTTGGAAAACTTGGTTAGCAACCAGATCATTGCACCTGTTACTGAGCCAACCAATTGGGTATCCAGTGTTTTGGCCGTGCCCAAAAAAGATGGGTCAATCCGTGTATGCCTGGACCCCAAAGATTTGAAGACTGCTATTAAGCGCTCACACTACCCCCTACCTGCAGTAGATGATGTTACATCCCTATTCACCAAGGCAAAGGTCTTCAGTGTCATGGATGCGAAACGTGGTTTTTGGCAAGTGAAGCTGTCAGACAGTTCCAGTTATTACACCACGTTTAATACTCCATTTGGCAGATTTCGCTGGTTAAGAATGCCGTTTGGCATTTCTTCTCCGCCTGAGGTATGGCAACAGAAAATGAATGAAGCAATTGAGGGTCTTCGGGGAGTGGAGGTCATAGCTGACGACTTTCTCGTGTGTGGTTTTGGAGACACAGTTGCAGACGCAGTCCTGGATCACGATCAGAATTTAACTGCATTTCTTGAAAGGTGCCGCAAGCTGAATCTGACTCTTAATCCTCAGAAAGTCAAGCTCCGCCTTTCCGAAGTACCTTTCATGGGTCATTTGCTGACTGCTGATGGTATCGTTACAGATCCAAACAAGGTCCGTGCTATTAAGGACATGCCTACCCCAGCAGATGTAACATCACTGAAGAGATTTCTTGGCATGGTTAATTATCTTTCGAAGTTCCCTCCAAACCTGTCCAGTGTATCAGAACCATTGCGTCGTCTTGAAGCTAAAGATGCTGAGTGGTGCTGGCTCCCAGTTCATGATGCAGCTGTTCAGAAAATAAAGAGTCTTGTTTGTGAGGCTCCAGTGCTCAAGTTTTATGATGTCACACAAGCCGTTACAGTTGAATGTGATGCATCGCTATCTGGACTTGGCGCCACCCTACTCCAGGGAGGTCAGCCAGTTGCTTTTGACTCAAGGGTACTTACTCCCTCCGAAGGCCGCTACGCCCAAATCGAAAAAGAACTTCTCTCAGCAGTTTTTGCATGTGAGAGGTTTGATACCAAGCCGTTACAGTTGAATGTGATGCATCGCTATCTGGACTTGGCGCCACCCTACTCCAGGGAGGTCAGCCAGTTGCTTTTGACTCAAGGGTACTTACTCCCGCCGAAGGCCGCTACGCCCAAATCGAAAAAGAACTTCTCTCAGCAGTTTTTGCATGTGAGAGGTTTGATACCTACCTCTATGGTCGAGACATTGTTCCTGTCAAAACAGATCACCAGCCTTTGGAGGCCATCTGCAAGAAAGACCTTGCTTCTGCCCCCAAGCGTCTCCAGCGGATGCTGTTACGCCTTCAGCGATACAACATTGATGTGAAGTACCAGAAGAATATGAGAGAATATGATTATGTCGGACCCCCTGTCCAGAGCCTATGTGGACGAACCTTGCTCAGAGACAGAGTATTGCAATGAGGTTGAGGAAATAGTTCTGGTTGATGATCTACCTATCTCCCATGCATTCCTTAACGACTTTAGGAAAGTCACCGCCTGTGATGCTGACCTTCAGATCCTGATGTTCACTGTCTTGGAAGGTTGGCCAAGTACTCAAGCCGAAGTACCCGAAGAAATCAGGCCTTATTTCTCTTTAAAAGAAGAAATCACTGTTCAAAATGGCTTGCTGTCCAAGGGTGACCGTATTATTGTACCGGCCAGCTTAAGAAAGGAGATGATGGAAAAGGTTCACTCGTCTCACCTGGGTATTGAAGGTTGTAGCCGCCGTGCAAGAGAAGTTTTCTATTGGCCACGGATGAATGCTGAATTGAAAGATTTCATCCTCAAGTGTGATGTCTGTAATTCCTACAAGCCAGAGCAGCCTCGAGAACCACTGATGCCGCACGAAATTCCATCAAGGCCCTGGCAGAAAGTTGGAACAGACCTGTTGCAGTTTGATGGGCGACAGTACCCGATAACCCTTGATTATCGTTGATCATCGTTTTTTGAAGTTGACAAGTTGGAGACTACAGATTCTAGATCTGTCATCAACAAGCTGAAAATGCTGTTTAGCCGTCATGGAATACCGGAGATTGTCATTTCTGACAACGGCCCACAGTACGATTCTGCGGATTTTGCAAAGTTTGCAAAAGACTGGCACTTTCAACACATTACCTCCTCGCCTCACAACCCTCAAAGCAACGGAAAGGTTGAGAGGGCAGTTAAAGTCTGTGAAAATATCATGAAGAAGGCAGCTCTTGGAAAGTTTGATCCATATCTTGCCCTTTTAGACTACCGCAATACACCTACTGAAATTGGCTCTTCTCCAGCTCAAAGACTGTTCAGCGGAAGAACACGCAACCTGCTACCGCTAACACCAAGACTGCTTGAACCAGCAACAGTCCCGCCAATGGATGTGCAGCAAAAGCTAATTGCCTCCAGAGAAAAACAGGCCTACTACTATAACCTTAAAGGAAAAGCACTGCCTGAACTACAGCCTGGTCAGACTGTTAGAATGAAGAAGCCAAATGAGAATACCTGGACTGAAGCAGTTTGTAAGAAGATGATCGGTCCACGCTCCTATGCTGTTGTATCTGGTAACCGTACCTATCGAAGAAATCGTAGGCAGCTACGTTTGGTTCCACCTGCAGCAAACCTGTTGACTAGTTCTGCGCAACCACGTGATACCAACAAGGAACAGCAACCTATCCAGTACGCCACACTCCAAGGAAATTTTGGAGAGGCAACTCCTGGTCCAGCTAATCCTAAGACAACTGCTGTCCCTATGGCGTCCTGTCCTACCATAACAAGGAGTGGCCGTACAGTTAGACCGCCAGTCCGTTTACAAGATTACACGTCTTAGGAACTTTGCGAACAGTGCTGTTAGAGACATTATTTTTTTGCTTTTGATTTTTTTCAGTACTTCTCCTTAGGTTTTCTTTCTTTATAAAAATGGGAAGATGTTATGATGTCATTGTTATTACGTCATTGTCATGTGACCTGGCGCTCGCTCGCGCGCTCGCCTTGTGCTCAATCGTGGATGATTAAACGTTGTTGTTGTTGTTCAATTTACCTGAGCCGTATCATAACACCCTCCTTTTGTTAGTGGCACTGGTGATTCGTGATTCTTAGTTATTTTGAATAACTTTTGTATGTGAATTCTATCAATCATGTGTTGGATGGTTTCAGGTATAGGCGAGTAATGAGCAAAACACCCATGTCCATTATACTTTTACAATGTAAACCATTGAATAAACGGTTTACTATCCAACTAAATAAAATCACATCATGTTTGCTTTGTCCAGTCCTTGCATGCTGTTGCGTGTTGTCATTGTGTGTGCTTTGTCCTCCTTCAATGGCATAAAAAAATTGGGCTATCACATTTAATAGCCACACCCTCTTCCCGGTTGACAACATATAATAAACTTCCTTCTTACTCCTGAGGAATTCTATTAGACTGCAATCACCTGGGAGACCTCCTTAAGATATGAATTTACCCCCTGAGGAACTTATTGAACAGTACTTTTTTTTCCGAATAAACTTCCATGAATTCTTTGTTTACCCTGAATAACTCCAATGTTTAAGACTATTCCCCAAGGATTTCCAAAACTATTACAACATACCCCTAGAGAACTCCATTGATCTTTGCTCACTTCCTTAACCAAAGGAGAGTGCTGATATCAATTATGCAATAGTCCATTTCAAACTGGGATTGTACATTGCAATACAGAATTTGCACATTCTCTTGGTAGTCACTTAGTATGGTGAAATAATAACAGGAAATGTTGTCAAAGAAGAAGAGTCCCGGCCAACACTGGCAAAAATAAATAAGAATAAGCTTAAAAATAATAATAATTAAGTATTATAATCCATTGTATGGACCTTGTGATCTCTGAATAGGAATTCTCTTAACAAGCTCTTATCCTGCAACAACAGCTTGATGTCTTTTTTATTATTGAACTATCATATTTTTAAACAAAAGAAAAAACGTGCATGTAGAAACTGGAGGTACCTTTCATCTATGTGACGTGAACATAGATCACAGGGCCCATTGTCAATTAATAGCCCTTATGCGTGATGACGTCAAGATTTCTTTGGTAACATCAAAGCGAGGCTTGGTGGTGATCAATATTCGCGTCCTTTGTTTACGTTCAGCAAAATCTTTCTTCTTTTACTTGTTCTTGAACAGGCCTCACTGGTGTATTGCATGTGGCTGTAACAATTCGTCAGACATGACAGTCAAAACGTCTTGGGTATCGTTTACCGCACGAAAACCAAGATCTGCTTTCCAAATGGATTGTAAATATCTGACGTACCAACACGAGCACTCGAGGACATGTGGCCGGGTGACCATTTTGAAGCCGAATGCTTCAAAAAAAATGCCAGGATCCACTCGTGTCGACTTAAAAACAGGATCTATTCCAACTAAGGTTTGCTTCGTGAAAAAGAAAGAAACGAGAAAACCTCCAAAAAAGCGCACGCTTGTTGAGCAAAAACAAAAATGCTACGCGAAGGATGGTCATTTGATGTCACCGAAACAAGATGATCATAACATAAACATATCAAATCGTGACATGGAGGAGCCTGAACTGGACCTTTTGAGGCAAAGAGTAAAAGAAAAAATGCCGAAGCAACTTTAGAAGCGAAACGGTTTTCCGTGAAAATGTGCCCGGGTTTAAAAAGCGTATAAGCATGATTGTTTGCCCGGCTTTAAAAAGCGGATAAGAATGACTGTTTGTGTGCTTGAAATCGCCGGCAACTTGTCCCTCGCATACTTTTCGAACAACAAAGTACAGATATATGCCACCATACTAGTCAGGGAAAATTTTAGCAGAAGAGTTCGACCATCGGCGATTTGTTTCCACACTTATGGCAGTGCTCGGGAGAAAAAAATATATCACTGGCGGTCAGGGTGACATTGCCAGCATCAATGCCAGGCTTCCGCCGTTTTCATTCAATATTTTCTCCATTGTCCGGATAAACAAGGTCCTTATCGAGAACTCCGTCAATATAACTCTGAACCCTGAGAGGAACATGCAATCTTTTTCAGTGAAATAAATTTAGATTTCTGTAACAAATCTGCGCTGCGTAATGTAAACAGTCCGTACGTATGGTGGCCCACTGTTCTCATAAGAAAAAAAAATGAAAATGTTATAACAAACTGAAAATTTTAGAAATAATGTCAAAATTAAATAAAAACAAAATGTAATTTTCTCGTTTTAAAAATATATAGATTAAAAAAAAACAGCTTGAAAATAAACTAAAGAAACTGTTATGAATTAAAAAAAAAGTGATAAAAATAAATCGGAAAAACATACATGCAGACTGAATGCAAATAGAACATATTATTTCAAATCGACATTGAAAACAACAGTAAATTCTCAAACCCAAAAATCAAAATAAAAAACGGATATCCTTGTGAAATAACTATGAGAACACTGGTCCACACACTGGCCCATCGTTCTCATAGCGTTTCAAAATTCAATTTAAGTTTTGTTCGACTGGCCCATTGTTATCATAGCCCGCAACACCTAAGGTCAGTGGTTTCCTCATTTTCAAAATGGCGGCTCGCTTCCGTAGCTCGGTATGCGGTCAGTGTAAAACGCAGACTGCAGACTGCAGACCGGGGGTAAAATGCAGACTGAGGGTAAAATGCAGACTGCAGACTGCAGACCAGGGGTAAAATGCAGACTGAGGGTGAAATAAAATATTAACAATAAAAAACACGAGTATCAAATCCAGATCAAATGAAGACTTACGTGTGTTCTTACGCGCACCCGTAATTCTCTCCAAAACCCCGAAAACTCAAACCAAAAGGCGTTTTCTAGCCTTTGTCAAACTTAGCATTATCAACCTTGAGTTCTTGAACTCCCACGCGGGCCCCAACTAATCGTATTTCTTTGTTTACGGGTCGGCCATTTTGAATTTTGTTCACGCGATTAGGTCTGGGACCGACCAACTTTGCAGCACATTTCCATCGACAAAGTGTAACGTTCAAACCAGCGAGTGTCATAGTTGCTTCAAATGGGAACATAGGGCAGCAAAACACGACAGCACAAGTGCAAGGCAAGCTAAACTTGTAGGTATCGAGTCTAGTTTGTGAGAGACATTTAATCTTTGTACTCCACTTTATAGATATATTGGTATTTGCTGAAGGGTGAAAGTTCGCCATCCAAACACGAGAAACAATGACATTTCTGCGTTCTCAAATAATCGTTAGTGTGACTATTTTTTCAAAGAAGGGATGCCAAAACACCACGTGTGCAAAATTCAACTTCATTTAAACATCAGCCTGGAATAATGTTCATAGACCATTACAAAACAAGCAATGGACAAATACTCAAGTAGGCTAGCAACAGTTCCCAGTACTTCCCAGCTCCTATACTTCATGGGTCATTGCTACAAATATTTTTTTAGTTTCTGCTAAAAATAGTATCAAACAAATTCCAGTGATCACCATTTTAAGACATAGGATGTTTTGCACTGACATTTCTGGGAGTGTTTTCAGAGCCACCTTAAAGTTGCATCATAACAATCTGAACAATAATAAGAAATTACTGAATAATAAAACTTAGTGGTCACCAAGCTAGGTTTTGAGTTCTATGACTTAATATTGTCGGTATGGTAACATCAATAAAATAACCACAATAGACCATTTTACAGTTGTATGCTCATTGACCTGGCCTTTGCATGGCAGCGAGGCTAGAGTTGACCTTGTTTTGATGCAGACCTTGCTGCTTTTGTCATGTACCTTGTTAGCATCAGAACAGCTTGTTTTACACAACAAAAGCAGGGATTTCTGTATTAAAACAAGGTCAACTCTAGCCTCGCTGCTATCCAAAGGCCAGGTCACTAAGCAGACAACTGTAAAATGGTCTATTTGGTAACCAATAACTGGGAATCCGTTTGATACCATTATTGTATATGTAAGAGCAACTGATAACTATTACCATTACTGTTCTATCAAAGTGTAAAAGCTGGAAAGTTCTGGGTACTTATGCCAAGCTCCTAAATATATTTGGCACATAACAAGCAACTAAAACCTGATACAATTCTTAAGAATTTGAAAAATAACTGGACTCCAGGTATAATAACAAGTACTGCATTCAGATCCAATAAAAGTACCTATGAAACTGTTAAGACTGAACATTATACAATTTGTAGGAAAAAGAAACATTATCATTGACGTGTGTTGTAACCTCCTTATAAAGGAATAAACTATTGATTTACCCTAGATACATGTAGTTTAAACCAGAAACAACATTCGTAACGTAGTTGCGAACAAGAACAAATCTTTAACAGAGTGGCTACTGCTATCAGGGTCACCCAGACAAAGTTAACCAATAACAAAGCAGAAAGGAAACAATAGATTCCGGCTTCTTCTTCAGCTAATGAAAGGTAGAGAACAAAACAATGAAATTTCAACTTTTTTGCTTGATGTTAAACTGAACAATACAAGTCTTGGTTGTTGGTTAACTTTGTAAGGGTGACCCTGGTAAGAGCAGATGCACTGTAAACTGAACGAATTGATTTCATTATCTACCAAACAAAACGTATAAAATTGTTATACTAAATTTGAAACAAACCTAAACACAATTTATGGGAAACCTACATTTCCAAACACTTCATGATTGATTCTGGTTAGTTTAACCCGCAAGGACATCCACGACCTAAATGCTACCCTGAACATTGTGTTTATCACAAGCAAAGATCACCGTCCTTTTACAGAATGTTCACACCAAATTCCTGTTTGAGTCTGTTGCGATGGATTTGGTTAAGATGACGTTTGTCATCTTCTGTAATGACTATGCTAGTAGCCCCAATTTTGTCTGAAGTGTCATTTTGAACGCAGGACTTCTTTAAATGAAAGTAGGTGTTCTCTGGCTTCGCAGTAAATTTCAAACCTGTGGTGCCCTTTGGAGTATACGCCCTTATTTGCTTACGACAGAGAACTATGTCATAAGGTTCTGGTGGGATGGGATCACTTGGGGTCTTTCGAAACTTAAATTTACAGCCATAACAAGTTGTAATTTTTGATCCTAGGAGCCACTTGATTGAAAACTTCTCTTGCTCGGGAAACTGGTACTCTGCAGGAGGGGCCTCTAAATCCTGAACACTTCGCTCATGAGCTTGGCGGCTAGGACGGTATCGCTGAGAGCCCGATTTCTTTCCTGTTCTCTTGGGGATTGAGGAACTCACAATGTTTGACAGCTTGGGCTCCCATGATGCGACTACATCAAGAAGAATATTTTCCTGGTGGGAGACAGCAAAGACATGGCCACACAGGGTTTCACTTTTAAATCTCTCACCGTCACATGTCAGTTTTGAGCCAGCACGGTTGACGATGTGTGGTTTCCGTGGATTGGTCAATGAAACAACCACCATTGTGCTTTCATTAATTTTTGTGACACCATTTCTGCCGATGACATCCTGTGCTTTATCCCAGGAACCTCGAAGGTATTCTGGAAGGCCACTGCATTCGAAGTCTGGAAAGTTAGTCAGACCAGAGTGATTACCAGTAGACACTGAGGCTTCCATCTGGGAGGGCCCTGGCACAGATAATACAGTACTCATCCCCTCCATTTCAAACTGGTGAAGCTTTTTAGATCCCACTGGGTCCACAGCACTTATTTTTGCCACTTTCTCTTTCTTCGACAGACCCCTCCAAGAATCTTCTGTAACTGCAAAATGCTGATAGTTGGGAGCCAGTTTGTAGGGACCATCCCCAACAACTGCCCGGTGAACGTTGCGACGATATCGGCTCACGAAACCGCTCGCAATGTTTACAAATTCCCCATAAGAACACTTGGATAGCTTTCCAGGTGAAGATGCATTCTTTGACTTCTCAATTTCGCTCTTCAAAGATGAATTGATACTTTCCGTTCCATTGTTGTAATAGAAATTGTCCCCCAGACCAGCTGCCCTGCGAATTGGGAGGATCATTCTGTTTTTCATGTCTTCAGCAATGTGGACAACAAAGTAGGAGTAAAATTTGTCTCCTTGTGGGGTACTTCCCCAAGCATCTTTAAGGTGTAGCAATCTTGCGTCGAAGTCCTCATTAGATTCAGAGTCAACAAGCCCTCTTGAGGTGTTGTCCCCAAATATGTCAACTAAGAATTCAGACTTGTTCAGGATGCCTAACGCTGCCAACTTCATTTTAACATTGTCCTCCACATGCTTTTTACAGGCAAGGAACTGTGCGATCGGCATTTGGGGGGCAAGCCCATTTTCCATGGAGCGTTGTCGATCAGACCCGACAAAGAGAATGTTTTCTATGTTTGAGTTATTCTCTCTCAAGGTACTTGCAAAATAGTGGAAAGTGGCTTGCTTTTCATCTGTATGGATCATCATCGGACCAGGGAAAGTTGGGTGTTTTCCTGTTGACTTATCTATCATGGAAAGATGTTGATATGATGTTGTGGTAACGTAAAAGTCACCGATGTTGTATGTGACATCAATGCCCAAAATGCCGAACTCTTCAGGATCCGTGCAAAACGTGACAACATCCGCCAGCTGTTCCTCAGTGGCAATTACTGCTCTTACACCCGGCCCAACTTGTACATTACGCACGAAGCCATTGTTTGAGAGGCTTATTAATTCAGCCAACTGATCTTTCTCATGTTTACTGCGCAGTTTCTTCCGTTCATATTTGACTTGATCTACACTTCTGGGGACATCAGAAGATGACTTACGAGACATAACATCTCCTGCTTCCAGGTAGAGGTGATCATAGATAGAAGATGGACCCATTGAGGACGTGGCCTTTTCTGAGATTTTGGTGCGAGTACCAGAAGCTGTTGTAAAGAAAGGGCGCTGGTTCTTCTTTGCTCGCCCATGCGGTTTTACCGTGATACTCTCCAGATCTCCGTCAAAAATGTACTGAAGCATCACTAGTGGAGAGAGGTTTCCACTGCTGTCCTCAAGTTCAATAGCTCTTCTCTTAAACTGAGGGTTTGACTTATGCACCCAATATGTGCGCAACAATCTGTACTGTCCTTCTTTAGAAATGTCAGGTTTGCTGTCGAGTTTTACAACATCACCTTCATCGTCTAGTTCCACATGCTCTACTTTCTTCCCCTGATGACGAAATGAACCATTGTCATCAGCTTTGTAGTCATCTCGATGATCCAGACATGACGTATCCAAAACAAAAGAGGCATTCCTTCTACATGCGATTGCTCTTTCAGTGCAGACTTTGTCTTCTTCTGAACAAATTAGTATGGAAACGATTTCTTCAGTGCTGTAAGTTGGTGCGCAGCTGCTGAACAGCGGACAATTTTTATTTCCATTAAAGTGCTGGATGATGTCTCCACTACAAAGAAAAAAAATCCCAGTACTAAATCAATCAAGTATTAAATTCTTTCTTTTCAGACCAAATTTCTGTCATTTCAGAGTATTTCATAAATGTTTTTTTAATTCATTTAATTTGGAATAAGTAATTAAGTTAATGTTGAAGTACAACATTGTTGTTGTTGTTAACAACTGTGGTTGCCATGGCAATGCCACTTAGTATTTGCTTCCTCGAAGATGACTAAATTATTTTAAAAGATAAGCATAGGGCCAAACTGAGAAAAAAGTGCTAGTATTTCTCCCTGTTGCTATGGTAGCGTCAAACTATTTTTGGCAACAACAGTTGTTCTAAAATGTCTCCAGGATAACGACTTTAAAGCCTTCCATTACATATGAATGTTAATCAATGCAAGATGGCATGTATAGGTTGTTGGTAAAGGGCGCCATGTCGTGCGACTTTGTCATCATCGTACATAAGTGGAAGCCCACAAAATCTCTGCTGCTAACCTTGGTGACAATCAAAAATAGAATGCACAGGTCCACTAAATATGGGGCTTCATGGTAGCCCTTCGTGCCACCAGAGTTCCCGTATTGGGATAAGTGATCAAGTTTCCTGGACGTTGGTCCAACAGTTTTTAAGTTATAGAAGTTGGTGTGGACACTCCACCCTTACCCAGCTATCATCCAAACACCAAGCCATTAACAATACATGTCCAGGTCGATGAGACACAAATACAGCCAAATAATTCTAAACAGCTGATATGATCAGCTCAGTTTAAAGGGTCTGCTTATTTATGTCAGGTACTCTAACAGTAGGACCTGTACAATAAACACTAAAAACTTTGAAAGATAAGATTTTAGTCCTGTAATGTGAGGTTCAGGACAAAAAGTCATTTCCTTTCTGTCTATTTTTAATTTACCTTACTGCCTCCTCCTCTTCTCCAAAGTCAAGTCTTTCAACAACTCTTGACTGAAAAAAATAAGATTTCATTTTTTATTTTTATTTTGTCCATGATAATATCTTATGTGATTTAGCAATAGTTTGATATAAGTTAAGGCCGAAAGAAGCAAACCTTTCACACTCATGACGAAAAGAGCACACCTCCACATGCAGTGTAATAATTTTATACAAGGCAAACTATAGAGTTGCAAGCATTACATCCCTTTAAACATTATAGAGCATTACATTCCTTTATAGTGTAACAAGCCTGGCAAGCCACTTCATAACTTAGGGCGCATTCCTTTAGTATGACTCAGATCTATATCAGATCACTCAGATCACTGTGCATCAAAAGAACTGGTGAACCACTCCAGACGAGGAATCAACGGTTCCTTTGATCTACAGAGTTCCAAGTAATCTAAAGTCAGTGAGCCTGACCGAGATCATTGTGAAGAACTAATACAACTAATTTTACATTGATACTGCATCTGCTTACCTTTTCTAACAAAGCATTATCAGTCTTAGCACGTTTTTTGTCTGGAGATAACTGTTTGAAATCCTCCACCACACTCTGTTATCATTTAAGAAAAAAGATCTGTTACTACTATTGTGACAAACAGTACCAAATTATAACAAAGTATTGTTAAATCAAGCCTTCATGCATATTTTAATCATTGACAGGGTAGAAGAGTCCGTGATGATTGGTACATGGTGAAAAGGTCTCAAGACAACAGGGAGCTCGAGCAACAGGGACAAGTTCAGGTCTTATAGAACCTTACAATGAAAGAATGAGAGTAATGTCTCATAAAATTGGACCTTTTATGGTAGAGCAACAGCTGTGTGTACCCTTACCTCAAAGTCACTGTCATCCGATTCAGTTTGTAGTTGAAACTGGAAAAAAAAGTAAAAAAAGATGTACGGTGAGCTTAATTAATAACAAAGCCACCATCAATTTTCAAGACATTAGTAACCAATCACTGTGCATTTACTTTACGCCTTCATTGTAGTATCAACTTTTAAAGAGTAGTTATGATGACCCATAAAAATTTATAGTCTTGGAAAATTGTGGAAACTGTTGGAGCCACCTTAAAACACACGTGACCGCGTCGTCACCTCCCGCTTTGACCCAAATTGAATACTTTCGCCACCGTAAATAGCGTAACCTAAACGCTTTCCATAACCACAAATGTCAGATAAAAAAAAATAGCTTGCACTGCTCGTTACTTTACGTGTGTTCTGCCAATTAACACGTCTGGAATGAAAGTGAATCGAAGAGGCGCCAAACAATTCAAAAGAACGCTGTGTGCCGTGAGTGTAAACTAAGCTTATATAAAACTTACCTGCTTACGACTTCTCTCGACATTTTTGACACACGTTATCTGTTAGAAAAGGAACACCAAATACTTAATGATTACTTATTCGACGGATTATGCAAATAAAGAAACGAATGCATACATTAAAGCAAATTATCGAAAATTACCATGAGATCGTCGTCCTCGCTTTCCGACATGTTTCTGGTCAAGGGCCATGTGAGTCGAGGACCACGTGACTCTTTGTTTGTTTCGTGAGTCCTGGGTACTAACACTTTTTGTTGTGACTCGTGTTTTGTTGTTAATATTTTATTTCACCCTCAGTCTGCATTTTACCCCTGGTCTGCAGTCTGCAGTCTGCATTTTACCCTCAGTCTGCATTTTACCCCCGGTCTGCAGTCTGCAGTCTGCAGTCTGCGTTTTACACTGACCGCTCGGTATGGGAGAAGGACGAGCAATCGAGGAGCGATCTTACAGCGCGAAGCGCGCTACCGTTTCCACCAGACCAAGATTTTTGATGAATTTCTGACACTTTTTTGACACTTTAGAAAAGAGCCCCGACATCAAAGTAGGCGGAGACAGTCTAGACATTGTGATTGATATGTGGCGAAATACTTTTTAGTTCGTTTGTTTGTCGGCACGCGGCATGAAGTTCCAAGTGAAAGTTGAATACGGCAAGGATTTTTACGTTGAAGCAGACGTTGTCGATGGCATAGTTCTAAACTATTCGTTTTCTTCACTTGTGGAAGATATCAGACGAACCTGCGGTAGCTTGCGACATCACACGTCCAGCACTTTGCGTGTTCGATACAAGGACGAAAATGGCGATTTTGTGAATCTAAACGAGGACGACACAGATAATTTTTAAGAGATGTTTGTTCGTGCTAGTTCAGTAGATGAAGGGCTTTGTCGGAAAATAATTCTTAGAGTCAGTGAGCTAGATTCACCTGTTGTTCAACCGTTGGGCCTGGCAAGAAAAAGAAAGATTGAAAAAATATCATCCTCTGCAAGGGATACTGAACATAAGCTTGATCCTCGCTCATTGGAAAGAAGCTTTGCTGGCGTCGCGATATCTACTGTCAAACCCGAGCGATCACCTTGAACCTTGGTGGTTCAAATCTAGTATTCGCTCACGAACTAGAGAAGGGAGTGCTCTTCCATTATCGTATAAGCCGCCATTCGCGTTTACACGTAACTGTATGTTTGCTGTGGACAGAAAGTATAGATTTGTTATTTGAAATTGAATTACCAAGCTTGCAAAGGCTTCAGACATACTAGTTCATTCTTTTACATATACTTACGAATTTCTTTAAAATTCATTTATGGTGCTATAAGAACGACGCGCTAATCTTGAGTCTCGTTCGCGCGTAAATTTCAAACTGTCTGAAAAACTCCGCCCTTCAATCAAAAAAGTGTCAGAAAAGTGTCAAAAATCTTTGTCTGGTGGAAAGGGTAGCGCGCTTCGCGCTGTAAGTGCTATGTTTTAGCAAATTATTCTAGACAAGAAATACTAGATTTTGCTACTCGGGGCTACCCTGTATATGCGTGGAGTCAACCCATACTAAGTAGGAGATTCTTTATGACACTAAAAAAGAGGAGGCCAAGAAAGATGGAAGGTCCAGGGCAGTACTTTGGGTACTGGGCCAAGATCCACATGTTATTGTAGTCTTTTTAGGAGGCGAGTGCAATCTTATTGAATTCTCCAAAGGTCACTAAGAAGAAAAGGTGAGCTTCTAGCTCTATAGGCTTTCTAGATAACTCGAGGGCATTACATGAACTTGCAGGCGGACTGTAAAGACTTGCAAGGACCGTCGTACACAAGCATGGAGCAAATCCCTCACAGAAAGGACAAGGTGAGCTCGTGTAATTATGATGTATTCACATGTGTAAAGGCCATTGCATTTAATAAGCTTATCTCCACTCTCGTCGATGTGATTTTCCGTGGAATAACGTCACCTCTAGAGATAATATCTAAAAAGCCTATAGAGCTACAAGCTCACCTTTTCTTCTCAGTGACCTTTGGAGAATTCAATAAGATTGCACTCGCCTCCTAAAAAGACTACAATAACATGTGGATCTTGGCCCGGTATCCACAGTACTGCCCTGGACCTTCCACCTTTCTTAGCCTCCTCTTTTTTAGTGTCATAAAGAATCTCCTACTTAGTGTGGGTTGACTCCACGCATATACAGGGTAGCCCCGAGTAGCAAAATCTAGTATTTCTTGTCTAGAATAATTTGCTAAAACATAGCACTTAAGATCGCTCCTCGATTGTTCGTCCTTCTCCCATACCGAGCTACGGAAGCGAGCCGCCATTTTGAAAATGAGGAAACCACTGACCTTAGGTGTTGCGGGCTATGATAACAATGGGCCGCTTTACGACATTTCATTTTGAAAAAAAAAACAAAAAAAAACAGCGTGGTATTCAATCCGGCCCAGCGTTATCATAGTAAATTTACTTTTTTTTTAAATCTGCATTTGCACTAACAGGATTTTTTTATGTAAAAAAAAACCCATGAGTATATATATCTACCTGGATTTTTGAAAACAGGGTCGCAGGAAAGTTACACTAAGCCTTGTTTATTTTAGAACTGAGGTGTGTTTCCCCCTTCTATTCTTCTTCGTCTTTGTTTGTGCTGGGGGAAGCGACGATGGCAATTAGCTGATTAGTAAGAGAAAGTTAACATTGAAAGTTAAAATAAGCTCTCCCCCCCTACCCTCCCCTTCCTCCCTTTTAACCCTCTTTATTTGCTCCCACTCTCTCTCTCTTTCTCAAGAAAATTTGCATGAATTTGAAATCTTAGCGTAGGCTTAGTTTCAAACGGAGTCAGTATACAGCTACCCTGGGTTCCAGAGGATATTTTTTTCTTATCGATACTGAAGGTTCGCGGCGAAGCCGCGTTAACGAGGCGCAAAGCGCCGAGGAGAAAAAAAATAACCTCTGGTCACAGGAGTACGCAACCTCATTTCCATGTGACAAGTTAGTTCAGAATTTGAACTAGTTCGTTGATTGGTTCTTCAAAGAAAACAACAATTGTGATTGGCTTACGAAAAGCGTGGTTTCCCAGCCGACATGAAACAAGAGCTACGATTGGCTTAGTAAAAGCGTGGTTTCCCAGGCGACAGCACAGCAAGGAAATGAGGTTCATTATTCGTGTGACCAGAGGTTATTTTTTTTCCTTTCGGCGCTTCGCGCCGCGTAATTTTCCGCAACAAAACAAAAATAATAACCTCTGGCACCCAGGGTAGTATACAGCGGATTCAGGTTGAGCGTTTAATGGCGTCAGTTACCGCGTTCGTTATCACTGTTGATTGGGTTGCGTTGCGAGGCAAATTGTCAGACGTTGCTAAGCGGGGATGATAGCGTTCTGTCAGAGAACTGACAGAACGCTATCATCCCCGCCTAGCAACGTCTGACAATTTGCCTCGCAACGCAACCCAATCAACAGTGATAACGAACGCGGTAACTGACGCCATTAAACGCTCAACCTGAATCCGCTGTATTTAGCTTTCCTGTTCACCTCCTAGAGCAAAGTTTTCCTTAGAGCATCATGAAGCTCAGTGAGGGAAAAATTCTAGCGAGATGCAGTGTCTGCCTCGTCTAATAACCTTCGTGCGTATTTATCTTGTCGGGGCTATGAAGTCGACTGTTAGGCGCAGTGAAGGTTATTGTAGAGCTTTGCTTTCGGAGGTAAGGAGTCTTTAGCCTCAAAAGGTAGGTGTCAGGGTTGATTTGTAAGCGCACATGGTGAAATTGGACTTGACTTTTGAGCAGGCTAAAGACAAGACGTAAAAATTGAGCAAGAAACAAGGGCTTGACGGAAGTTCGCTTGAAATCGTTTTTCAACATCCGGGACTTCAAGTAACTATCAGGCGACGACAAGATTTGCCTCTGTATTTCTGCGCGAAAACCGTAAGTTTTTCCAGTTTCCCGACTTGTTACCGCCCTTGCGGCTTTAGCGATTCTATGCTAGTGATCTGATAAGTGATGTGATAGTTTGAAGTGTCATAATGTGGGATTTCCGGCCTCAAATCTAGTCGTAACGTTTGCCACATGTTTACGTAGATGTAATTTACCAAGAGCTTGCAGTTATTTGTGTTAGCCACCAGGGAATTCGGTTTCAAACGTTGCTTGATTTCGTGCAAATCGATTCCTCTTTCCGACGGCAACTTTGCTCTCGGCAAGGCCGACGTTTCAAAGCAAGATTTGGGCAAAACTGACACTACTGCCCACATGATAGTTCAGGTCAGAGGTTACGTCGATTTCATGTGTCTAATTATATAGCAAATAGCCATGTTCTTTTTTTTTTTCCTTTCGTCGACACTGTAATCTGGTAATAAGCAAAAAGTTAACTGCCCCTGTTGAACAACGGAGGTAATAGCAAAGGAAGTTCTTAAAAGCCTCAAATTTTCGTCGACCAGGTTTTCATAAGGTCAGGTATATATATATATTTTATTTTTTTTCTAATTCATTTTATTTTTATTTATTTTTATTTACTTTTAATTTGCGTTTGCATTTTTTTACTTCTGCTTATTTTTATGTGATTTTTTTTCTTTTTCACTTTGCTTTAATTTTATTTACTTATTTTATTTTTTATTCTGTTTTTTTTCCCTGTTCTTTAACTTTATGTACCTTTTTTTTTCACATCTGCATGTTTTTTTACAATTTCAAACATCATTTCCAACTGGTTTTGCTATGATAACAATGGGCCACCATCACCCGGACGATCGTACTTCACTTAATTATTACATGACTCCTGGGTTCAAACCATGTACAATAGACCATATTCATAAATGGTGGAACAGAGAATTAACTCTGAAGTGTAAATTAAAGTGCTACGAGAAACCCATGAGAAACCCACTGGGCGTTAGCCCTAGTAAAGGGTATCAGGGAACCACACGAGGCAAAGAAAAAATTCTTATGACCTCGGTGGGAATCGAACCCACCCTCTGCCGACTAAGCTACGAGGTCGGACAGAGAAAGTCGGGGACGATTAAGGTGGTGAATCGCGGCGAAGAGAAAGTAAGGGTACATATATATATGTTGTGCCGCGTAAGTGTAAAGCGTAAGTGTAAATTAAAGTGCTACGAGAAACCCATGAGAAACCCACTGGGCGTTAGCCCTAGTAAAGGGTATCAGGGAACCACACGAGGCAAAGAAAAAACCCTCGTGTGGTTCCCTGATACCCTTTACTAGGGCTAACGCCCAGTGGGTTTCTCATGGGTTTCTCGTAGCACTTTAATTTACACTTCAGAGTTAATTCTCTGTTCCACCACTTACGTGTTCATAGTGCTACGCGGCACAACATGCATACATATTCATAAATGGCGGCCAAGAAATTATTCTTTTGTCTTTGTGCTAGTCATCCTCACTAGCCTCGCTAGCACGAATAAAATTCAAAAGAATTTTCAAAGTGAGGCTAGTGAGGATGATTAGCACAAACACAAAAGAATAATTTCTTGGCCGCCATTTATGAATAAGGTCTATAGACTTGTCAAATATCTGTTACTGAGGTAGACGAACGGGGCCTGGGCGCGCAAACTGGGAAACACTTGTCGCGGGCATAAAATGTTTCAGCAGACAATCAAAAACAGTTTTGGTTACCCGGACACGCTGTACTCAAGGCGTGAGCAAAATTGCTGTCGGCTTTGTTTGATAAGTTTGATGCTCGGTTTCATTTTAATTCTCTGCGAACGCAATCTCGTGCATACGGCTTATGTTTTTTGTTCAGCTTTGAATGACTTTTATTTTATATTTACTTCGTGCATGGCGTTATTATATTATACTATCAGCGGCGTTAAGACTGATGGTAAAAGAAATCGGCACCACAGCCGGCAAACATTGGCAAACAAAAAGTGTTGTTATAGCACCTTTTTCCATTTGAGTGATTTTCTGCGTTTTCAACCTTTCTTGTGCTAACATCTCTGCGAGGACCATCGCTCCTTCGATGTTCACGTTGAAAAATCGTGTGTTTTGCCTGATAAACGGTATTTTTTGTGTGTAAATCACAGATCAATGGTTTTTCGGATAAATGAACCGCCGAGGTGTGGTAAAATTCGTCTTTCAGGTCTATTGTGTGATGTGGTAATTATGCAAAAAAATTGTTTTTCGGCATTCGCTGCGCGAAAAATAAGCATTGTCACTGAAAGCAGTAGAATTCAAGGAGTTGCATGTGGTTCTAAACAGGAAATTTATTAACAGCAGTACATGCATACATACATTGATGACATGTTTCTAAAACTAAGGCCTGGGTTTTAAGTTGGAATCGAAAATGCACCTGGGTTTTCGTGTACTATGGCACACCGGCTGCGCTCGCCCCAGGAAGATTGAATGAATTTCTCGAGGATTGCATTGAATATGTTTTTGAGTGGTTGAATAACTACGAGAATGGAATGGACTGAAACTCAATCGATATTTTAGCAAATGGATTGAATAAATATATCCGTGATTGGATTGAATAAATATTTTCGTGATTGGACTGAATGAATATTCACTCTGATTAAATTGAACTGAGAAACATGGGTTTGAATTGAATGCTTTTTCGGATTGTTTAAATATGTTTGGAAGCTTAAATTAAATTGCATCACACCAAAATGATTGGATTGAATAAATATTTGACTTGATTGAATTATGCTACAAACGGCGTGCCATAGTGTACCGTTTCCTTTCAGGCGCACAGATTTCAGTTGGAATCGAAGTTCTGCATACACTTGCCAACTGTTGCTTAGTTTAGTGTACTGTCCAGACCTTTCTCATCTTGTTATCAATTTCCCGTCCCACCACCTGTTAGTTCATTAATAGCTTCACAGCTATTGTCTCGCCCCTACTCCAAAGGAGTTGGTTTTGTCACTTTAACACTAACGAAGATTTTGAATTTCGCGGTCGGTAATCGAACTGCATATCGGTTATTTGCATCCATTGTTTCGCAAACCATAACGCCTAATCCCCTCAAACAATAAAAAAGGCCATAAAAGGAGCGAAAAAAAGTTCTATTGTCAACCAAAATCCTAACCCAAAGTTTGATACGATATACACTCTAAGTCTCTCTATTACTCGTAATCCATTGTTTCACGACCCATACGAATCGTACGAGTCGTGGACTTGTATATACGCTCTAAGTCCCTCTAATGATATGCAGTTCACCAACTGTACGACTCGTAAACCATTGTTTCATGACCCTACGGGTCGTACGGGTCGTACGGGTCGTCCACTTGTATATATGCTCTAGCTAAGTCCCTCTAATGATATGCACTTCACAAACTGTATGAATCGTAAACCATTGTTTCACGACCCGTACGAATCGTACGGTCGTGGACTTGGATATACGCTCTAAGTATCTCTAATGATATGCAGTTCACCAACTGTGCGACTCGTGAACCATTGTTTCACGAGTCGTACGGGTCGCGGACTTGTATATACACTCTAAGTCCCTCTAAAGGTATGCAGTTCACCAACTGTACGACCGGTAAATAATGGCTTTACAGTCCATACGACTCGAACGAATCGAATGGGTCGTGCAAAAAGGAAGATGCTATGTGTATACGGGTCGTATCAGTTCGTGTATATTGGACAATCCTCTTACAATATAAAAACAGTAAACGGATTTCCAAAAACCGTTGGAAAAAATTATAAAGCACTACCTTAATATTGAAATACTAACACTGAAAAATGGAACCTGCGATACAAAAGCGTTTTTCTAACCTCTCGACGGAGGAAATAAACCAAATGGTAGATCATAAAGATGCTGAAAGCACACAAAAAGCGACGAAGACTACCTTTGCAATGGTCATAGCATTTTGTAAGGAAAGCACACTGGGGGGAATCTCACCGACTCTAGCTATATAACAAAGCACTTAATGCCTGATCCCCGTCGGTTAACAGTAGTTTTGCTTCCCTCTAATCTTGATGTTTTAACATTAAGCCGCGGGAAACTGAACAAAACTAACGTAGGACCATGTTTAAAATGCTTTTAACCTTCTTAAAGCAGACGATATTAAAGATGCCAGAGGTTTAACATGTGGAAATAAACGTTAGCTTGGACAATGAAGTACCCGCACCTTTTTCAATCTTGGTTTGTCTAAAAATGCTTTTAAACGGCTAAAGACCCGACGATAATTTAGATATGCCGGCGGTGTAACATGTGGAAATGAACGTATCACATGCACTTTAGTATATCGTTAAAAAATAATAAACTACACAAAAGCTATTAACTGGACCTTGGAACGTTATGACATAACTACTGCTTTATGAGCACACACAGCACGCGCGTTTACACCTTTATATTTCATACAAAGGCTAAAATCAACTCTTCTCTCGCGTTCTGCCCATACCTTCGTGCTTTATAACTGCACACAGCATACGCGCGTGCGTTTTCTATTTCTTCATTAAAGCATCAAGCACCGTCTTTTTCAATCTTCATCAGTTAAAATTGCTTTTGAACCTGCTTTTACAGCGGTGATCATATTGGCGTGAACGCCTAAAATATGTCTGGAATGTTTATTGTGTTTTAACCAATCACAGGCAAGATCTTCACACCAAAGAAACTACAGGTAACGAACGGTTTCCTTTCTGTCACCGAAAAAAATATTTTCGTTTTGTTTTAACATTCAGTCTTTTTACAAGGAAACAATTGCTTTTCCTTCCTATTTGTTTACAGTATGTGCTATACTAAGGGCCTATCCGCACTAGCAAAAAAGTTGTTTATTTAGACAAAATTTCTGTCATCGCCAACGCTTCACAAGTGCGGACGGTTTGTCGCGACCTGACAAATTTTGTCCAAAGCGGACAAATCTTCGAACGCACCGCCGACAAAAGTTGTCCCGGGTAAAACTTCGACAAAATCGACAAAATAAGCAAAATTGTGTTAAAGGAGCTACGGTCACGACGATTTTGTGGTTTTGGATCAATTCTTTCCAAAAACCGTTACTTATTTATACAAACAATGTTCCTGATAAACTATGAGGTGGATATCAAATTTATGTTATCAAAGAGAGCAACCCATAATAAGGTTTTTGTTGTTTTTTGTCGAGATAGCATCAAAACTTGAAAAAGTTGGCCCAACCTTTTCAAGTTTCAATCCATTTCCATCCTTGCCGCATTGGTAGCATCAGACGACATGAAACAGTTTTAGTGTCATAACAGTCTTAAATAACAAAACTAGACCATTATTTTTGGATCTCAATTGACCGCAAGACATATTTTGAGCTTTAAAAATATGCTAAAATAGCGTGACGTAGCTCCTTTAAACTTGTCAATCATTTGTCAGAAAAGCTATTACGACCTGCCTGGTAATTGAACTGAGTTCAATTTACCGTCTGAGGCAATAATTGCATTTCGTGCAAAACGCTGAAATCTGGATGTTAGAGCTTTAACAGTGAATGCGTAAAGATGAATCCCGGCAATTGGAATTTAAATCCAATGGCAAACTATGCCGATCTGCCCTATGAGCAGACAAACTCTGTAGGACGCTGGAACGTTCCACCATACGACGATCAAGTTAACAATTTTCATGCAGCTGGGCCAAGCTACAGCAATGGCGTGTTGTTAAAAGGGCAGCTTGGTTTCGGGGAAATTGATGCCGTTAAAACAAGCACAACATAAGCAGCGTTTCGTCTGCGATCTGGGCGAGATTTAGAAGCACGAAACATGCCACAAGTACGAGAATTTGAACGTGATCCATTATTCCGCCAAACTGTTCGATGTTTTGGCGCGCGCGACAAAATAGAATATTAAAAGGTGAAATATAGGGTGCTTTCCATTATTCAAAACTGACCGGTCAGAGAACTCAGGACCAACCGCTGAAAAATGGAACGACACATTCCGATCGACGAAACCTATTGCCCATTCTCACGCGCGGTACTTTGCAAAGCAAAGATGGAGGACTTGATGCTGTTGAGTGTTGTGCTCTTTGGTGAAGATTCCGAAGAATCCGAAATCTTTAATGAGCTTGTTGAAGAGTCCGATGAGTTGTTACTCTTAGGTGCTGCATTTAGCTTTATGCGAGGCGATCTGAATCGTGTACTCGGCTATTTTCAGGCTACAGTTCCGATGTATAGTTTATGCGAATTTCAAAGCCATTGTTGACTAACTCGAGCCACATTCGAAGAGCTCTGTCGGGAAGTAGTTAACTCAGGACGAATTCCGCTTAGTAATAGAGGTAGAAAGCGTATACCTCTTGACCTTCGAGATCAACCCCGACTTTTGAACGATTGAAAAACAAAAACGCGGGAAAATGCACGAAACAACAAAATTTTCAACATGTTTTTGAATCAACGCTATGCAGACACATACCAGTCATCGCCGAACAAGAATGCATTAATAACTGTGATAAATCTGTCGTTGTTTATCCACAAATTGAGCATTGATAACAAGAAGAAGATTGCATCCTCGCCATGTCAGCCATGATGGTCGAGCAAGTGACAGAAGAGCGGTATTGGGAACAAGAAACTCGGTAAATGGAACGGTAAATTTCGGTCGGAATATTCCGACCGGAATATCAGGACCACCTCCAGAGCTGATCCCGAATATTCCGGTCAGAAGAAACCGAAACGGACCTTTCCATTTGATTTCCGACCGAAATTTCCGGAATCTTTGGCATAATGGAAAGCACCCATAATCAGTGCCATATTAAGGTGTTGACAGAATTTGCCCGCTCTGAAAATTTGAATGCGGACACCGCAGACAAAGACAAAAATTTGTCACGACAAAATTTATCCTTCGATTTTGTCAAGACAATTCCAGTTTTGTCCGCTAGTACAGATAGGCCCTAACGAAGAATACAGGCTTGAGCGATTTTAAAATAAATTACAAAGCCGATGTGCCGGGCCGACGCACGCGACACTTTGGCGTGTGAATTTTCAAACTTTTTGAAATGATCGAAATCGGTAGTCACGCTCCATCCAAAGGGGACTTGAAATCTTCTCGGCTAAATCCCCTCATAACTAGCTTCCTATAGCATGCAATGCCCCAGATATCAAATGCATAAATGGCTTCAGGGAAAAAGCAAAATTATATTTTGGAAGGAATACCGAAAATTGGGCTGTTTACTTTGCGCGATGTGTCAATCTTTCCATAGATGTTGAATTTTGCGATCAAGGAACTTCTTCCAGCACAGCAGTTCAAAGGTTCAATCCCCGGGTTCAATCGTTAGCCCACATAAATCCACTCCCCTAGTTCTACAAAAAAATATTAGCAAGGATTATGCTATCAGAAACAAAAACATCACGATTGTTCATTTTTTTATTATCTTCATATGGTACGTCGTTACATGGAAAGCTGGTTGCTGTCGCATCGCGTCGGCTTCTAAAATTTTTCCATCTAAAATCGAACGATGTTTTGGATGCGGTACTCAGCACTGATCATGGGGAACAGCGGTGTTTTAAATTCCTAATAAGACAGCTTGTATCATTAAACAAAATGAAAATAATTTGGTCCGTGACCGATGGGAAACCGTTTGTTGCCTGTGGTTTCTGTGGTGTGAAGATCTCGCCTGTGATTGGTTAAAACACAATAAACATTCCAGACATATTTGAGGTGTTCACGCCAATATGATCACCGCTGTAAAACACAATAAACATTCCAGACATATTTCAGGTGTTCACGCCAATATGATCACCGCTGTAAAACACAATAAACATTCCAGACATATTTGAGGTGTTCACGCCAATATGATCACCGCTGTAAAACACAATAAACATTCCAGACATATTTGAGGTGTTCACGCCAATATGATCACCGCTGTAAACGGGCATGAATATTTAACTGATTCTGGATCAATAACGTAGCACCCATCCATATATAGACGACTGAAAATCTTTAGCTAAACTAGTTCTTTAGTTTCCTGGTGTTTCCTTTGAAAAGCAATCTTGACCTTTATCTCGACGGCTTCAATTGCGTTAATTCCTATAGTGACAAATAGATATGAAAAACTTTTTCGTTTTGATTGTTTTGATCCTCCTTTTCGAGCAGGATGCGATGGCTAGTTTTGGAAAATCTAAGAAAGGTAAGAAACTATCCATCGAAGACTACGTACAGTTGATTTCCTTCCATTAAATCAGATTGAGACTGAAGCCAGTTTATTTTGCTCACAATATCTCAAATCTTTTAAAAATTAACAGATGTAGGTGATACTTAAAATTAGAAAAGAGAAAGAAAGAAAAAAGAGAGCAAGTACAATTGCAAGCGAGTGAATTAGTTGTGCAGTGGTGGTTGAAATAGCCTAAACTTTCAAATTAACCACCACTTTCGTCAGCTTTATTTTCAGTTTAAAATTTGTATGTTTGACTTGAACAGTAGATTATAGTCTTGGACTGGATGTCATTAACAGCACGGAGCCTTCTCATCAGTACTCTATGAGCAGAAGTCGTAGGACTCTAGTGGGACCCCAGTATTGGTGCTATAAACAATTCTTTGCAGGGCGGAACCCACCAACAGGCTTTAGACCACTTCAGGACCAGAAGACCAAATACATCTGTCAAAATATTGAAGCGTATAGTGACGAGACCTTTTATGCAACGATGTTTGATGAAGATATTGGAATCGCTGTGTACGCGGCATACCATTTAGAAAGAGGTGTGGCGCACAAGTTTGGAATTTTCCCAAGGGTACAAAAATGGACTACCGATCCAGGTTATTTCGTATTTTATTTGATTTTCCACCTCTGGTTACTCTTTTAACTGTGTCTGGTCGTCTCTCTAGCGTTATATTCAATTCTATATAGCTAATTCACTTATTAACGTTGTCACTGAAAAAAGCCTAATTACGCCTAAAGCTTTGAGAGCGGAATCATGGATTTTTTTCACCGTGACATTATTACAATAAGGGCCTGATTACATGAGGCGGGCTGGCCCGGTTAGCCGGGCTGGGGTCAGTTTGCCGGGATCTCGGCACGTTTGTTGAACGCAACAAAAATCAACTCCGCGATTACATGACAACCGGGCCAGCCCACACCGAAGCAGCCCGGCTCATGTAATCAGGCCCTAAGAAACTCGTCATGCTTACAAATTCTACAACTTGGACAGCGAAATTTGTTGGTAAACAAACCCAGATAAATAAAAGCTTTTAGGATTTTTTCAGCGACAATGTTAATTGAATTAGCTACAATTAATATTTCTTTGCATTTTCAAAAGAAAGGAAACCACAAACAAATTTTGTGTTAAAGTTATCCAACACAGCAGCCATGGCGTCAAGTGCATATCGGGAATAACCTGTTGCTCCTGTTGTTCTCCTGTGCTTTGATGGTTCTCCGGTTTTCTTTCCTCCGTAAAAATCAGGCCCCGTACACACGTATCCGGATATTTTTGAATCCGCAACTTTTTCGTTGCGGATTGGCCTTGCGTCAACACGTATTCGGTGATTACGGTCGACGAATCCGCAACTTTAATTTTGAATACGCTTTCCAGAGTGGTATTTATGAATACGCTGTGAATACGGCCTCGTGTGCACGGTCAAATCTATGAAGGCAGATCTTGGACAAAATGTTCGACTCGTCGTTTCGTTATGGCGTTTCGTCGTTTCGTCGTTTCGGCTCACCGATACTCCTAGTCGACTCGTTGTTTTCCGGCGAGGTCGACTCGGCGAATTGCCAGTTCGACTCGTCGTCTTGTCAGTTCGATTCGTCGGCTGGTCTCGTTTGTCGATTCGTCGTTTCGACTCGTCCACTCAGAGGCGCTATAATTCGACGTAAATTACATGAAGTGCTACTTAATTCCATGCACTTATACATGACGCAGTTATTCATAATTTGCTCTGTGCCGAAAATGGATTCTTTGAACAGCTACCTACGGCACAGCATAGAATTTGTGTTGAATCGACTGAATGAGCAGTTCTCTCAAGGTATTGTTCCAGGAGTTCTCTAGGAATATCTATGCTGGGACGACCCCTACATCCTGTAAACTTGAACAACCGCCTTTGTGACGAGTTGTTATCACCACCAAGAACAACAACCATTTCACGAGCTCTTTGCAATGAACACTCCAGTTGAGTGGGAATGTTAAATAACGAAGATGCACGCGCTAGAATATACAAAACTCTGTCAAGGTGTGTAACTAGATATCCGGTTCCATTTTCACTATCATGAAACTGCTCATTCAGTCGATTTAACACAAATTCTATGCTGTGCCGTAGGTAGCTGTTCAAAGAATCCATTTTCGGCACAGAGCAAATTATGAATAACTGCGTCATGTATAAGTGCATGGAATTAAGTAGCACTTCACGTAATTTACGTCGAATTATAGCGCCTCTGAGTGGACGAGTCGAAACGACGAAACGACGAAACGACATGGCGAAACGACGAATCGACAAACGAGACCAGCCGACGAATCGAACTGACAAGACGACGAGTCGAACTGGCAATTCGCCGAGTCGACCTCGGAAAACAACGAGTCGACTAGGAGTATCGGTGAGCCGAAACGACGAAACGACGAAACGCCATAACGAAACGACGAGTCGAACATTTTGTCCAAGAACTACCTTCATACAAATCCGTGAACTTTAAATACGCTGACGTCAAGGTATCACGTTTCAGGGATATAAGCATTCTGTGTCAATGAAAACATCGCAGATTAAAAAATATCTGGATACGTGTGGGAAGAGCCTCACTATCCAAATTCCAATTCGATTATCTGGCTTTCACCGAGATTGGAGCCTCGTGCTCAGTTTCAAAATCAAATTAGATTTAGGCCATGTCCACACTGATGCGTTTTTGTTTGAAAACGCATCGATATGTATGCGTTTTGGCCTCCTGTCCACACTGATACGCTCGAAAACGCTGAGGCCATGTCCACACTGATGCGTTTTTGTTTGAATGCGTTTTCGATAGGTGTAAAAACGCATCGATTGATCTGCGTCCACACTGATACGGATGCTGTAGCGTTTTCAATACGATTCACTTTCAACAGCGTTTTCAAAAGGATCCGTTTTCGATGAAAACGCTCAGTGTTTTCGAGCGTACCAGTGTGGACGAGAGGCCAAAACGCATACATATCAATACGTTTTCAAACAAAAACACATCAGTGTGGACATGGCCTTATAGGTAGATTTTAAAGAGTGGAGCTAAACGAATCGAGCCGTGACATGTATCGGAGTGTTCTTTTTAAAACGAAATCTATATAAACCTATTTCAAAAACGTTGTTGTCTCAGCCAAAAGCAGCAAGCAGCGCGAAAAAAAAAAAAAAAAAGACCGAGACCAAAAGCAAAGTCTGTGGTCAGGATATCAGCTCAGTTTTCAAATACACGTTTGATCTGGTAAAGCATAACAGCCTGCCATAGACTAAAATGACCGCATCTAAATGAATGGATTAGTAAATTACTGCCTTGCGAACTTGGCTTGTTGCTTTCGCCTGCGACGTTTTTGAAAGAAGTGTATACACCTATTTCAAAACGTTGTCACTGCCAAAAAACCTCGCCTACGCTCACTACTTTCGAGCTCTCAGCACTTCTGCGCGTTGTAATTTACTTGAAAGGTGATCTCTACAAAAATCAAACATACGGTGGCAAGCCTCAAAAAATCGAATTCGCTCTTCTTTTGCATATAGGTAGGTCTTAGTTAGATATCAATCGCTGTGTACTTTGTTTTCGAAAATATTATTTTGTTTTCGAGAAAATCGTCGGTGAAACTGAAGTTTCGACTGGATCGTCGAGAGAAGACGCTGAAACGGGTTAAAATTGGCAAACTTTAGAGATAGCTTGTGTAGGCAAAGAACCAAATATTACAATTCTTAAAGTTTCTGCTTGTTGTATGACTCTTTCGCATTGACTGGACGGGATTCCATGCTCATTGGACCATTAGATGATTTTCTGGAATCGAAAGGCTTAAACGAATGCCTGTGTACCATATTGCTAATTAGTATGGTCAAAAGAAAAAAATATTTAAGCATCTGCCTTTCCTCTGATTGAAATGAAATTCATCCTACAAACCAAGGAAGAATGTATCTTTCTAAATCTGTAACGACTAGTTTAGGCAAATCAATTCCAGATCCACAAAAATCTGTTGAATTTGTTAATTGATATTGCAAAAATCACGCTTTCCGATGAAAGCGTGACCACCAATTTTCTTGACACTCAGACGCTCAATTGCCATGAAATTTGCGCTAGAAACTAAGAAAGAAATGTTCTTTCTGTATTCCTAAAGTTTCCGTTGGAGAAACAAATCTAAGTTTGAGTTTGTTGTTCATTTATGCATAAAATCATTTTTGAGAATTGCATGACCGACGGTTTAATTTTTTGGCTAAATGTATAAATACGACGAAAAAGGGGCCGTTAAAAACTGAAAAAGAAACTTATTATCCACATTTTTTAAGCCTAGCTTTTACCAATGGACCTTATTTGGACTTCATAAAACGCCGTTTTACGTGATAGTTGATACGTGCGTGATAATCATATGAATATGTAGACCGCGTGGCACCATGAAATACATAGACTGGAAATAATGGAAAGTTATAGTGGTTGGAAAGGAGGTTATTCCGGGCGAAAGACCGGAGGTCGTCGGTTCGAATCCCAGCGAGGTCGGAAATTAATTTTTCCGAATTTATTGCCAAGAGTCTTTCGCCCGGAATAACGTCCTTTCCAAGCACTATAACTTACCATGATCTCCAGCCTATGTATTTCATGGTGCCACGCGGTCTACATATTCATATAGTTCACTTCAATTACCGCGAACTAATAGAGACTTTAAGCACCGGCACCGGCAACGGCAACGGCAACGGCAACGTGGATACCGAGGGAAAGACTGGGGAGACAACACGGTTGAAATTGTAAACATTAAGCGCACTTGCCAAAACCATAGCGGCGACGGCAACATTTCTAGGTTGTCGATTAGCTTCCATTTCATCGTTGTCTCCTTTAAAGGCGGCCAGAAATCATCTTTTCATTAGTCATTACGAAGGCGGGTGATAGATAACGAAGAATTTTTATTGTTATGACATAAATAAGTGATCAAATCCTGACAACAATTTTTATCAGTGTTTCGGTTTCGATGAACAAGAAAACGAGTGTCTGTCGGAATTTCGTTTCCATAAACAAAATATGCTATTCCTTACTGAGGTATATCAGTTTATTAATTTTTAAGTCAGAATACATGAAGAGAAAGATCAGAATAAAATGAAATAAAGTCCCAATTTGACGCTGTTGTTGCTTCGGAACTCGGCCCAAACAGCGAACATACACATTAAAGTACTGAATTTTCTTGTCAAATTATTCCAATGAAGTGATAACTGCGTACTTTATCTGCGTACTGAATAAAACTTAAGTTGTGAAAATAACATCAGACGTCCTATACCTTTAGAAACGGATGATGGCGACAGGGAATTTAATACAAAGCAGCCCGATCATTTCGCTTCAGCCTTGATTTATATATTTCACTCTACAGCAGGCAAAATAGAGCTTAATTCCTTAATGTCTGCAAACAAGAATACCTGTAAGCAACCTTCAGGCTCTAATTAAGGTTACCGCGTTATCAAATACAAAGATTTTCGAAAAAAGCCTAGGAAAATGGGATTTTCAGACTCACGTTTTCACAAGACGGCAAAATCCTATTTCTCACGTTGCGACGTGACGGCAACGTCAAGATAGACATGCGCACTAGATGAATTGGGTTTTCCCAGTGGCCTCTCCCGTCGCCGTCGCCGTTCCCGTTGTCGGTGCTTAAAGTCTCTAATATCTATTTCACCCCGGCTTTCTCCTAGTCTGACCATGTAGCTCAGCTGGGAGAGCATCGGTAGTACAAATCCGAAGGTCGTGGGTTCGAATCCCAGCGAGGTCGAAAATTAATTTTTTCCGAATTTATTTCCAAGGGTCTTTCGTCCGGAATAACCTCCTTTCCAAGCACTATAACTTTCCATTACTATATGGCTAGTGTTTGTATACGATATAACGCGCACTCTGATTGGCTAAACGAAGCGAAGCGCTAGGGCATTATTCTCCAGTAATGCCCACGGGCCGATTACGGATGATGTAAATTAGGAACAAAAACAACAAAACGTCATCCAAAGGCCACATTTGTTTTATTTACATTGAAAATTGGTACCTCTATAGCAAAGAAAAAAAACTGAAAACACGACCCGAAAACTGTTAGCGAAACATTTGACCTGAGTTTGGAAAAAAATTAATGAATAGATTACCGTGAAGCGACGACTTGTGCTTGAACTATTTTTTTCCTCTTAGAACCGTTATGTTAACCGTATAATAAACAACTTAATCATCTCGACCGTTCGGTCGTTACGGGAAAATCTCAAACTAAGGCCTAGCTGTATTGACCTCGCTATCGCTCGGTCAATACAGCAAGGCCTCAGTTTGAGATTTTCCCGTAACGACCTCACTCTCGGTTATTAAGTAGTTATTATTTCCAGTCTATGCGTTATAATCACGCTACCTTATAACCACGTGACGGCAGTTCACTTCATTTGACTCATTTCTACCATTTCGGCATATATTACATCACTTGTAACTTGATCTCCACATCTAGCGTGGAATTTGAATTTGAATTTGAATATGAAGCACAATTTGTAAAAGATCAACTGTAATCTGTTTCAAAAGACATCTTGTGTGTTGTGTGTGACAAAATTATCTCCGGGTTGGGTGCCATAGGGTTGTAAATATATTTTATTATATGGATGCCAATGTTTTACCAGAAACTAAAATAGTTGTATTTTTGAAAAAATTATGTATCGCAGGTCTCGGATGTGCGCTCGCTTTTCCCCATCTATTTTTATTTCAGTTTGTTCTTAAAATTTTCCTTATAATAAAAAGGACACAGATCACAGATGATGGTAGAATTAAGTCAAACGAAGAAGTTTTTATTCTACGAGAAACGAGCCGTACACTTTCGATGAATCGATGTCACATTTATAAGAAAACTTTTCTGGGAAATTCATTACAATTATCGAAGTAAGGGGTATTATCTATTTTAATAAGATTTATCTTTGTTGTTTAGCTCAAAGCGACATCTTATCAGCTAGCGTGTTTATAACGTACGTATCAACTATCATGTAAAACAGCGTTTTATGAAGTCCAAATAAGGTCCATTGGTAAAAGCTAGGCTTCATAAAAATGTAGATTATAAGTTTCTTTTTTTAGTTTTTAACGGCCCCTTTTTCGTCGTATTTATACATTTAGCCAAAAAATTAAACCGTCGGTCATGCAATTCTCAAAAATGATTTTATGCATAAATGAACAACAAACTCAAACTTAGATTTGTTTCTCCAACGGAAACTTTAGGAATACAGAAAGAACATTTCTTTCTTAGTTTCTAGCGCAAATTTCATGGCAATTGAGCGTCTGAGTGTCAAGAAAATTGGTGGTCACGCTTTCATCGGAAAGCGTGATTTTTGCAATATCAATTAACAAATTCAACAGATTTTTGTGGATCTGGAATTGATTTGCCTAAACTAGTCGTTACAGATTTAGAAAGATACATTCTTCCTTGGTTTGTAGGATGAATTTCATTTCAATCAGAGGAAAGGCAGATGCTTAAATATTTTTTTCTTTTGACCATACTAATTAGCAATATGGTACACAGGCATTCGTTTAAGCCTTTCGATTCCAGAAAATCATCTAATGGTCCAATGAGCATGGAATCCCGTCCAGTCAATGCGAAAGGGTCATACAACAAGCAGAAACTTTAAGAATTGTAATATTTGGTTCTTTGCCTACACAAGCTATCTCTAAAGTTTGCCAATTTTAACGGGTTTCAGCGTGAATTGGATATATGTTTATCCTTTCGGAAGAGACGTCGACAATTACATTTTTGTACAAACACTGATTTTATCACAGTAAAGGTATTGTCAAACTACAAAGGGAAAGAAAAAGAAATACGTTACAATATTTTACAGATACGACTAACTACAGGAATTGCGAAAAGTACAAAAAAAAATAAGTTACACTACTTACAATTCTGGTAGCCTTCTCTTCTCGCTTTATGAAGCGAGGCACGTATCTATTTATAGTTTATAAAAATATGCGTGAAATGTAAGCACGCACGTATTTGTTAATAAAGTTGCAAAAGTATGTAGATTATGCAAAACACAGCGTCTTCTCTCGACGATCCAGTCGAAACTTCAGTTTCACCGACGATTTTCTCGAAAACAAAATAATATTTTCGAAACCAAAGTACACAGCAATTGATATCTAACTAAGACCTATCTATATACAAAAGAAGAGCGAATTCGATTTTTCAAGCCACAATTTTGTTTGATTTTTGCTGACATCCACTCTTAAGGGAGCACTGAAAACTGGCTGATTTATCGGTTAAAAAACGCTGCTCCTCTTTGTTAAGCACCACATACTTTTTCCCCCAGATATTAAAAAACAAGGAACCAACCAGATATATGCAGGAAATGTGAATAATATCCAAAAAGGCCACCTGGTTCCAGCAGCGACCTACTCCTTTGATTGCCTATCCATGGTTTCCACATTCAAATATACCAACGCTGTACCACAGTATGCTGCATTTAATACTGGCCCATGGTGGACGTATGAAAAAAGAGTTAGGAAGTTTGCGAAACTTTGTAGTCTAGGCTGGGGAGATCTCTATCTTCTAACAGGAACCTCACAAGCTGTCCTAAAGCAAGATGGAACTCCTGGTTATAAACAATATGAGTATTTAAGTCAAACCATAGCCATTCCTAATTCCATGTGGACCGCTGGGTGTTGTATCTTAAATGGTGGGGTACTGGGAGGATTTGCAGCAATTGGGAACAATGTTCAGCAGAATCCTAAAATGCACCAGGTAACAGTGGCCGGTTTGGAACAATTTCTAACGGCAGGTGTTGGCAGGCAAGTTAGCCTCTTTCCAGGAATGGATAGGTGTTCTGACGAGTTGAATCAGTATAGATACGAAGAAGGAAATAACCCACACTGGACAAAAGCCATAAACCTCAGTTAATTGATTCATTACTCCTTCTCATTTAGGTCTTCTTTAAAGAATCGGGATGTTCGCATTCTGTTCAGTAGATGAAACTGATTTATTACAGTGAATGTTTACACATTCCGCACATATTGGTAATGCATTGTAAAGAAGTTAAATAAAGTTTCAAAAAGCCTAATAAATAAATGAATTTTAAAAATGACTCAATTGAATAAATCCACAAGTGTCTTAGATATTTTTGAAATGACGAAATATGCTAGCTCGCGTTAAAATCTCTAAGGGCCTGATTACATGAGCCGGGCTGGCCCGGTTAACCGGGCTGGTTTGAGTTTGCCGGGATCTCGGCATGTTTGTTAAACGCAACAAAAATCAACTTCGCGATTACATGACAACCGGGCCAGCCCACACCGAAGCAGCCCGGCTAACCGGGCCAGCCCGCCTCATGTAATCAGGCCCTAAGAGGGCACGGTTTGTAGCCTGCGTTGCGGGGGGTAAGTGGTTGCAAGAGGAAGCCGGACCAAGCGAAAGACGTTTCTTCTCTCCTTCCTCCCCTTTTCCATCAATTGTCCCCTCAAATTCAAGTGCAAACTGATCGGTTTTGAAATGAGGATTCAAACGCAAGGGTGAGGTCTTTTGTTGAAATTAAAGACCCGTGCGTTCGAACTTAAAACTCAGTCACACCCCAATTCCATTGTTTTTTATGGGAGACATTTTGAAATCATCACTTGGTTTTTGCCTGTTTCACTTAACTCATTTACTGAGTCAAGTTTAGTTGTCAAAGTTGTCCTTTTTCGTTAAAATGATGACGTCACAAGTGGTACAAGGGTCGTAGTTTTGCCCCGGCGGTTACGGGTGGCTCGGTAGCGAATGCGTTAAACCGCTGTCTTATTTCAAGTTGTAGTAGATCCCAGAATATCTTGGAATAGTGAGGAGTTCCTTTTCTGCTAGCCAAGCGCTAGCGAATCGCTGAGTTAGTTTTCCCTGTCACAAAATACAGTAAAAACTGAACTTTTGATAATTGTCATGGCTACTGTGGTCAAGCTTTATTTTGAATAATGAGACACTCACTTGTAACCACAAAATCTGCGACAGAAAATTAGCGCATTGGAGGCCCCCTTTCCTTACAACTTTTCACACACGTTTTCATTTGGATTGAAACGACTATGGGGTGGCACTGGAGTTCCAAAACGCGTCGGCAAATTTTCACGATTATTCAGTTTACTATCTTTCTAACCCTCAAATATCTTCATAACACTCCTCTTGAACCTATTCAAACTTGGCAAACATTAATTGAGTAAGCTATTGGAGGTACAAGCTTCCATGAAAATTTTTGGAAAAAAAAAAAGACACTGAGTGCGAGAAACACGGCCACCAGTGGAATAGGTAATGTAACATTACGACGCTATGGCAACTCTGATGACAATATAGCACTAATCATAAGTTAGAGTATGTACTTTTTGCCGTCTTCCCCTGTCCTTTTTTCAAAGCATTCGAATATATGTTTTGCTATTAGCTTTTGTATTTTAGCATTTCCGCTAGGCCGGGTTTATAAGAAACATGAATATTTTGTTAGGTAACATTCTACTTATTTTTATTCCACATTCTTTTTCCAAATAATTAAGTAACGAACGTCTTTTTTTCTGGTAAGCAGGGCATATATTAAGAGGATAACTGTACGCTCGGGGGGGGGGGGGGCAGGGCTTCTTACATGAAATTTTCGCGACACGTTAATTTCGCGATTTTACGATGCGTCTATTTCGCGACACTTTAATTTCGTGATTTCGCGAACTTTTTGTACCTTGAATCACTTTAACTTCGTGATCTTTAGTAAGACCGCGCTATTTAAATAAAAAAATATATAACAAGAGATGCAGCGACGGGTCTATACGAGAACAGTAACAACAAAGTTGTACTGTGACAATATTTTCCACATTGAATTCACGCTCGTTCGTTAATTTTGGTCAATTGACCATGATCTCCATAGTCGTTTCGGGATGGAAGCGGAATCATGAATCATGAATCATGAATCATGAATCATGAATCGTAGTTAAAAATCTTTTAAAAATCACGAATCTGGGAATCATGATTGATAACGACACTGAAGAAAGCTTAACCAAATACATGCATTAATTTAATAATTACTTCCGATCCAGGGAATGTACGAAATCGCTTTTAAAAATCATCAATCATTGAAGTAACCGTTCAAGTTATTTTTAGTTTTTGTTATTCCCTCGAATAGGGTGTTATTTTTAGGGTTTGGGCCATAAATAGGGTATCAGTTTTCGTTTCCTTCTTCCTTAAATAGGGTCAGCCCTCAATTTTATACATATAAAGCAACCGTTGTTTCTATGTGGTGCTGCTTGCTTTCCGTGTAGTTATTTTCCTGATCCGACGCAATTTACCGGTAAGTAATATATTTGTTCCTCGTGATTCCCTTCATAAAGAGAGAGCCCAGAGACGCCCGGAGTGCGCCTGACTAACAGTCGTTTTCAGGTGTGGAAGAAAACGAGGGTCTATTCGTCTTAGTCACACGGCGCACATGTTGTCATCCAGAGACTGAAAAAGCTTTGTTTTACCACGCCTAGCTTCGGTCTCAAGTTTCGCTTTGCTAGCATTACACTGAGCCACTACCCTGGGTCAGGCTAGAAGATTTTTTTCTCTTTGAGGGCGACAAAATTGAGCCGTGAATCTCCATGCGCCATGCGCTGCTCTTATTTTGCGCTTGGGTTGTCTTTGGTAAACGTACGAGACAAGCATAATTAACAGTAAACTGGTGCACAAAAGCACAGGGACTGAACCAGAAAAGTCTTCACAGGCCAAACTCTTTCTGTTAGGCTGCAACCTTTATGTCAGCACCAAGAATCAATCACCAGGGAAATGAAAGCTATGGGACTTTAACATCGTTCCGTTCTCTTTTCCATGCACTTATGCTGCGTTGTAGCGTCGTTCACCTAAGAATACTATCAATAATACAAGCGCAGTGTAGGTAGACTGAGCTCGCACAACACAAGGCGCTTTTGGTTGCTATCCCTCGAGTACTTCGTGCGTACGATCCTTGTTGTTATACCTCAGGTTTATGGTATATCCACACTGGATTAATATGATTAGAAGAAGAGGAAGGAGATGGAGAAAGAAGAGGAGTAGCTTGCAAGATCCCTGCCTCCTTCCTTTGATCATCGCACGTTAGGTACCAGTCATATAAAGGTATAACAGCAAGGTATAACCTAGTGTAAGCTAGTTTTCACGTACGACAGAGTCCGCTTATGCTTACTGCAGTTCTATGTACACACGCGGGCTCTGTTCCTCATATATATCCAGAAGATTAGTGTGATTGCTTAAGCAAGCTGGTTTACACCCCGGATGGGGACCCCTATATTAATGACGGGGGTGCTCGTCGTACCCTTTAGGGGGTAAAATTGAATCTTCTTAACTGCTATTGACACTTGTCAATGTTGGTTAATTTGGTGTTTTAAAATTGGTTTCCCCAGTAAAAGCGGTGGTACCTCTTAGGGTTGAAACTTTAGGGGGGCCACGCCCACTTATCGAGATTTTGATACCTTTTAGGATTTCTTTTCAAAATTTCCGACGAGCACGCCTGTCATTTTTATAGGGGAGTCCCTCCCTCGGAGTTTTCACGTACCACGGAGTCCGCCTACTCTGTCTGGACTCCAGGCTTGCGCGTGATATCCTTGTGGTTATACCTCCGTCGTGAATTTTTAACGAGCCTGAAGTCCGCCGCTCAAATTTTCTTTTTAGATGACGAGATTTCTCAGCTGTCATGTGAGGTGGCGATAGTAGGTGGAGGAATTTCTGGTCTGTATGTAGCCGAAACTCTCCTCAGGTTCCACAAAGAGACAAACGTGTGTTTGTTTGAAAGAAACAACCGATTCGGGGGACGAATGCACGCTTACACTTTTCAGGGAATTCCTGGTATCCCAGTTAGTAAGTGCTTTTGCAAATAATATAAAATTTCCTCTAGTATACATAGTTTTAAAGTATTGCCGAACTGCACATAAGCAGTTACTAGATATATAAGAAGCTGGGAATCACGAGAGGCTGGGGATCATGCACCAGTGGTGAGCAAAGCGAGGCACCTACCGGGAGAC
The DNA here is from genome assembly GCA_948470475.1 of Galaxea fascicularis. NCBI lineage: Eukaryota > Metazoa > Cnidaria > Anthozoa > Scleractinia > Euphylliidae > Galaxea > Galaxea fascicularis. The sequence goes on from OX419337.1 coordinate 11,903,831, forward strand.
CTCTCACATAAAAGGAGTAGGGTGTAAATTGCAGATTTTGGTCTCCTTTAGGTACCATACAGGTATTACTTGAGATTGTGCATTAAGAAAAATCTAAGCAATAAAACAAACAAGGAAACGGCATCATGCTAATGTTGCTTTATGGTTTTATTGGTCCCCTTTGAGGGTTTCATTCTTCTTTTCTGACGACCATTTCCCTCACTTTTATATAAGATTCCCTACCCTGGAGCGACGCGTTTTCTAGATTTTCAAATCGAGGGCTTCAATTTAAGTTTCACAAAGAAAAACGCTTCTTTTAGTTGTCGTGTTTTCCCCCTTTCCCGTGTATGTTTATTTCACTCTTTGCCCTACCATACTATTGCTACAAGCACTATCGAGGATTTAAAAAAAGCGTCTTCGACAATTTCAGTAGTTCGTCTTTATTTTCGATCTGCTGGTTGTCAGTTTCCTAACGTCCTTCTCTTGTTTCCGGTATGTGGTTAGGTCTGGGCGCGTGGCGTGTGGATGAAACCCACTCACTTCTTTGGTAAGTGACTGTCAACGGTTAATAAAACTTGCCGAATTTTTAGTCTCTTTTCAGTTTTTCATTTCAGCAAATGAATGAAATTCAGTTCTTTTGCTTTTACCACTACAGACACTTTTTTAACAATAAATAAGTAAACTTATTTATTTTCTAGAAACTGGACACCCTTTTCTCCCTTAATGCCACCGCAGTTGATTTTTTAAGATCCTTTTTATCATGGTCTGTTTATTCTCTTACTCTCTTTGAGCGACTTGTCCAGCTACATCAGTTTTTTTCTACTCTTCTATTAAAAGTTTTATCATTGATGTATTTTTACTTCATCCTTAGGGAGCTACTTAAACGTTTTGACATCCCAGTCAGCTATCTTGCTAAAAAACATCACAATAGATTGGAGGCGCGGGGGATATTTGCCACTGACAGACCAAGCCTTAAAGAGAAAGCGTTCCCTTCGCTCAATCACGGACGATTCCAGAATGCCACCTTTGACCAAATGATGAGGTATTTATTTTCTCACCAAAAAGAGGCAGGCAAATTCGCAAGCTATGACGACTTTTTCTCAGTATATCTTACGCCCAGAAGGTTTGCAGTTATTTAGGTGTCTTACTGGATGGTTTCCAGACTATCGCAACCAACATCATCCAAGTTCTTTGCTTGAACGGATCACTATTTTTAGAAATTTTAAGAACAACTTCACAAGGCTTGATAGCGGATTATCTGCAATTTCACGAGCTTTACAAAAGTCTGCTGCGAAGCTTGGAGCAAAACTCTTCAAGAACGAACAAGTCAAAGTCATGGAAGAAAATCGGGAAGAGCAATTTAAAATGATAACAGAAAATTATGCTGTAAGTGCAAAGAAGCTAGTTCTTGCCATACCCCCACAGCCAATGAAGCAAATCAAGAGTTCTGTTGCTGAGAAGATTCAAAACGATTCCATATTTCAGTCTGTTGGAATTTCTCTGAGTTTTAAGGGCATCGTTGTGTTTGAAGAGGCTTGGTGGCAATTCAACTCTACTGGAAGTCGATATCTGGCAGACTAGCAAGTAATGCTGTCTACCAGCGGCTGTTTAGGACACATTTTCCCATACAAGTAAGTAGAGCGGGTAGGTTTCTCTATATTTATGTCAAACCACCCTATTTTATTTTCGTTCTTTAACTATCATACACCTTTGTTGAGTGCAAATGTAAATAATTAAACGCCGAAAATAGAGGAGATCGAGCCACAAATCGATCAGTAGTACCCGGATTCTCAAGGTCGAGTCTTGTCGTAACTTTTATCTGCCTCCTTTAATTCAAAGATGCAAAAACTCAGATAACAGCTAATAAACGGGCTTCAACTGAAAACCCGTTGCGCCAAGACCTACAATTCCTCAAAGCTACAAGGTACAAAAGCACGAGATTCAGTCACATGATCACGTGGGACTGCTTAAAACGAGACCAGAGTTCCAAAAGTAACGCTATTCCAGAAAAATGTCAAGCTACAAACAAAAATAATTTGCGACACCCTCCCCCCGTTGACCTGTGGCAGGGTGTCACTGGTCAACAAGTTTACGAATATAGTCTGGATAGATAGCAGCCTCTCTCCTTGGCTTCCTGGCTTCCTCCTGCAATTGATCATCACGAATTAACTCTGAAGTATAGATTAATTATCTTTTCCACCGGACCCATTCGTGTTCATTCGGTGCTACGCGACACAACATTTATATGTACCCTTACTTTCTCTTCCCGGCGATTCACCATCTTAATCGGCCAATAATTTCTCTGTCCGATCTCGTAGCTCAGCCGCCAGAGCAGCGGTAGATCTAATCCGGAGGACGAAGGTTCGATTCGCACTGAGGTCAAAATGATTTTGTCTTTACCTCGTGTGGTTCCCCGATTCCCCTTACTAGGGCTAACGCCCAGTGGGTTTTCCATGGGTTTCATGTAGCACTTTCATCTTTACTTCAGAGTTAATTGCCTGTCCCACCATTTGTGTTCATAGTGCTACGCGGCGCAAAATTTATAGGGTCCTGCCTAGTCCGCAATGATAATAAATATCGGAAATTATGTTTTTGTTTCACGTACTACGTTCACAGTTTATGGCTTTTAGAGGGACTACGTCAGGACGATTTTGTTGTTTTGGATAAACTATGAGGTGGATATCAAATTAATTTTATCAAAAAGAGCAACCCATAATAAGGTAAACTACTGATAAACTATGAGGTGGATATCACATTAATTTTATCAAAAAGAGCAATCCATGATAAGGTTTTTGGTGTTTCTTGTCCAGATAGCATCAAAACTTGAAAAAGTTGGCCCAACCTTTTCAAGTTTCAATCCATTTCCATCCTTGCTGCATTGGTAGCAACAGATGACAGGAAACGGGTTTAGAGTCGTAACAGTCTTAAATAACAAAACTAGACCATTATTTTTGGATCTCAATTGACGGCAAGACATATTTTGAGCTTAAAAGATGCTTAAATAGCGTGACATAGCCCCTTTAACTTTTACGACAATCACAAGTCACGGCAAATAAAAAAACAGCCGATTACGTTTCACGGGAAACCCACTTACTGTTCCTCAGGCTTTCGACCATCTTCTGCATCTCATGCTGGGGAAACAACGTCAGTTCTGACCTTTAGATCGATCCTGGAGGAAAGGTCCTGGGAACTAGGTTGGACGCTCTCGGTCAAATGTGGCAATCGTAGGCGAAACTAAGTTGGACTTTTAAAGAGCCACTGTGAATGAGGCCCAACTCACGGCCTCCTATTCGTTGCCATAGTAGTTAAACTGTTTTAGAGCTCATGCTGCTTCGAATAACTCAAGCCAGCTGGGGTCAATTTAATAAAATTCTCAAACCGTGTTCAAAGCTTACAGTTCGAGTGATCCCTTTACAGGCGACGAACACCAACATCGTGAAATCCAAGATTTTTTCTCACGACCCAAACGGCGTTTTGCAAAGTACTGAGTTCCTGCACTTTTTACAGAGCTCATTGACAAGGTATGGCTGACTACCTCTCCCACTAAGTGCTTACCCAGTCGACAACCAGGATACGATATAGTGAAACTGAAGTGGGTATCTTTTAAGCCTGGTCTGCAGTCTGCATTTTACCGTTAGTTTGCAATTTACTCCTGGGTTGCAGCCTGCAGTCCGCAGTCTGCGTTTTACACTGACCGATTTTTCGTTTCTCCTTTCCCGCGGGAAACGTTTACCCTCGAAACGAAAATAGAACCTGATCGCAGGTTACTATGATCGGCGATCGGTCTGCGTCACGTCGCAGACATTTGGAAACAATGGCGCCAATAGCGTCGCGGACCGAACGCAGACCAATCGCAGACCGTTACGATCACATGGAAACCAGGCTTTAATAAGACTGTAAATGGCAATCAATGAAAATCAGTACAAATATGAAGAATAATCTGTAACCATATCCCCGGGCCACACACAGTAATGTTCAAAAGTAATAACTAATAAGCCGAAAAAATTTGGCGAAAAATAGTTTGGCAAAAATTCGGAACTCTATCGTGTAAAAAACAATTAAGCTATTAAGATTCATTTAACACTATCACAGTTTTTGTTTTCTTGAAATTATATTTAAAAAAATGGTATAATTCAGGCAAATGGAACCAGAGTAGTTTAGCGGTTGATTCCAGTGTGGTGAAGACAAACAGTAGTCACATATACTGTTAACCAACTTTCAGCACTATCTTAGCCCTTTAAATCCTAATATCAGTATGTAAATTCTTCACACTGTTCTCCATACATTTTCTATGGTGATGATGAGGAGAATGTGTTTACTTGTTGATCATTTCTTTTTTTCTCACAACCTTTATGTTTTATTGAGCAGAAAAAAACCCGATGGCATTGCACTTAGACGTCCCAGAAATTGACAAGAAACAATAGAGTGAAGGTAGGAAGGTTTTATTTGGCTAGAATATAAATATTTCCACCGCTACTCGGTTCGTCGGAATGCTAGGTTTGAACGGTATATTAATTTTATATAAACTTCAGTAGTTCAGATGTCACACACCACGCCTGGGCTGCCGGTGATGTGATCGCTGCAATCGCTGAGACAGAAAAATTTCTATCTCGGCGATCGTGGTGATCGAACCGATCGAAATTTTACAAATGGCCTTTGCGCCAGCGAGCATGCCATCATGCGATCACTTGTCCTTTCTTCCACGATCGCAGCGACTGCAACGATCTTAGCGTTCATGTGGAGCCCAAACTACCAGGCATAATAGAAAAAGAACTTACGTATACTCACAATTTAACAAACTTTAAAATTTTAAATTTAAAAAGAATTGTAACTATAATAAAATTGTAAAATCTGTTTGGCTATTATCAGCTATGACTTACTTCATTAATCAATTGTTAATTACTACAAAAAAGCTTGTTCGCAAATCTGATCAGTTTAAACCAACTCAGTATAATTTGAGCAGTGCAGCATAAGTGAACAGAGAATGCATCCAAGTGAAGTAATTGGACAAAAGGTGTCTTCACACTCACTTTAACAAGACAGACCCCTCTGGTGTGGGCTCTTCTTTATGCATCTCGTTTTAACACCTACTGTGGTTTTTTTCTCTTATTTATTCCTAATTTTCTTATTTTACTATGATTCATAATGATTATAACTGAGTGGAGTCCTCTCCACTTGCAACCATAAGAGTGATTAACTAAATCATAAGTGGAATAATTGATCACTCTTTAATAATAGTTTCATTTACTCTGCAAAAGAGAGGGTGAATCTGTATGTTAATAGTTGTGGTACACTCCATCTCTTCATCATTGACAAGTACACATAGAAGAAAACTTTGAACCTACTGCTCAAAGCAACAACACTCAAGAGTTGACCAGTTTTAGAATACGTCACTATTCATCATTGGCTTCTCGCTTGAGAAAAATACCATTTACAGAGTTAGCAAGCACTCATAGTCTACATGAGAATAACTTAAGATTTCCAAATATTACACTTATAATACATTCCTAAAACAGACACAAAAATGAAAATAAATGACACAAAATTGTACATGTGAAGGTTAACTGATGCTTTGCAAAAATGGGACAAACAAGAGATGAAGCAAGAATTAAGAATCTTTTTAAGGAATAAACATACTCTTTTTATATCAGGTTATTCTAACTAACCACCTGATCTACTTTGATATCCACTTAACATGTCCCCCTACCCATCCCAAACCCCGTTTGCCCCCCCACCCCCATCCACATGGATAAAGTTATATAAGTTATAAAAAAGAGAGATAACAAGCTCATTAAATTTGTGCACAATAATTATGCAATAGACCACAAATGTCTATGGTTTCTACACTGATAAACCACGCAATATGTTGGAAGATCACAAGACGAATTTGTAAATCACAAGCCGCATGCGATTTATGAATCCGTAGAAATTTGTAGCCTATTACTTTTATATAATAATTCAGAAAACGCGTGCAATTTCCATGAGTTTACTGGCACAATAAACCATAGCTGATTGACCAATCAGAGCGTGCACATTGATTTGGTTATTATATAATTTCAAAGAAATATGCCTATTAAAGTCTATAACTGATCATTTCGTATAAATCTGTTTCCCTCAGATTGTTTTCCAAAATAGATGTATCTGCTGCGTCCAAAGGTGCCTTTGTGGTCCCCTGGAGTAATCGAATTGCTGGGTAATGGAGAGTATGCTGATTTCTCCTCTGAGCTTTCTTGCATTTGAGACACCTGTAAATGAACAGAAAAAAGAAAATTGCAGATATCATAGATAATACAGCCATACACACCTACAGGATACAGTTCTTTCTGTCCAAAAATTGCTTGACAAGACGTGTGGCAGTTCTTAAGCCCCGTAAAACTGTTGGCTTTCATGATTACAACAGTGTTTCATGGTAGTAGTACAACAACATGACTGTTCAATATGTAAAAGCTTTAAAGGATAGTATGAAGCAAAAGAACCTTCTGTAAGAAAAAACAGAGCCTGATACAAGTCTTCCATGGAACATCTACCACCCACCTTTTTGATTGATTGACATTTCTTAAAATCAGCCAATCAAAATTACTTCTCCAACACAATACTCGCGAGCTTTCAAGTGGAGTGCTGGATGCCATTATTGGTTACGTAAACTTTCCTTCGCAAACCAGAAATTACTGGGAAAACGGACAGTTTTGGTCTCACAGAAAGCTCTTACTTATTATAAACTTTGTGCACGTTGGCAGGGACAATCTGTGTTTTGAGAGCCCATGAGAAGCTTGGAAACTTTTTTGAATAGTGAAACAACACCGACTTCAGCTGAAAAAACTTTGATTTCAAATACGCCTATTAAACAAGGTGAATTTTGTTGTTGTTGCTGATGTACATTATATTCTCTTCATGTTCAGCTTACTCTGTCATGCCACCCTTTCTATGCATATTTGTAAAGAAGAGACAGTGTTGTGCTATTTGATGAAGAAAATTACATGGGTTATAGAGATTGGATTTTACTTAAAAGCTTAAATTTCATGTCTAGCTTTGGCTTCTGTTCATATTTATTGTTTAGTTTGCCTCACATCATTTTGAAGTCTCTGCACTTTTGACTTCAATTATCTGTTTATCAAATGCAGGCCAAACTTTGCTTCCCAGTTGAGTTCCATTTCTGTGTGTGTGGAAATTATGTGGTCTTTTATTTTAACACTGGACTCTTGTCACTTTAAGAGCCAATGTCGGAATATATCGAGAATCTCAAATCAGTTCCAAAAAATCAGATTTTTGCTAATATCACTCAAACAACCCTTTGAGTGAATTATTTCAAGAAATGGTATTAAGGAATCCCCAAGCGCTTTACATTTTAAGAAATTTAGAAAAGTTCGAAAATTCGCAAAAAATACAATTTTTATTCATGAAATTAGTCTAAATTTCCAACAATTTTAAAGAAACATTACGGACGCGCAAAGGCTCCTATTGACTTCATCTTCCTCTCATGTTTAGAAGACTTCCAAGGCTTTAAGACTGTGTAAAACGATTTAGCAATATGATTTTAATAATATAGTTTCTGGCCTTCGCTGCGTACCCTCTCCTTGCATGTCGTTTCGAATGTGAAAGGAATGCCCAACTTTACCCGCCCAAAATCGATCCTGGTATTTTGCAAATTGAAAAAACAATTATACTACATAAAAAAAAGGAAATTTTGTTTGTAAGATCTGACGTTTAAGCTCTGCCAATTAAAACGCTGCCGTGTAATAAAATTTTAACTGGAGCCACTCGGACGCCGTACGCAACAGAAAGTGAATGTAGACAAAGCGAAAACAAATGTAAACAAAGGGAAGAAAATCGCACGAAAATCATTTCTGTCTCATAGAATCACATGGAATTGACAAAAATAACTTATTCTAATAAGTCTCTCTAGCTGACAAGCGAATTAAGCAATGTTTTCTGTCGAATAATCGGAAAAAAATATTGAAAGAGCAATCGAAAGTAAAAGGTCACGCAATCGGCCGAGTTACAGTGACACCTGTTGGGTAACGCAAGGAATAGATCATTTCAAGTCCAACAGCCTTCAAAACGACTTTCAAAATTTCTCCAAGAAGCTATTAGAGCTTTTCTAAATAAAACTAAAAAATGAAGGTTATCTGACGACTTTTCTACGGAATATTATGTGTGTGCTATCAGAAGCATCAATACGCTGCAGGCTATCAACGGAACGGAAGAGATATTGTACCCTCATAAACAAGTTGTTGGTTTTAAAGATATAAATGATAATCAGCCCCAATAACTACATTTATCCCTCGCTGAAAAGCTTTTAAAGTGGGAATATCTTTCAGCTGACAGTTGAGGTTTGTCCTGATAGTGACTACTAAGCGTTAGGCGACCCAACCACACATTAGAGTCGAACCTCTCCTTAACGGGCACCTTGGGGACAGAGGAAAGTTGCCGTTGTGGACAGGTGGGCGTCATAGGGAGGTAGGGGTGAGGACATTTTATTGTTAAAAAACGATGGTTGTAACATATAGAAAAGTAACACAATAGTGATACATATCAGTACAAAAACGACCAAAAATGTTAATAAAACAAAACAAGGGAAAAGTAAGTACATCAGTTTGCATACGCTTCATCTTACGCAGCAGTGATGTCTTTGTCGCTTCGTAAGATACCTCGATTGGCTCATTTCTGACTTTGTTCCTCCAGTCAACATGACCATTTACGATGGAAATTGGGTGTTTTGTATAGTTACACTCTCCTTAATTAACTGGCCGTTGTCGAGAGGTTTACTTTGGCAGTAGCGCCGCGCTTTAGTGACCTTTGCCGTTGTGGAAAGATGACCGTTGTAGAGAGGTTAAAATAAGAATGATTGTATAGACCGTTTGCCTGGACAAAAATAAATGACCCTTATACTTAGGTGGCTGGCATTAGTAGAGGTTCGACTGTAGTTGGCCAGTTTATTTCAAGATAAAGGAGGACAAGTTACTGTTTACTCTGCGTGTTCCTTTCACTCTCGCAGACTTAAGTGCAAGCAGTGGCTTTGGTACCGAGCCTGTTACTTTTCCTGTTCGTCATCTGATCCAATACCATAAACTGCCGCTTATAAACCCTGGGCTTATACATCTTCTTACTAGGTTTTAAGAGGGCTTATAAATGAACGGAGGGGCCTATATCCGAGACGGCTTATAATCGGAATAGAAAATACGCTTCGAAACAAGCTATAGCAGTGCTGATCAAAAGACGTTCTGCTTTTACTGGTTTTCAATTAATCTTCAAAACGTTATAAAGAAACTCAAGAAAGTGAGCGAGAAAAGGCTAAAGATAACATAATTGGTCTCCTCCCCGACGCTTTGGCACAAGTTGTTTGTCCGCTGGCTAGGATTTTAAATAAGGGGAGGGCGTCGGACCGCTCGAACGCCTCTGGCGCGCAATTTGGTACGGTTGTCTCTTTAGAGCCATACAAAACAGCTCCTTTCAGAACCCCAACGCAAGGAAAGGTCTTGACCTACATGATTTTAGTGAAATCTTTTCTGACATAATTTTTACGCAGTGCTCCAGTCCAAATTCCAATTTAAGTTTTGGTTTACTTTGTATTTATTAGTGACTATTCTTCACTTTGGATGGACCACTTGACAACTAGCACATATTACTACTTCAGTCTACGCGAGCTAGTTTTAAATTCTTGATTGGTCCATCGGTTTATACCAGGTGGAGCCAGGAGGCAAACTTCCGCAGCTCGCTGAGAGTTTGGTGATACACCGTCGCACCATCACACCGTTGCACCGTTGATTATGGAGAATAATCATAATCAGTGGCAAATACGTACTGTGCACACAAACAAAGCCCTGGTTGATTGTATGCGTTAGGTTGAAGCTTGTTAAGTGTTGTACAGCAATACTACAGTAATCACTAATCCCAGTGACAGGGACATATGATTAAAATCTCATGGGATGCATCCAAAGAAGAAACTACTAATCGGGAAAAACGGTAGTTAGGGAGTGAAGCCAGCACTACCTAAAAGTAGCCGCAAACAAATTAAACATCGTCCGTTACCTGCACGTGCAGGTAGAAGTTTCACTTTATTGTCCGCAATGATGGATCTTTACTTATGCCACACACCTCAAGATGTCTTGTAATGTCTCGTTCGCATTTTGCGAGAGACGAACGTTCAGATAGACCAGGGCAGTCCTGGCTAACATTGCGAGTAGAATTACCGATGTACATCTATTGAATTTCTAGTAACTCGCTAAAGTCGATTTATACAAAATACAAGCCAAATTTATACAAGCAAGCTGCAGAGCCTTACCTCACGAGAAAATCGATAAACACTGAGTGGTCACTGTGTAAATATCCAGGACGAACGGCAAGTGTCAGCTGAAGACCATTCTTACTTCAAAAGCTTTTCAGCGAAGGATGCATGTAGTTATTGGAGCTATGCTGATTATCAAGGTTAAACTCCTGTTGATATGATTCATTTGTATGTTGATACCTTTTGGGCTTGAATACTAGCAATTGTTTTTCAGGGTACGATATCTCTTCCGTTCCGTTGATAGCCTGCAGCGTATTGATGCTTCTGATAGCACACACAATATTCATCAAATAACCTTCATTTTTTAGTTTTATTCAGAAAAGCTCTAATAGCTTCTTGGAGAAATTTTGAAAGTCGTTTTGAAGGCTGTTGGACTTGAAATGATCTATTCCGTGTGTTACCCAACAGGTGTCACTGTAACTCGGCCGATTGCGTGACCTTTTACTTTCGATTGCTCTTTCAATATTTTTTCCGATTATTCGACAGAAAACATTGCTTAATTCGCTTGTCAGCTAGAGAGACTTATTAGAATAAGTTATTTTTGTCAATTCCATATGATTCTATGAGACAGAAATGATTTTCGTGTGAATTTCTTCCCTTTGTTTAAATTTGTTTTCGCTTTGTCTACATTCACTTTCTGTTGCGTACGGCGTCCGAGTGGCTCCAGTTAAAATTTTATTACACGGCAGCGTTTTAATTGGCAGAGCTTAAACGTCAGATCTTACAAACAAAATTTCCTTTCTTTTATGTAGTATAATTGTTTTTTCAATTTGCAAAATACCAGGACCGATTTTGGGCGGGTAAAGTTGGGCATTCCTTTCACATTCGAAACGACATGCAAGGAGAGGGTACGCAGCGAAGGCCGGAAACTATATTATTAAAATCATATTGCTAAATCGTTTTACACAGTCTTAAAGCCTTGGAAGTCTTCTAAACATGAGAGGAAGATGAAGTCAATAGGAGCCTTTGCGCGTCCGTAATGTTTCTTTAAAATTATTGGAAATTTAGACTAATTTCATGAATAAAAATTGTATTTTTTGCGAATTTTCGAACTTTTCTAAATTTCTTAAAATGTAAAGCGCTTGGGGATTCCTTAATACCATTTCTTGAAATAATTCACTCAAAGGGTTGTTTGGGTGATATTAGCAAAAATCCGATTTTTTGGAACTGATTTGAGATTCTCGATATATTCCAACATTGGCTCTTAATAAGATCAGTCCTCAGTTGTCTACAGAGTAGCTAACATAATCCAGCAAATAAAAAGTATCACTCAATTACAACAAATTTTCCACCACCTAACAATGTTTTAAGCAAGTAAAGCCCATGATCATGCTGAAGGATGTCCTCTTCCCTTGAGACCAGACAAAGCAAGAGCAGATCAAAATTAACATCTGCAAAGACCTGGGCCAAAAGAACATGTCTAGTTAACACAGGACCAAGGATCCTGAACAGGCTATAAAAGTCATATTCAATGTCTTTCTGAAAAATATGGAGGACATTGACTTAGTATCAAAATCCCCAGAGAAATAATGAATTGTAAAAAACATTTGCTACAATCTGCACAGTACTGTCATTCAATGGATTTCTGGAAAAGGTTTTGTAGTGAGAGCTAACTTTGATACCCTTTTCAAGCAAACCTACATCTCATCAGTTTATCTTTTCATAACTTAAAAGTTCTATAGTTTTCATTTAGTATAGCGATCTTTGGATTGCTTTCACTGATGTGACTGCACCAGGACCAACAATTTTTGCAATGGAACTTTTGACTCTTTTGTTGAAGATGTTGTCCTACAATTTAGTCCGGGTTTCAAATTCACTGCCTTTCAGTGTTTTAGACATCACTGTGACCAATATTCTTGGCATTTTCAGTCTGACTGATTAAATAAAGAAATACTGCAGCTTTTTACCTTTCCATAATAAATGTTTTATGGCTGGGTGCTGTAGTATAACCTACCCCATCGATGTGATATGTAGACGAGAATTAACCATACACACTGTAGATCAGTTAAGAGCATTTGACTTGCATATGGTCATTCCTAGAGCTACTCGTCTTCATCTGGATTTGCATGAGATCGAGGTGAAGTGCTCCAGATACACAATTAGATGTCCCAACATGGTGGCCAAGAGGTATTAACTCAAATGACATCGACCACTACCAATGTGACTAATTTTGGCAATGGCGTGATTAGTATATGCGTTCTCCTTTGTCAAACACAACTACCGTACTTTTTTTACCTCAAAATCCATGTGCAACATATTACTCCTTAAATTGGAACCTTTCGTTCTCCGCTAATTGAGAAGACAAATTAATAGAAAGCCTAGGTTGTTTTGTGTTTTAAAACTAAATTTCAACAACCTTTTTTAGGTTCCTCATTGTCTGTAATGGCAGCTCTGTCATGAAGAATTCTGCGAGAGCCTCACAGACACGCATCTCTTCCAGTTATTAAATCAGCCAACCAGATTTTGTCCACATTCTGGACAAAGACAGAGTCATGTGAGACTTTGTATCAGGCCCAATTGTAGCAAGTGCTAACATAAGTAGACATTATAACAGCGACGCTACAACTGGGCCTGATTGCAGGTTAGAATGAAAGCCAATTAATAACACTTTCCTGTATCAATGGTCATGACACAGCACAAGGTGGTAGTAGCTTTTGAGTCTACAGATGAAATACTAAGGTGTAACCACTCAAATGAAGGCTCACTCACCATGTCATCACCTGTAGGAGCCACAATTTTCATGTAGGCACCCACTCTCTCAGCCTCCACCTTCTCCCTCTTCTTAACAGGTTTTGAGTCCAGAAAGTTCAAGTTTGGAAGGCGGTAAAGCACATAGTACCTGGTAAAGATTGGTAACAAACCAGAAAATCCCTTAATGTGCTGTTTATTAACATTGTCATCATCATCATTATTACTGAGGTGACTAGAAGCAAGAGCTATATTGAATTAAGGGCCTTAAAGTACCAACAACAACAATGGCAACAGCAACAGTAACAGGAGAGGCCACTGGGAAAACCCAAATCATCTAATGCGCAAGTCTACCTTGGCTTTGCCGTCACGTCACAATGTGAGAAGTAGGATTTTGCTGTCTTGTCAAACTGTGAGTTTGAAAATCCCATTTTCCTAGTCCTCTTTCAAAAATGTTTGTATTTGAGAATGCAGTAACCTGAATTAGAGTCTAAAGTAGCTTACAGGTATTCTTGTTAGCAGGCATTTGGGGATTAAGCTCTATTTTGGCTACTGTAAAGCAAAATATATATCAACAGATCAAGGCTGAAGTAAAATGAGATGATTTTGCTGCTTTGTGTGAAATTTGGGAATATTTTCCTGTTGCCCTCATCTGTTTCCAAATGTAAAGGATGTCTGATTTTATTTTTACAACAAAAGTTTTCAAAGGGTATGCAGATAAAGTATGCAGTTATCACTTCATTGGAATGACTTCACCAGAAAATTCAGTACTTTGTGGTGTACATGTATGTTCACACTATTTATATAGGCCTTTATTTCATTTTATTCTGATCTTTCTCTTCATGTGTTGACTAAAAAAAACTGAGGTGCTTCAGCAAGGAATGGCATATCTTGTTCATGGAAACAAAATTCCTATGGACACTTGTCTTCTTGTTCATTGAAGCTGAACCAATGATAAAAATTGTATGGTAAATCAGGATTTGATGACTTATTTATGACAGAACAGTGAAAATCCTTCATTACCCATATACATGTATCACCCGCCTTTGTAATGACTAATGGGAAGGTAACTTGTGGCTGCCTTTAGAGAAGACAACGATAAAATGGATCCTAATCAAGGTTCCAAGAAAATTTGCTGTCGCCTCTGTGGCTTTGGCAAGTGTTTATTCAACCGTGTTGTCTCCCCAGTCTTTCCCTTGGCATCCACATTGCTGTTGCCACTGCTGATTTTGGTGCTTAAGGTCCCTGTGGTCTAAAAATTTAAACACTGCTGCTATACATCATGTAATTACATTTCATAACCACCAGTAGCATGGACTTAGTACACATGCTAAATCATGATACTTGACATTATCTAAAGACTTTGCTTTGCAATTAACAAAACAAACATGTATACCTGTACCGCTGATAATCCTCTTCATCCCGGTGTGAAAATGAAAGTTCATTTGGACAGGCCTGGTTGCTAAGCAAACTGAGATACTTTAATGAAGGCAAGTTATTTGCAATTTTATCCAACAACACATCTAGATTGGCTATGTATTCACATTAAGGAAAAAACTTCTGCTGGGCAGTGGAATTAATTTCTCTCCACATTTGAAAGCTTTCATGCAAAACCAACACAGGAGGTTTTTTTTTCTGACTTTTGTATCACTTTTTTAGAGGCAGACTTCAATAACAAAGCAATCATCAGACATGCATGCTACACATGTGTACCTTAAATTGCAGAAATAGGAGGTTAAACACATGAAAATGGAAACAAAAACACTTAATTTAATTCAGATTTACTGTTTACTGGACAGTAGGTGGAAAAAGCTGTGCAAACGTTCTTCATGAGAAACTGGATTGCAACCCCTCATGACTAGATGCACTTAAAAATGTGTTAAAACATAGGATTAAAAGGATATTCTGTTCTTGTTTAAAGTGAGTGTATGCAGATGAGCCAGTTTTGGAATTTCCATGTCATCTCCCAGCTGATTGTTATCAAGAATAAGTTCTTCCAAATTCTCAAAACTTTGGAGGCCACCAAGTGATCTAAGGAAGCAAAACCAAAAATCAAAATTATTAATAATAACAACAACAACAACAACAACAACAATAATAATGATAATTGTGCTACTGAATAAGGAAGGTAAATCCTGCCTCATCATCTGACATTAAGCCTCATCATTTGATGTTACTTGGGTACTTAGCAAAGAAAAAGAGAAGATGATTTGAGAACTATCATAACTTGAAGAATGAGATCAAGCGCACCTGAAACTGTCGATCAGTCCAGGTCATCCAAATAGTTAGTGGTACACCGGGGACTTCTCAAAGGGATTTGAAAACTGGCTAAGCCAGTTGGGAATGTATGATCATGAGGAAAGTACTAGGTACTTGAGAATGAGCTTGATTGGTAGAGAATGAATAGGTGGTGCAGGTTGATCTATACCACAGGCTGTGACCTGATATTCTGTATTATTTCCTGTATGAGCAGTCACTTACCAATAATAATGACATTAACAACAATAATAATAATAATACTAAAGATAATGAGTGAAGAAAACCTTTATTACAAAAATCAACTCTCAATAAAATTGTACACATACCTAACTTGTGTATACAAAAGTAAAACAGTCATATTCTAAGTCATGTGGTACAAGAATTAATAAACATAATGATAAAGATAATTATGATAATAATATTAATATTAATGATAAAAATAACAATTAAGAGATACATTAAGGATTTGAACATGCATTGTGCAATCACCTCAGCTGATTGTAGCTTAGATCCAATATCTTCACCACTTTGCCATACTTTTGGCCAATAATTCCTGGAATACTCTCAGCCTCTTGTCCCACATAGGACAACTACAGCAGATAAAATGCAATACTGTTTGAGTTTCATTTTTTATAGAAAGCAACCCTGTAAAGGACAGTGGTTCAAATTTATAGCAATGGCACCTCTGTGAAAATAAACAACAGTTCTTAATGGTGAGCTCCAAATTGTCTAACCACAATCAAAGTATCAAAGTAGCTACGAGCCACTGAACTTGGAAAATTGATTAAAAACCACTGAAGTATCACATTACAACTACATATAGGAGTTAGACGATCTCAACCTTACTCCACTTATTCAACACAACTGTGAATGAAAAAAGACTGTCTGTATTTATATCTGTAATTTGACTGTGTAAGCAAAAATACAGATGTCATTCTATAAATTTTGGTCCAAATGGTCATTCAACTAATTCTTAAAAAGCAAACAAAAATTAAAAAAACAAACAACATACACCTTGTTCCAAAATGGTTCCCATTCTAATATTCTTTTGTTTTTATTCAAATTAATATTCTTTTGAATTTTGCTCTTAAGAACAAGGCAACAATGGCGAATTTGAATAAAAACAAAACAATATAAGAATGAAAGCCATTTTGGAATAAGGTGTATGTTGTTTGTTTTTTAATTTTTTGTTTACTTTTTAAGAATTAGGTGAATGACCATTTGGATCATTATTTATAGAATGACATTTATATTCAAAACATCCAGCATCATCTTCCCTGGTCTTAACAAAACCTAAGCTCCATTTTTTGCGCAGCATTAGGTTGTGTTAAGGAAGATGAGGGAATTCAAACATGAAACAGTCTTTCATCCCTTTATGACCTCCGCATCCTCTTTTTTGACCACCAATCTTTTGTTAGGATTATATCTTTAAACACCAGACATCAGTGAAACCATAAGATGGCATGTGGACTGTTAAGGTTGGTGTTTTTTAAGAATGAATTAAGGTGGTGCTTTCAACTGTTTATCACTTTACGTCATTCTTAATCAAAATCCCTTCTTCCTGTTCCCTGTTTCCTCCTCCAACAACAACAACAACAACAACAACAATAACAAACAGAGAAGCAACAATGACAGCAAACAACAACCACAAGAAAAGACCCAAAGATACATGCAAGCCTCTTAAAATTCCACAGTTAAGTCTTTCAAAATGAAATACAGTCATGGTTAATATTTGGAAAAATATATTATACAATTATCCCATAAATCATGGTGATGCCGCTCATCAATACAGTGAAACCCCTACTAGGCAGCTAAGCTCGGGGAAATGGATAGTGGCCACTTAATGGGGTCTTGCCCCTTTAATAGAGGTAAAAAAACTATAGAAGAACCCTCATCGGGACTTTGATTACTGGCCGCCTAAAAGGGGTGGCCGGTCGACATTATGCAGTATATTTGTAAGCTTACGATTTTCCTACGCATAATCACAACCAATCACTGTAAAGCTTAACTTGAGAAAATATTTACCTGTGGGTTTGATAGTTCTGAGATTTCATGACACTGTTCCGCATTATCCGCACATAGTGAGTCTAGTAAGCTATACAAATTTTGCAAAAAATTTCACCGGGAAGCACTTTTTATCAAAGCTTAGTGAAAGCTTCAAAGATAAGAGACTTGACTTTCATCTTAAGTTTATGGAAATCGCATCGCAATTTGGCCAAGAAACTTTCGCTCATATTTTTAGATCATAAAAAGGACGAAATGAAAATCTTCTGTCCACAAATCGAACCTGAAAATGCCACCTGCATTACAAATCATATGATTTGGGCTTAGACATTTTTCCGAATCCATCGATCTACAGTGTTCGGGCATGCATTTACAAGCTGTTACAAGTCACGTCAAGCATTGTTAGTTAAATTCGGGCTAAAAACAAAAAATGGAATATTTTTATGTTACCTGAGATCCATTAAGTACTACAGAACCCTCCGAGTTTTCCATCTCGTGAACAACAAGTTAACCGCAGCCCTAGAGATTCAAGATATCGCCATATTGTTCTGGAATCCCCCCTGCCATGGCAAGTCCGCTGGTCATGTGGAACGAAGATGTTACGTCCCGTGACACTCTGTGATTGGCTCGCAAAATCCGCACCACTCAGATGGGACTGGTCCCAACTCCCAAATGGATCCGACCCGATCTTGGAACAGACCAGTTTTGTTCACACGGGACCGTTTCGTTTATGAACATCAGGCCACACGGGACCAGTCGAAAAATGAGCAAAGCAGCTATTTTTAGCAGTTAAAGTGCTTAAGTGATTATTTGAAAGGCCTTTCAAAGTGAGCAAGAATTGTAGTTTCCTTTTTGAAAGATCTGCTCTCATTCCCGATAGTTTCTGGTTAAAAATTGATGACGCCATCAATGGTTCAAGTAAGGAGATAAATAACAAAATTGATAATATCTCTGGAAATATTTGAGTGATGCCATTCAAACCAGGCTCCAGTAATGAACGTCAGGAAAGAACCAAAATGATCCCTTCTGTGTTGTTGCCATGGCAACACTGTGGGTCTCAGGCCTTTTTTTCCATGAATTAAATATCCCCAATTTTGAACAGATGAGGAGTGACAGATGGTCTTACTTGAAACACACGTGATACCCATATTACCTTGCGTCTCTTAACTACCTCATCACAGGTGAACAATGCTTAATTATGACAAAAACTTGGAAAGTGAATCTTGTATGAAATAAAAGGGGTAGTTTCTAAAAAAACTGTGGTGCTGCGTCGGTAGTGAAGTAGTAATTTGGTATTATCAACAGAATTGATAAATGTAAATTGACCACCGTACAGGGATTCTAAAAGCTGACGTTTCGAGCGTTAGCCCTTCGTCAGAGCGAATCGAGGAATTATGGGCTGTGTGTAGTTTTTATAGTGGAGTAGGAGCTACGCTATTGGTGGTAACATGGCAACGTGAAAAATAGGAATACATTAGTTAAATGAAAAGCGTTCGTTAATACCGTGGGGATTAAGGGTGCCGATTTGGAAGATGAATTTTTGTTCCAGATTCTTGCGGCTTTCCGTCGTACTTTGATGTAGGGAAAGGCCGCAGATAGCCATGTGTTGTTTGGAGTGATTAGGGAGATTAAAATGACGAGCGACTGGTTTAGATGCATCCTTGTCATTCTTCTCAACATCGCGAAGGTGTTCGCGGAATCGGTCGCCTAGTCGTCTTCCTGTCTCGCCAATGTATAATTTATTGCATAACGTACAGGTTAGGCAATAAATGACATTTGCGGAGGTACGTGTGAAACGATCAGTGATCTTAACAGATCGCTTAGGTCCCGATATTTTGCTAGTGTTAAGAATGAATTGACAAGTTTTACATCGTGAGCGCGCGCATTTGAAAGTGCCTGGTTGCTCGTTAGTTTTAAATGCACTTCTAACTAAAAAGTTGCCGACGTTTTTGTCGCGTTTGAATGAAATTAGTGGAGGTTGCGAAAAGATTCTACCAGTCTCGGTATCATTTTGGAGTAATTTGAAGTTATTTAGAATGATACTTTTGACAACATGATTATGAGGATGAAACGTGAGGGTGAATTGAATTCTGTCGTTCTTATCCTTTTGTGACGTTTGTAGTGCTGACTGTCGATCAAATTGTTGGGCGCGATGATGGCCCGCTTTGACCACGGAGGCAGGGTAGCCACGTTTTTCGAAGAACTGGCACATCTCCTCTGATATGCTGGAAAAATCAGAGTCATCACTACATAGACGTCGAAGTCTAAGAAATTGAGAATAAGGAATGGAGTTCTTGACATGTGATGGATGTGACGATGAATACAACAAAAAACTGTGAGAATCTGTAGGTTTGTAGTGCACACTGGTACATAAACCGTTGCCATTGATAGAAACTTTGATATCTAGGAAAGCCAATGAAGTTTCCGAAATTTCCCAGGTATATTTAAGAGCCGGATGAAAGGAATTAACGGAGGTTATAAATTGATCGAGTTCTTGTGTGCTGGATGAAATAGCGCCAATGCAATCGTCAATGTAGCGGCCGTAGAGTTCAGGTTTCGGACCGTTGTACTGATTAAAAAATTGGTGTTCAACATAACCTACAAAAAGATTGGCGTAGCTAGGTCCCATTCTTGTGCCCATCGCTACACCATTAATTTGTTTGTAATAGTTGCCGGCGAATGAAAAACAGTTAAGTGTCAGAACTAGTTCGGCAAGGCGGAGTAGCGTTTCCGAGCTTGGTTCTTTGACAGTGCGTTGATCGAAAAAGTGTTTAAGTGCTTGAAGACCTTCGCTATTGGGAATGACTGTGTACAGATCACTGATCGTTTCACACGTACCTCCGCAAATGCCATTTATTGCCTAACCTGTACGTTATGCAATAAATTATACATTGGCGAGACAGGAAGACGACTAGGCGACCGATTCCGCGAACACCTTCGCGATGTTGAGAAGAATGACAAGGATGCATCTAAACCAGTCGCTCGTCATTTTAATCTCCCTAATCACTCCAAACAACACATGGCTATCTGCGGCCTTTCCCTACATCAAAGTACGACGGAAAGCCGCAAGAATCTGGAACAAAAATTCATCTTCCAAATCGGCACCCTTAATCCCCACGGTATTAACGAACGCTTTTCATTTAACTAATGTATTCCTATTTTTCACGTTGCCATGTTACCACCAATAGCGTAGCTCCTACTCCACTATAAAAACTACACACAGCCCATAATTCCTCGATTCACTCTGCCGAAGGGCTAACGCTCGAAACGTCAGCTTTTAGAACCCCTGTACGGTGGTCAATTTACATTTATCAACTCTGTTGATAATACCAAATTTTTCTTGTATGAAATAGACCGGGAAGCAGAACTGCTGCCATGGTAACAGCACAGTGGGTGTCATTTTGTGTCTTACCTGACGTACATTACTGTGCCAAGTTTGAATGGCATCACTTAAGGATTTGGAAGTCCAGAAATCGGATCTTATCAGGAACGGATGGACGGTACGGTTAGCAGGTCTCGTGTGAACAAAACACCTATCCGTCACGATTGTTAGATCGGATTCATTTGGGACCGGTCCCGTGTGAGTATAGCCTAAAGCAATTATTCTGACCAATCACAAAAGACTGAAACGAAGCATTTACCTGCAACTGGCGTAAAGCGCGGGAAAATGCGCACGTGAATTCGCGATTGGTTTTGGTTTTGCCTCTCATTGGTTGAGAAAATGGCGCAAGTTTTACTGGCCAATCACAGAGCGGAGGAATGCGAAACCAAATTAAAGCAAACGCATTGTACTTTCGAATTAAGCCATTCTAATAGAGGATTTAAACCTGCAGTAGCATTAGGTTAGAAATGAAAAAATAATTGATGATTTAAATTTATCGCTCTAGCCAGTGAAAACCAAAACCAAAACCAATCGCGACTTCCCAATGTAATTACTCTGACCAATTGTTGCAGATGCAGATGCAAACGGTGCAATATGAACCGATCAGAAAGCGAAGCAACTACATGTAGCCGGCATGAAGCGTCAGAGGCGTGGCAGTGGAAGTCGTAATTGGTTTTGGTTTTACCTCTCATTGGTTGAAAATGGTGGCGCAAGTCACAGAGTGAAGTAAAGGAAAACCAACGCGAATTTCATTCGACACTCGAATGAAATGGCTCCAACAGTCGTGGTTAAGTTTGAGTGGTTGTGTTTCGAACGGTCTCGTTCCCTTAATCAGCGGTCGGGAACTAACGAGATTGGAACAACATGCACAAGCAATGGGCAAAATGTACATATTAAACTGGCAGAACCATCGACTAAGAAATTTATTATCCCACTGCAAAAATTTCTCGCAATTATTTCTGTATTTTTACTAGTATGCATCTTTTCAATGGGGATATAAAACCCATCCGCGTCTGGCGTTGGTTAAGAGTCGAAAGATAATGATGTGAGTACAGTGGCACGCTAAAAACAAGAACGCAGTCTCCATCGAAGTTTCTTGGTAGCCGTGTGAAGTTTCTTGAAAAGTTTCTTGACAGCCGTTGTAGTGAAAATTCAGTTCTACAGCTTCTGAATCTGACTTCCTATGAGTCTTAGCGCTTTGTTCGGTTAGTTGTGGCTACTGCACTGCATATCGTGCACGTAGCCACTGTGCTATCCAGTCTGTAAGAGAGTCCGTAGTGGCACACAGAGAGAGTCTTGGAACAAGGTTGTGTGGCAGGGATAGGATACGCAGTTTATTCGGTTTTGCTCGACGAGTTCAACGGCCATGGATGGTGATGCTTCAACTTCACAGCTTGGCTGCAGAAAGGCTCATAAGATATTAACGTCGGTTTCATTAAATTCAAGGGCCAGAGGAGCCGATGTTTTTCTTGGGCCGGTCAGTGTGATACGATACTTTGAATTTAGCGTAAACAATGCGATTTCGCATATTCAAATCGTATCCGATCATACAATTCATACAAAAAATCGCATAATTCATCAAAGGTAACACAGTCTTCACCAAGTAAACCACCAATTATTGTTTAACTAAAAACATCCCGCATCTACACGTCATTTTAAGGTGATTTACCTTTGAAACGGTTCTCGAAACCCATTTCAAGGGTCAGCGTTTCTTTGGGAAAATTTAAATCCGGATTCTTAGACCCAAAACGGATTTTGCCGTTCTTTACTAAAATTCAAAAATGGATCATGAATCTGAAGAATCCACACTCTGAGTGGATTCGTTAGATACAATCTAAATCCGGATTTTTAGGATTCATGATCCGTGCGTTTCTTTGGGGAACGGCTGCGGAGGTCCACTTCCCAGGTCCACCTAAAATGGACCGATAGCTCAAACGATAATCAAAAATTAACTACAATCACGAAGGTCAAGACTTTTGCGTGTATTGTGGCTCTGAAAAAAAAAGGTTTTGTGGGACTTCGGAGAGAGACACCCCTACCAACTCGTGCCGGAGGCGCTCGAGCAGTCCGCCAATGGCGGTCCGACGCACCCTCCCATTCAAAGTCTTGGCTACAGGCCGTGTATGCCATTGTCTTTGGTCTTAGAATTTCAAACGCAAATAGCAGCCATTCGTTGCCACGCGCGTTGTTTCAAAATCAACACTGAATCAAGTTCACGGGAGTTATCGAGAGGTAAATAAAGCAACGGATCTTTTGATTTCTTTAATTTGCGGAACAATACTGGGCACATTTGTTGTAGTTTGGTAATAACAATCCTGAGAGCACTCCTGTAAACTCGTCTTATGCACAAGGTTGTGTGAGCGTTAAAATTCCAAAACTTTTTTAATTTTTTTTTTTATAGTTCATCATGCCCCAACAAGTATTAACATACATATAGTATTATAAAATACCGAAACACACACACAAAAGGGTCACACAAGATCAGATTTTGGTTTAAAGTTAGAAGGCTAAAAAAACTTACGACATACGAAAGTCTTCTGGTATGTAGTTTGGGACACGGTGACTCTGTGCGCGGAACGTTTTCTCTTCAATTCGGAGCTGTTGCTGCGGCAAAAAAATGGCTTGCCTTCATTTTCAAAACAACTGCCAAGCACGCTGGGGTTGTCAAAACAAAAATCACTTTTCAGGATTTTTCGTTTCTTTGGGAGAGAAGAATGCAAATGATCTTGGATCAAATTCTCCCAAAGAAACGCAGCCAAGTCTCAGTGATCAGCGATCAGCGATCATATCTTGTTACTATGCAAATTTGCGCTTTTGATCGACTACACTAAAAAATAAATTACAAGATAAACTTTCATCTTTTTGACAAATTCATGCAACATTATCCATGAACATCGTTTTTGATGCGAGTATTTAAATACTCTACAACGATCGCAAGTTCACCCGCTCTTTTGAGAACGAATGCGGTATGTTACCGTGCTTAACCTTTTGTACTTCCCTTGCTTTTCTGAAACTTTTTGCAAGGGCGTAGCTAGGGGGAGGGGGGTCCTGGGGTGCCCGTGACCCCCCCCTCTTTGTAAGCCTTGTTTTTAAGCTAACAACCTACAATATTCAGGTGACAATCTGGTGAGTACCCTGTGTTTGACACAGCGTGGCCCCCACTTTGAAAGATCCTGGCTACGCCCACGTTTTTCTACCCGAAATACTGTCGTTCGGCGTTCCGTTCGGCTTCTTTGGTCCTTGAAATAAAAGTTGTAATTCTAATAACATCTCTGATCAGAAAATACTGGATTGCAAACAGCTTGTGTGACTCGCGTGACTCACAGCACATACGAATAAAAGCTGGTGAGTGCTCAGCAGAGGTCTCTCACTCCGAGAAATGATAGACCTCTGCTAGCAGGGAACCACATGCAGTCCTTGGCTGCCTATTTTTGTCTTCGTCCCCACTGAGGCTACTTTCGATTGGAAGACAGCTGAGAGCCGCTTCTCTAGCCTTCCTGGGCATACCACTGCCTTTGTGGCGTCGAAACATCGAGGTTGCCTACTTTCCTCTTAGAGAAATGGACTGAGCTTTTGTCAAGTTCATGTTGTGGCATGTTGTCAAAACAGTTTCCATCACGGCTGGGCGCTTTGTGTCTTTGGGTCGTGATTTTTATGTTTCTTTTTTCAGCAATAAAATAATTTTAGATGGCTTCACTTATGCAGTCTCTGTTTCTTAATTGTTTTTGTTCAGAGCGCGGGTGGATCCTGAACATGACTTCTTTTAGGGGTTCTGTTTGTTCAGGAAAAATCCGGTAAATCTAATAGAAACAAACAAATATAAAATCATTAACTGCTTTGGTTCGCCTTCTGACTCCGGTCATTGTTTCTCAATTTTCCATCATATTTGCTGTTTAGAAGTTGATTACGTCACTGTAAAAACCGTCTAACATTTTGCGTATTCATTTGACCTCATGTTGTAAAATGACATAATGGTGCAAAACAGCGGGCACCATACGCATAGCTTTGTATTTTCAATATGCACCACAGCTGGACCAACACTATGATTGCGGATTCGTCCAAACGCTTACGCCTTTCACAGGCGGCTTGAGTTATCAGGGTCCGCCAGTGCAGTGTTTTGGGGGTATATAGCTGACACCGTCGAAAGTGCCTCTGTTAATATGGTATGCGGTATCTTACAACAGAATTAATTGTAATGGTTATACCACTTCTCAAAATTTCGGGTGCTCAGTATACCACGTCTTTGGGGTTTTGCCAGTTTGTTTTGCGTTTTTGTTATTATGATCACTATCTCCTCTTGCTTGATTCGATCTGTGACTAACTCTGCGAAGTTGTCGCAGGCCGTAGGCGGAACTAAATGTTAAACTATGGCTCCAAAAAAATCATTTTGTTCACCTTTTTAAAGACTGTGGTTCCATATGATTTACCTCCTTATGAAACGAAAGCGTCGGTGTTAATTAGGCTTTTCCTCGGTGTAAAACCCTGTAAAGCTCACGAGTGACGTAAAACAAAGACAACAAAACACTATAAACAATAGCGTACAGCAAAACAATACCTCATAAAACAAAGAAAACCTCGTCAGGTTTTTACACCGAGGCTGACCCCTTAATTAGTTCTCTCAAAAATACAATTATCTTTCTTTTCGTGCTTAGTTAGATGGATGCTTTTTTTTCTAAGCTTATATAACATAGCTTGTTGTAAAGGCCCGTTTAAACGGTTTCAGCATTTGCTTCAACATGCGTTTAACACTTTGTTGAACCAAATGTTGGGTGCGTTTGAACAGGTTGTCTAACATTGTTGAAAGCGTAAAAACTGTTGAAAGCTTGTTGAAAGCGTGTTGAATCAAGTTTAAATCGGTTTAAACTTTTATTCAACTTTTCCTTTGTTCTTGAAAATGTTTTTAAAAAAGGTCAGTGAAGCCGTGAACACTTCTGTTCAACAATTGTAGAACATACGCATGCTCACATCAGGTCGCAAAAGTCAATATGGCGTCTATCGTTTGCATAAACAGTGAGGAAGTTGGCACAATGTTGGACCGTTTGAACGGGCCTCTGCACAACTTTATTTTTGCATCCAACATTTGACCAACATCCGTTCAAAATCGTGTGTGTTACGTGAAGGTAAGAAGGTTTTTGATCTTTTTAAGATCGATCAAGTAACAACGAAAAAGTTTATACATCTCATTTTCATTTTGAATAATGCTGATTTGTTGGCGTTGTTTTATCTATTCTGACGGCATTTCGAGTATCGTCTGCTCCTTAATAATGAAAAAAGTTGATGGAACGGAGAAAAATTGACTTGAAACTTCACATTTACTTTTGTAAAAGCGTGGTTTCAGATTTTGTTAGATTTGTGACATATACTATATTTTCTCAATTTCCGCTGCTCATTCGGGTCCGGGGGGGAGCGAGGGGGGGGGGGGTGAGA
The DNA here is from genome assembly GCA_948470475.1 of Galaxea fascicularis. NCBI lineage: Eukaryota > Metazoa > Cnidaria > Anthozoa > Scleractinia > Euphylliidae > Galaxea > Galaxea fascicularis. The sequence goes on from OX419337.1 coordinate 11,929,855, forward strand.
GCGGGCTCATTTTCCCGAACAGCGGCTGGTAATCAATTCTCCTCCACAAATAAACGCAGCAGGCAGCGTAACACAAAACGTGAGTATGCGCGTGCTTAGATTACGTAACAATCACACCGAATCGACCTTAATTTGATGATTGTCAATTTTGCATCGTCTGGCATTTGTTTTTCAGGAACACTACAACTACGGTGCCCAGTATCATAAGTTTTCATGCATGGTTGTTTCCGTTTCGTTTTGGCAAAACGTTTTGAGCACGAACACTCCATCCAGCCATCTCACTTGGGATGAGCCACAAACTTTGTCCTCTTTGTGTTGAATATCCCATGGACAATGGCTATAAACAGTGGATGTTGATAAATAAGGTAGGTTATTAGACTTGAATAAAAACTGCATGGGATTCATCTAAGTACAAAAACATGTGTCTACATGGTGATGGCTCATAGTTAATCCAATTCCTACACTCCCCGCTATGGAACCGCAAATGTACCTTCGTATTGAAACTTATTTACATACGTTGTTTTCTAAGAGAAAACCAACTCAGCGCCGGGCTTTGTTTCGTGGCATTGGTGCGTGTCTCGCGACTGAGAAAGTTTGCAAAACAAAAGGTTCTCAACATCAAAGGTCATTCCAAGGTGCAAACACCACCTCGAAACATTTCGCCTCTGCAAAACAAAGAGGGCATTGGTAGTTTGCTCAGATTGGAAACAGCTAGTTGGACCTACCTGAAAATGAAAGTAAAAGTTACGGCCGAAGTTTAGGTATAGTGCGTATAAATATTCATTGCCGTCGTTATGGTACTAAGTTGGGTGTGAGCATAAATCCGTCCATGAAATTAGTGATAATTGAGGGTCTTTTCCCTCGGTACCGACTGTATGGTTCGTTATTGAAGGTGTCTGGAGGTTTTTTTTCCTGCACTGAACTAAATCTTAAAGCGCGAGAATTCAAAAGAAAGTTATCGAGCCGTAGTGTAATGTGCTGCTGTCAATTACAATGTACTGTAATGGTAAATTAGTTCACGTGGCCTTTGTATCTGGCCAAGATGTTTTTGTCAATTTCTCTCCTTTCGGTAAGTTCGTGAAAAGTTCCCTGTTTTCCGTCCATGCGTTTCTACACGACCCATTCACCACCCAGTTGCCACTCCCACCTAAATGGGTAACACAACAGACATTTTTTTCAAATATTCAATAAGAGTTATAAGAGGTAACACCATGTTTTTTTTATGAGAATACCGGAATAAATTGTTGTTCTTGTTTTGTTGATATAGGCTGTAACCCTAAGACATTTTTAGCAGTGAAAGGAAATGTAGAATTTTAACTCCACCTTGTATAATCAAAACTTTGATGTCATTGGGTGGGTTTTGCTCTTTATTTCTTATGGGATTGGATAGCAATTTACCCAGTAGGGGACATTGTGACCTGTGCCCTCGGGCGAATCAAGACAAGCCCAGATTGGAAACGAATCAGTACTGATCATTCCACAGTTTAAAGTTTACTGAGTTGAAAGTCCATGAACAGTAAGTTTCCATAGCCACTTTCGTGAGCATGAGAGAGAAGCAAGCATGACTCTTTTACTAAAGGTTGACTCAGAAGCAAGACCAATTAAATGTTCCGGTGCTAACTCATTTGTGAAAACATGACAGCTAATTTAGTACGAAACTAGATCGCACCCGCCCCGTGCTTCATCAGCGCTAGTACCATACAAACATTTATTTAAAAACGAGGAAATAAGACAGCAGGAGGAGGGGGGGGGGGCAGGTGGCATTGGGGGCGGGGGAAGTTCACAGGAGGACATTAAACAAGCTCTTGGAGCACATCTTCTGTTGTTGTAAATTACGCTACTTGTTTTTTTTCACACCCGAATTTTTCTTTTCAACGTATACAGCAGCACTATAGCACTCTCGGCTTGATGGACAACCTTTACCAAGTAAGATGATGAATGTACACCACAAAAAACAACAATATTAATTGGTCACGGACGTCGAAATGGCAGGGGTAATGCTTGTCACATGAAACAAGTTTCTGCTGTATCCGAGTAGTCAGCTAATTATCATTTCCATGTTATTTCCCGTAACACGCACCGACCACGAGCCGTATTGGTTGTTGAAAAAAGAATTCTTTTATTTCGATGGTGGGCATATTTGAATCGGTAAAAGAAGTGTTTGTAAGCTGCGAGTTTGCAAAAAGGAAGCAGAATAGTTTGCGAGCGAAGTCATGATTATGGGTTCAGACAGATGTTACGTTTTTTTTTTTCTATCGGAACCTCTGACGATTTTGACCTTACTCCAATGTTGATCCTTACAACGCACGACGCGTGTCACGGTCTAACTCCACCAACTCTCTTAGTACTCCGATATCGGATCTTGTACCGTTACCGAAGATCATGGGTTTGATCCCTGCCGAGACACATTATTTTTTAGATCATCTGAGGCTTGAACATCGCGTCTCTCTCGCTCACGACACGTTAGAATTTCGACTCGATCATAAAGGTGTTGATCACAGATTTAATTTATTATTATTTTAAGAGCGAAATTTCCGCTTGTAAAATAAATAAAGTTCATTTGGATTCAATTCAGCGCTCATATAATGCACAATATTTTGGAGAAATTAAAGGAGCTTGGTTGTGCTATTTCGGTCCGCTGTCTGAAATTGCTGATCATGAAAGATGTCTTTAAATCAGGGAAAACCCAAAAATAACGGAAGCAGTTTATTTACTAGAGACTGTGTTACTGCACTGAGACTAAATACTGTCTTCGTCTGTTACGGATGGCAAGGTTAGAAATGGATTGCTTTTAATCGCATGCTATCTTGAAGCCAGGGCCAAAAATGTGCTGTGGATGACTTTTAATGTCTTTCTCCTACATTTCAAGGAATGTTTCTGTGTAGCTTCATGGCTAGAAAACAGCAAAACTCCCATGACAGAGCCCCTTCAAGTATAAGGAAAAACGTATAATTAAAAAAGGTGCATATTGACTTTTTACTTGATTGTGCTTCCATAGTTCAAGAACATAGGGAAACGTTTATTTTGATGATAATTAGTACCATCCTCGAAATGGGCTCAAAAGGTTGACATATAGATGCGTATTTAACACACCAAAATACTTATTTCAAATTTTGATGACATTTCAATTTTAGGGAGTGGTGTTTTAGGGAGTGGTGTTTAATGGTTAGCTCGTTGATCTTTGAAATGAACTTCGAGAGATCAAAATGTGTTAAGGCACATATACATCTCGTTTTTAAACCCTTAGCCGTCATAATTCAGGTATGAGTAAAGTGATGTGCTACCTTCTTTTAAACCGTACTTAAACCAGAGCTGAGAAACGGCCTTCTGGTATGTATTTTGGCTATAAAATTCAAGTTATACAATTAATTTTATACAGGTCATGTCAACCAGCTTTGAAGAATAATAAGAAAACAAGAGTCAGCGCAACAAGCGTTAGTCAAACAGCTGAGCAGGGACTGAGTACAAACGACAGCGGAACTACCAGAGACTGGAATAAATAGAGCTTTAAGACTGGAGGAACGTTGAGTAAAGGCATCAGCAGTGCTGTACAAAAGGAGTTCCGAGGAACCAGGAATCGAGAATCTTCCAGAAGGACATGTCATCCAGTGTGATCTTGGATCTACCTGGAGAAACACCAAAGAAGATCGAGCAAGAATCTTTGGCAAAGAAAGAGATGGGGCAACCTCAAGCCGAGAATAACGACTTTATTGATCAAGAAAATGAAGTTATACAGTGGGATCAGGTGGAGTTGCAAGATAAATTTGCAGAGCTGCAATCAGAGGGAGAGAAAATGTTGAAGGAAATTCTTAACTTCAACGAACATTTCAACATTAAAGAGTTGGAGTTGTTCGCTCATAGGCGAATATTCTCACAATTAGAACCGTCACACGCCTTTGATGAAGACGAGATCGAAGCGCTTACTGAAAAACTAGAGGAGTCCTCCATTAAAATAGTGCAGCTGGAAGCCAACTATGAATCAGCTCTGCGTGAGAAAATTGAAATTCAAGAGGAACTTGCTTTAGCCCAGCTGAGGATCGCTGAGACTCAGGCCTTGTTACAGAAAACGGAAGACGCAAACAATGAAACCGAGCAAAACATGGAATCCATGAAAAGTCAGTTGTCAAAGTACGAAGTACACATGGAGAACACTACGAAGCAGATTGCAAAATTCGAGGCCGAGTTGGAAGAAGAAAGAGCAAAAGTTGTGAAGCTGAACAAAGAACTAGCAAGCACACCGAGTCATAATGAGGTGGCCCAGAGGAAAGCACACTCGAATGAACGAGAATCCACCCTCAAGGATGATACTATATATGAGCTGAGAACCTCAGTGGATGAATATGAGACGAAAACTGAATTCTTGTACAGCGAGGTGAACAAACTCAAAGCACAGATAGAGTTAGCAGAGGAAGAGAACAAAGAACTGCACCAACAGGTTTTAGATGCAGAGAACAGGGTGTTCGATGTAGCGGCTGAAAATGGTCAGACCAAGGCAGAAAACCAACAACTCAGTCTTGAAATTCAATCATTTTACAAAAGGCTCTCAGAACTGCAAGCGTGCTACAACGAGTGCCAGCGTGAAAGATCTGACTTTCAGTGTGAAACAATGGCGTTGCAGCAAAAGGTCGTCAAGCTGCAAGCTGATCTTGTGGATACCAACAGCGCTTTCCAAAGAATGATGACAACCCCTGAAGAAAGACGACAATATACAATGATAGAACGACTTACCCTGGGGATCAGAGCAAAGTTTGCGGGAGCATTTCTTGGAGTTTTTGCATTTTGAATTAGAGTCTTAGGCGTTAGTGGGAAGGGGAGGGGAGATTCAAAGACGTGTACCCCACCCACTGTCTTTCGAAGTGGACAGCAAACAGTTTGTCATATCTCATCGCTTTGAGTATGTTTATAAATTTGATACTTTGGTATATATCTGATAAAACGATTAAATTCAGTAGACAATGGGTTGATAATCCTCATGCATGAGAGTAACGCGTGACAGACGTCATTATAGTTGTAAATAATTCAAACAACTGATTTGAAAAGAATTAATTGTAACACCGCCAACATTTCTACCAGTAATGTCAGACCTGCGACAGGTTTGATTCGGTTTAGCAAGGTGGGTTCCTAGAGCCCAAATTGTGTGTTTACCTTATTATTTGCTATACCTCAAATCTCATATTTTATTGAAGGCTGACGAGTTCTTTCGAAAACAACGGAATGATACATTACCTAGGAAAAAAGGCACACGATTCGTTCGAAGCCTTTTAAAGCGAGGAGTGATTAGCAAAATACAGGCGAACCTCTGCGATACAAGCGAAGGCCTATAAGCTAATGATAAAGTAATTAAAGAAGAAACATAGCAAAAACGAACCCAAACTCCTTGATGTAGAAATCCGCACAAAAAGTACAGATTAAGGTAAACAATGTAGCTGAAGACATAACAGAGAGTTTTCATTTATACTTCTCAATAACTAGCAGGCAGAAAAACAGGTCTCAAAACTATATAAGTAAACTTTACTTTTTCCCAACATTTTTGTGCATGTGCATATAGCGTGTTTAATCCCCATCGCTTTAGTAAGTTTTTTATGTATTATAAAACGTTCGAAGAGTTACACGCGCTATGATTGGTCGTATCGAGTGCAAAATAATATTTCCGATAAACAGATAAAGCACGCGTCCTAGGTCACGCGCGCGCATATGTTGAGTTAACAAGCAGTCAACGTCACGAGCGTGCGCGCGTGCAAATCTTGGGACATGTTATGAAAGAAATAATATATAGATTTAGGCAAACCTAAAAGCGGAGCTCCACAGTTATTTCCTTAATATTAGCATTTACAGATAAACTAATATGGCAATGCCACAGGACTTGAACCATGACTCCAGTAAGGACTTCTCTATATTGTGATTCCATATATATATATATATATATATACTTTTTACTGTTTTGCTGCAGAGCGAGAGCCATCATTCAATCAAGTGCAAACGTAGATTTTCGAGTTATCATCGGCCTTTGTGGTAGTGGTGGGCCGATGAACGATTGTAATCGCAAGTTGATCGAAAAGTTCAAGCGACGCGACAATCGATTATGCTTTTTTCATAATCGATTGTTGCGGAAAAATTAAAAATTTATTGGGGACACAAAAATATTAAAATCAAGAAAAATGTCCGTTTAATATCTTAGTATGAGTTTGGTGTGGTTTTTCGTGGACTCCTAACTTCTAAGTCATAACAGCAGATATGATCTAAGAATGTGTTTACCTGTGCGTACGCGCTGTCACTTTGACTTCTATGTAGGTGAAAAATACATGAAATACTTATTGGCAGATTTCTTCGATTATGATCGATGATCGATCGGTTGCGAAATCTCAACCGATTCCCACCACTACTTTGTGGCACAGGAACTATATGATTATGATGAGCAAAAACAATTAACAAACTTTTCTTCATCACAGTTAATTACATCTGATTACATTTCCATACAAGTGGTGAAAATCACTTAACTAGGTTAACAGTTCTAGTGTCCCACTATTAAACCAACTTCACAACCAACATGTATCAGTGACATTTTAATCTATCAAAAAATATTTTACAGCGAAAGTGCGATAAAACCTCAAAGTGAGCTCATAAAAGAACAAAAGTACTTTGCTCGCCTTGTTTTGAACATTTTATTGTGTTTTTCTTGTGATCTATTACAGTTAAGACGATAGAAAGTGCTGTCGATGTCCTTTTTACAATAACATGGAAAAACATTGAGCGAAATCGACTTAACTTTCCCTTGAGAAAAGTGACTGCGACAGACTTGACTACAAGTCGAGGGTAGTATTATTTTTGACATCACTGTTAATGATAACATCTGACTCAGGATTTCTGAAAAACATTTTTCAGCCGTAAACATTGAACAAAGGACGAAGTTTTTACTGCAATAGCCTTGAAAATCTGCGATTTTTTAACTAACAACGAGAATTGCTTTTGAGGGACAACATATTGCTGGCATTTCCAATGCTGCAGCTGTTAAAAATCGTGTTTATGTTTGGCAATGAGTTGTCGATTACTCTTTGCGAGTTTCCGAAAACAAAGCGAGGTCGAGGATATAAACCGTCCGGACTTCGCTTAGCTTTTCTTCAACCAATTCTTTGCCCAAAAAATGAGCGACAGCAGGGAAAGCGAAGAATTTTAGGATTCAAAATGAAATATTGGATCGAAAATATGCATTTGGAAAACA
>OX419337.1:11942073-11957073 GCA_948470475.1 Galaxea fascicularis
CCTTAATTTCAGCTTTAAGCGCTTACATTTCAAAAACGGCACGGTGAAATTTTTTCTTATTATAGAATTTTGATAAGCAGGATAAGATGCAACTTTTGGCAAAGTTTAAATAAATTCCGTACATGGAGTTCAGAGCTACCTTAAATAATACCAACGTATTCACCAATGATTGGCAGTTTTTTGATACCATGATTGTAACATCAACTGATAAAGAGTGGCATTAATGACCCATCAAAATCTACGTCTAGGAAAGTGCTGGGAACTGTTTTGACCCACCTTAAACACAGTTTAAAATTGTTTTCTTCATAAAAGCTGCTTACTGGTTTTTTTTTTTACTTCAAATTCAGCACAAATTAAAGAACATGTTTAAGTTCATCTAAATCCTACATAAAAGCTCGAGTTCCAGTTTTTGTTTAATAGTTTTTATTTTTCTAAACCTGGTTTGATTAAACATGTTTAGTTGGTGTGTATGGGGTATTAGATATGGAGAGTGAGTTCTATATTATTGGCCCCCATACGTGGGGCTGTTACGTACCAACGAAACCATGCAGCCGGCATGACAAGGGTAAACTAACAATAGTGCAATACAGACGCCAATGGATTATTGTATACTATAACTACAGAAAGTTGTAGAAACCCACGAGTTTAGGCTTCGTGTGACGTCGACTTCTCTCAGTTGGATCTTTGGCAAGTCGATTCTTGTCATACACAAAGCTTTAAACTCTTTTGAGTTCAAGCACATACAGCCCATTTTGCAAAGATTTCGCGGACGAAGTCACTTTATGGATACGTTTATTGAGAAATTCAATTCTACTGAGAATCCAGAAATAGGTCGATTTCTTGCACTGTTCACATTTTTGAACACGTCAGAAATTTTTAAAGCACTTTGAGAACTCATCTATCAAAAAATACGTCCTAAGACCCTCCTTGTTTCTTGGGGAAATCTTACATTACTTCCTACGTGTGTAATGGTGTTACGTTCACTAGCACTATTATAACGATACAAAGATTTACAACAGTTCGTGGCTAAGGAACTCAACGCACTACAATCTGATCCAAGCAAGTTGTAATATTTTGCATGCACAACTAAACGGAAAATCCAACCTAACGTCGTTTCTAAGAGTTACTAAAAGACCTACAACTTCTCAATATTGTCCAAGGATTGCAGACCACTACACTGTATTTGATATTACCTTTTCAAACACCAAATTTTCTTATTTGTAGACCTACATGTCAAGTTACCAAAAAATTTACTAAAGTGTACTAAAATGAATCAATTATTGTAGTATTGTTCTATAATCAGGGACGTGGCCAAAATATCAAAAAACGCAAGTAACACGTACGCATTTCTAACTATGGTTTGCTTTTACAAGCAGAAGTCTAAAGTTAAGTCTCTGGAGTAACTGAATATTTCCCTGATCCTGTGTTCTGTAATCACATCATTAAAACAGTATTTTTAATTATATAAAGACCAATCAAATACCAGGTGAGCTTTCGCGTGAAAACATGACATCTTCACACGTGAAAAGATCACCGCTACTATGATTATCTAATAAATCGCGCCTTTGGAAACGGTTTGGTTTTTTTATTGGTATGTATATAATAAACAGAACATTGCCTAACCGCTTGGAAATTTTCTGTTCTAAGATGTACACCCTTTTAGATGAGTACTGAAAACGTCGCCCTGCATATTCTGCTGTTTTAAAGCATTAAATATTGAGTACAAAGAATATAACCTTTTTTACAAACTGTTATGTACAAGTGAAATGTTTAGTTCTCCTAGCTTAAAATAGGAAGTTCTTCCCTGGTATCTACGCGATATTCTAGTTATGTAAAGCTTTCTCGTGATATACCATGCAAAGCAAATCATACCTATGCAAAAAAAATAAATAAATAATAATAATAATAATACAGGTGACAAATGGCAAATTCGATCGTATATCACGAGAAAGCTTTGCATAACTGTTTAATAACATGCTACAGAAAATGCACATGTCTACACAATGCATGCAGGGCAAGATGGCCAGGTTCGGTGTTACCGACAAATACAACGGCTTTCTGCATTCTGATTGGCTGCATTTTCTCTGGCACGGTATATAGGAATGATGATGCACACCAGCAAAATCCCGCATAAGAAATCGAACTGAACGCGCCTTAATACTGTATCATCGCAGAGCATAACAGCATGGCGTTGGGTGTACAATTGCGCAAGGTACCACGAGAGACCTCCTGGGGCAGAATTCAACGGGTGGTTCAAATGACTTACGTGAGAGACCGGGAAAGCGTGACATCATAACGTGACAGCCTCTTAAAGGTGACATTAGTACAATGAACACAACGTGTTATAACCTACAAGGCTTCGCAGCCGAATGAGTATGTCTTATAAAAATAGTCGTCCGCTAGGAGATATTGGTTGAATAAATAGGAATAAGCCATACTGTGAAACTGTTATTCTTGCGGTGTGGCGGGGTCTTGTTCCACAGCCGGTGGAACCAATACTTGTTGTTGTTGTTGTCCTGTTGCTTCGCTCTCTTCCTTTGGTTCTTCATGAGCAGTCTCTTCTGCTGCACAAAACAAACAAATGTCAACGTCAGAAACTTGAATATTCCATCAGAATCTGTCCCTGAGTAAAATAGTTTTTTCTTACTACCTAAAGTCTCTTTATTATGTGAACATGCAGTGAATGGAGATGTTCGAGATATTGGGGACTGTTCTTGGCAACACTGATTACCTTTGCAAAAGGTTTTCTGATTGCTTGTGGAGCGCACTGTGTGAGCGAGTTTCCACTGTAACTGGATGGGACTTGTTCACATTGTCATCCTTAAGCACATCCCACAAACAATTACTTAGGATTCAGGGCCGTAGCTAGGGTTGAAGGTAGGAGCCTTGCAGGGGGATCTGGGAGGCTCCGAAATTTATTTTCAGCACTTGTCATGTGATATGTATCCGAAAAATACAAGTCACTACGACCAAAATAACTGCATCTAAAGAAAACAACTCCATCCACGGCGTGAGGCTTGATTTGTCTGGCGCAACAGGTCCAGGAGGGGCAGCTGCCCCCCTCCCCCCCTTCCTCCCCACTAGCTACGGCTCTGGGATTCCTGAACCTGCGTGTTAGCTATGCTTTACTAGCAAAATCTAACAACACCAAAGCAGTTCCCATGGCTGCTAAGACTCCGCATTCCTATTTACCTTTTTTGTAGATCATGGGATAACGTTTGCTACCAAAGAGGTCTTAGGACCGATTCAGACGCCGTACTTTTCATGAGCCGAACCTAATTCATAGCATTAAGGACATGAAAAGATCGGCGTCTGAATCAATAAGGAACGGCTCAGGCGTTCTTTTCGCCTGGCTTGGACGGGAATTTCGACTTTGGAACGGCCTTGATTCAGATGCCAAACTTTTCATGTGCCGAACTTAATGCAAAAATTATTTGGTATATATTTTCAAAACCACTGACAATATTGATTAGATTTCCTGGAACTATATTAGGAACGGTTGTGGAACGGGTAAGTTCGACGTCTGAATCAACAGGCCTACTTTTGTTACTTTGGGTAGGTCCAAATTCGAATTTAGTTCGGCTCATGAAAAGAACGACGTCTGAACCGGACCTTAGTTTCCATTCTAACAATCGTACCTCGACGGATACCTCGACGTCTTCGTCCCTTACTGCGCGCGCATGAAGAAACGACCGACTCTCGAAACATCCGTTGGACTTTTGATTTTGATTTTTTTCGAACAAATTCAAATGACCGGAAGTAAAACAGAAATAAGTATGTGATCAGATTTCCCACCATCGTTCGTTTCCCAACCGCTGGTCAGGGGAACGAAGACTCTGCGTACGAGACTGCCAATGTAATGGCTAAAAGTTGTCAAACACGCAGGTGCAATAATTGTTTGCTGACACGCTAGACGTGTCATTACATGCACCAGACCGAACAGCAGAGTAAACATTCTTTTATCTTTATCTTTAAAGTGGGGTATCTTATGAAGCAGCCTCTTTTAGTCTTACCGTTCGCCTCTTGTTGTCCCTCTGCTGTCTGATCTCCTCCTACTAATTCGCCGTCTGCCTCAGCTGCTGTATCACCCCCTGACTCCCCTTCCGTTCCTTGAGCACCCTCTTCAGTAGGTTTCTCATCACTGCTACCGTCCTCAGCTGGTTTCTCCTCCTCATTACCGTTGTCTGCTTGTTCGTCATCGGTTTTGTCTGCACCACCCTCAGCCTCTCCAGTGGCTGCCCTATCGATCTCTTCTGCTTCACCTGCTTGTGATGCCCCCTCACCTTCAGCCTCCGCAGACCGTGGCGCTTCTTCGTTGACCTTCTCTGCTTCTTCTGCCTTGCTGTCTTGATCTGATCAATTAAAGCAAAAAATAAAAAGGAACCTATGATTTAGATCTTTACCGCTACCAAGTGTGACCAACGGTAAATTTCAAAACAAATCGCGAAATTCATTGGTTAAAATACCCAAGCACAAACCGAGCATCAAAAGAGGGCAATGCTAGATAGTTCATTTGCATGGTCACACCAAACAATTTCCCGATCATTTAGAGAGTTGAAAACATCGACATGACGGAAGGTCAAGGTTCAACTTTGGGAAGATAAGGGTTAAATTTAAGACAGCGAAAAAATTTAGCAATACTAGCTGAGATTTTCGATTGGGTGTCGACAGTCAAAATAAAAAAAGAAATGCATACAAAATATATTTACAATTTACATGTACGTCTATAACATTTAACAACAGTTTCTCAATTTAAACAAACAAAATTGGACGCAGTTTCCTTTTGTGGAACTTATTTTATCTATTTCTCTGCATTTCTTTAAGTCGTTTTTAAACTGATCCTTATTTTCAAGATTAACTGGCTGGTTTTGTTATTTAGGCCATTCCACGACAAAACAGGGCCTCTAAAAATTAAAGATTGTCTGCCAAATTCAGTATTCATATGTGTCGTCCTCAGTAAATTTCTGCGGTCACGAAGCTCTTTGGAACCTCTAATTTCATTCGCCCCACATGGCACGAAGCTCTAATTGTTTCAGGGATAAGGACCATTGCGTTTTTTGTTTGGTCACAGTGTGTTTATTGTTTTCTCAACCAATCCTGTGAGACGTTCCGAGAGCTTCGTGGCGGCCCGTTGATCATTTTTAATGCTACCCTCCTCTTGTATATTTAAGCTAGAACTGTATATACAGTCTTAGAACCTCGTGATCGGCATAACTGATTAGTGGGAACATCATGAATCTCAGTGTCGAGCAGCTTTTATGTATACGTTCTCAAAATCATCAAAAAGGGCTTGAGAATAATAACTGCCTCAAACTGATTTACAGTATATTATATTTGGTAGAATCAATTTGTGATGGATGTCCCTCCAATTGTTTCACCCGGAGGTGCTTCACTCTTTTCAGCATGTTAAGTTTTGCAGAAAAAGATTTCGAAAGCTTATTAATATGACTCTCCCAACTAAGTTTGTTGTCAATTGATTGACCTAATGATTTAGCAACATCGGTAAAGTCACGCGTAACATCCCCACACTGTCCTTGCTGAAGGAGACAAATAAACCAGTTTTTCCGTGTGATAATCACGGTCTCACTTTCCCTGAGTGAATTGTGAGCTTATTTACATTGCACCAATGAATGATTTCTTTGAATACAACGTTTAATCATTGACCAACATGATTTACCGCAGGAGTCACCAATGACAAATGCAGTTGTGTTGTCCGCATAAAGGTGCAGTTCCCCACTGGATTCACGTATATCGAAAAAAGGAGTGGACCTGGTAATGAGCTTTGTAGGACTCCATGTGACACAGAATACAATTTTTAACCCATTTAGCTCAACAAAACATGTTTGCGGTTTTCCAGGGTAACTAACCTCCGTCGTTGTTATCAGTTAGAAGAAAAGAAAAAAACGTTTCGTATTTCTTTCTCTTTGAATTGCTCCCATCTGTTACGCTTGGCCAGTCTGATTACTGTGGTTTATAAGGAAATCAGTTGAAAGGTGCAAATTAGGACCTGCCTCAGTAGCAAACGTTTTCGTATTTCATGTCGAGATATCGAAACCGCTTAGAGATGGGCTGCGTTAACAGTACACCATATGTATCGCATCATAAAACTCAATACTAGAACTGAAAACACCTTGTCTCTTACTTCGGCGGATGAAATCCAGCAGCTGTCAAGGCCTTTAAATTAAGCGCGAGAAAACCGATGAAACAACGTCTGTATGGACAGGCTTGTCAACATGAGTCTTACAAATATGCGAGCCAGCGAGCCATGCGAGTCACGGTGCGAGCCATGCGAGCCAGGGTACGAGCCAAGCGAGCCATGGTGCGATCGAGTCATGCGAGCCATGAAGAAAGAAAAAAAAACTAAATAAAATAGGTTCGGAAAAAGGGAGGGTCAAAATCAGTATCGAGAGTAACTTTCTTTAACTTGCTTCCATTGCCAGCTTCAAAACAAAGTAATTTATAGGGCATAATCACCCTTACGCTTCCTTTATTCCACAATTTTCGACCTTGACAATCGGGTCCGAAAATAGGTTCGGAAAAAGGAGGTTTGCTATCTCACATTTCCTTTTCCCAAGCGAGCAAAAAAATTGCTTCGAGTAAAACAAGTTTAAAAACAAATCGAGGGTTCAGAGGTGAGTTCTGATGGTGGCACTATATTATCCATATTTCACGATGTTTTGGAATAAATCGTTTTACAATCAATACGCGTCTTCCACGATGTTTTGCAGCGAAATTTGCCATTCCACGCGATGGATATGCATCGCTTCAAAAACAAAACATTGCACGAGATAAATTTATGGTATGTCGTAGAATCACGTTGGATTTCATAAACATGTTTACATACAGCGGTTAATACATATGGCTTTATATGTTTTTGTTCGTTATCTCATGTTAAAACTGTGGCTCGCTTGACTCGCATGGCTCGCATGCTCGAACATTTGGCAGACCCAATCTACATCTATAACTATTCATTATTGAGTCGTTAAAATCTTCGTAAGATATCATACCAATTACAGCAATGATCTCAATAGTAACAATTGACCCTGCTTAAATTAGAACATAATACAAAAACTTGTTTAAAATGGTTGGCTAATTCAGATTAAGAATGGTTAAGTGAGCTTAGTGTTGAAAATTCTTTAGGAAGGGAGGTCCATTCCCGAATTGTTCTTGGAAAAAAACGAAAACTTAAGTCCATGTTTACCTGCCTTGGGCACTCTATACTTAAAAATATGGCTACCATGTGTTGTTCTCTCGCTATTTGGCAGACCCGGACAGGGGTTTTGGGTATACGGTATCCCGGGCTGTTTTAATTCAGGTATATGATATTTTTTGGTCAAAATTCGGGTATAAAGTATTTAGTTTTTCCTGTATTTTAGGTATTCAGATTAAGATTTTAAACTGATTCATTTTCAGATATTTAGTATCGTTTCAAAATAATTTTAGGTATTAAGTATCATGATTTTCAGGTATATTGGTATCTTGAGGGGGGGGGGGGGATAGCGGGTATATTGGTATCCCACTACTCCCCCTGGCCGGGCCTGATTTGGTACCAAGTCATTTTCTACTGGGAGATCGGTTAGTTTATGGAAAAATTTGAACAAAAAGGAGAGCCTGGCTATTCCCTTCGTGTTTCGTGAGTTTCGCACTTCAGTCCCTCCAACATTTCTGTGACACTAGGGTAGCGACGGTAGTTCTTCATGTAAAACCGAGCAGCACTGCTTTGCACTTTCCCCAATTTTTGTACGTCGTCCTCCTTATAGTAAGGGTCCTATGCTGAACTTGCACAAGTGTTGGCCTGGCTAATAACCAATGGCTATTAATTGCAACAATCGGATGGGAAGTGAACTTACGAATGCTGCAACTCGTTCACTCAATCGCTCGAGTCAGAATCACAATATGTGTATTCCCTGAAAAGGCTCACAAAAAGTGCAAAATCGGCAAATTAAGCTTCTTTACTGTACCGTTCAGAGTACCCAAACTTTAATTTCAGTCTCACTTTTGGATTTCATCAGTGAGTTTCAAAACTGAGTGCTAATAATGTCACACGAATGGAAGTGAAAATAAGAAGAGTGCAAGGACAATCCACTGAAGGAAGGTAAATAAAGACTTAAACTGCCAGAACACTTCAAGCAAATTTGCCTTAGATGTGCCGTTTAAAGGTGCAAAGGTCTCTGCAAGATTTATTTACATCGTGTAACTGAGTTGCACCAAATTTTTGACCACTGGCTTTCTCTATTCTTTCCCTCGAAATAAAAAGTCAAACAGCCCCATTTGTAGCAATAATATATTACTGTTTTGATGTTTGGATTTCTGCGCATAATTTGCAATTATTGCAGGCCACTTTTTCCAGGGATTGAGTATTGAAAAAAGTCAGCAGTAAAAATTAAATATTATTTAGTACAAAATTTTGCCACAACTCTTACTGACAAGGCCCACACTTCCTGGAATAATTCTGCCAATATTTCATAATTACCTCACTCCTCCTTCAGAAACAGGGACTGTAGACCGATCAGAGCAAAAACTCCTAGAAACTTTTATTTTATTTTATTGGCTTGATAGCAATAAAAATTTCAACAACAGTTATTTGACAATCATAAATTTTAAGTAACACTTTACAAGTTCTTTGCCAAATTTCACATTTTGTCAATAATATCTGTATATTTCTGTGTTAATCTTTCAACAATATCATTAAATAAATCCAAGTAAATCATTTCTGTCATCATAATAAGTAATTATAATAACAAATCTGACAAGAAAATGCCCTCAAATAATTGTTAAACTGAATTGTGTGAAATTGGTCAATAAACCTCACGTTTGAAAATTATATATTATTGAGCTTTTACATTCTGTTATAACTACTTTAATACAATATTTATAACAATGATATCAATAACCAATTTCCATTACGTTAAGAGCATGAAATTTAAAACAGTTAATAGAATCGTCATCTCTCTGATATGAAAGAAAAGTTCAAAGGTGTCAAGATTTTTATTTTAAATAATACTGGTGACTTCTTGGTGGTTCCTACATGAAGCATGCATCTGTATTATTCAACGGTTGCATGGTCTTGAGAAACTGTTACAAAATGAAACAGACATCAAAGTAAGAAAAAACAGGCCTCTTACTTGATGCTCATATGGTCACATCACACATAACCACAGAAAACAACAACCCCACTCAAGGATAGCAGAAAGTGACAACTTGAAAACCACATTATTTTTTATGTCAATGACCAGCTAATGGAAACTTCAAAAGACATGTTAATTATTACATTGAATATGCACTTTATACATGGTTCTCAGAACAAATCATTTTATTGTAAATCCCTCCTTTCCCACACAACAAAATGAAGTCAGCATTATCAATACATGTACATGTATTTCCCAACATATTCTCAGGTTTCGATGATTCAAAACCAATAGAATACCCTAAGTGTCTCAGTGGCTAAATAACTTTGAGCCATGTTTCAGCATGTTCAAGCTGTTGTCCAATAAAAACAAGTCACCAGAAGGATTATTAATGAATTGAGTTCTATCAATTTTACCAGAAGAGCCGAGAGGTTCACTCCTTTAATGCCCTTCTCAGGTAATTGCTTACAGTAAATTTAATCAAGGCTATTTGGTTATCAAATTTAAGTCACCAACTATTAAACAAAAAGGCACAGTTTCTAAAGAAACTCCATGGCCCCTCAACATTATAAATTTTGTAAAAATGAAGATATTTTGTGCTTTTTAGATAATAAAAATTTTTTTGAAGTACTTCTTTTAAGTTTAATGATGATGTTATGGATTACACATGAAAACTTAAAAGAAACATAAATTTATTTAAATACAGTGTGTATGATTTGACCATTAATGGCAGTAGTAGTTGATCTTTTTAATTGCTGAACTTTAGTTCATTCTAAGTTGTTTTGTTTGAATTAATATACAGCGGATTCAGGTTGAGGGTTTAATGGCGTCAGTTACCACGTTCGTTATCACTGTTGATTGGGTTACGTTGCGAGGCAAATTATCAGACGTTGCTAGGCGGGGATGACAGCGTTCTGTCAGAGAACTGACAGAACGCTATCGTCCTCGCCTAGCAATGTGTGACAATTTGCTTTGCATTACGCAACCCAATCAACAATGATAACGAACGCGGTAACTGACGCCATTAAACGCTTAACCTGAATCCGCTGTAATGTCTTGTTTAATTCACTAACAAACCATTCAGATTTTACGTAAAAAGAAATAAACTTAAAGCTACTAAGCTATCAGAAATGTTGTGTCTCATAAAAAAAAAATAACCAAGGAAATTATTCAGACTGTCAGCTTGATAGAAATTTAATTTGACTTTTTTGATCAAGAAGGGGGACAACAACAGTTCACACAAACTTTTTTACCAATCAAATTACTCCAACTTTTAGATTTAACCTTTTACGTGTACCATTGAAGGGAAATGCCAAATTTTTCTGGGGTATGACATAAATGAGACCAACAGATATGGAGGTGAGGTCAGTTTTAAGAGAAGTGTCCTAAGAAAAATAAAAGTCATCCAAATTTTTCGTTTGCTTACTGCATTTTACATTTTGTCTTTGTACTTTTTGGTCAAGGTGATATCTCACAACAACCAGTGTTCAGACAGCTGCAGTTTAAGCTATAATTTAGTGGTATACTGTTACAGTATACCACTAAATTATAGCTTAAACTGCAGCTGTCTGAACACTGGTTGTTGTGAGATATCACCTTGACCAAAAAGTACAAAGACAAAATGTTCCAAAAGTTGCAGGGGTGGTATATCACATCTTGTGTAGAAGGGAGCCATGATTTTATGCCTTCAATGTCCACATCTTTCAATTACCTTTTGGCTGTGAAACTTTCAGAAAAAGTGAATACTGGGCATGTGATGTGTCTTGTGCCATGTGGCACTCTTGGGTGTTTAAGTGGGTTTTATAGTACACTGAACAACATTACTCAATTCTGATTGGTTGAGAGCAGTACAATTAATCCCAAATAGTGCCCGGCAGGAGTACCTATTAAGTTTCCATGGCAACAGTACATGAGAATGGCCAAATGTTGCAAATCTGAATGTTTTGATAGGTGAAACTGGACACAAAGGCACATACATGTAAAACCAAAGTTACCAGTCTCTCTGGAATGATTTGTTAGACTAATTTTTTAAAATACGCAATGATTTACAAGTTGCATGACTTCACACAATTTGTAGTTTTGCTGAAGGAACTATAAATAAAAAATCGCATTACCTTCGTGATTTTGAAAGTTCTCAAATTGAGAACTTTCAAAATCACTACCTATTGATCACAAATTGTACTCGAGGTCATGCGATTTCCATCACTCACAGACAGTTAACGTTAGAGTGTATAATTCTCAATGGAAATAGAAATTTTTAAAAAAGGTTTCCTTGTTTTGGAGGGGGAAGGGGGTAAGACAGTGTTTCCATGTAAATGCTGGTTTAAAATGCTGCCAGCCTAAGATTCATGCCTGCGTGTTCCAACATTTCATTAAATGCTGCTCCAGAAATATCTAGTGGGGGGCAGGGGGGCGGGTTAGCACTCTCAAAATTTTTTTGGCCATTTCATGGTTTTTGGTCCAAAAATAAGGGGGTCCTCCTCTAGATCCACCACTGATATCTAGTACATACTTGTTATGACTTTTGCTTGTTAGACTTTTCATGCATTGGCTGCTTATGCTTTTGTGTTACATATCACCCTTTTTTCCTCAACAACTCAGCAAGACAGTTATGAACCTCAATGTTAACCAACTTTTAACTTTGTGGATAACCACTCGGTTCACAGTAATACACTGAAGTGTTCTCCCATGGAAACTTGTTCATGTTGATAATTTATGTGCAATATTATTACTTACCAAGACCACATCAGAAGAGTCATTATTTTGTGCTCAAGTGTATCAGGGTTGTCCATACAATTTGAAGTAGGTGGCAAAATTGGAAAAGGTAGTCAGTAAAAGGTTTAAATCTGCACCAGTTAAGACAAACAACATTGAAACAAGTTGCTGGCACAAATGGCCCAAGTGGCCAGTTAATTCTGCCTGCTGACGGCTGTTAGGAACAACCCTGAGTGTATCATTTCATGCTGCTTAATACCCACCTTCATCTCCTTCTGCAACAGGTGCTAATGTACCAGTGACTTCAGGAGGTATTGGCCTTGGAGTTTGATCAATCACCACCTCCTCACTAGCTGCCTTCTCAAAAGCTTCCTGCCGAGCTAATGCCTCAGCCTCCTCTTTCCTTTTCATCTCTCTGATACATTCCTCTTCTGCTTCCTGTTTCTCCTTTTCAAGTGCCTTTTGTTCTTCCAGTTTCTACAGAGAGGTTACAGTAGTACAGTGTAAATTGACTTTCAGCAGTGGCAGATCCAGGGGAGGGGATCAAAGGGCTGAGGCACTGGTCAATATAAAACCAGACTGCAAACCGGGTATAACAATAATGTCGACTATGTATAAAGTGCAGATTGCAGACTGTGTCTTCCTGACAAATACACCATAAAATTAATTTTCAATGTTTAACTTAATCAGGCCAAGAATGGACCTGGGGGGGGGGGGGGGTATGGTTTTCAAGGTTTTTTTACTTGAACATGCTATCGATTTCATTACTTTCTGCCAAACATTTTGCCCACCAGTTCCAGAAAACTAGTTGCCAGCACTAAATTTCTGGTCGCATTGGTGACCAGTGAGTTGCACTTTCAAGCCCTGCACCTCCCTACCCAAGCATCTGTTGAGTATCCCAGACAAATGAACATTGGCCAACATTATTCAATTAGAAACATGATATTAACCTTGAAATTATTGATTCAAAGGGTTCTTACAGAATTAAAGGTGAACTTCTCTCACTCAATAATTATTATAAAAAACCCCATAGCATGATACAGTATGTAGGACACATGACCTTCCTTAGTTTGCACATGGGTCCTCAAACTTTGTAGCCTGCATGGCAGGCATAAAAGGGGAGGGGTGGGGAACGAGAAAACAAGAGAAAAATTGCGGACGAGAAGAGGAAAGGAGGAAAGGAATGCCTGCCTGCAATTCCCAGCCGCCGATTTTCAGGTAATCCAATTAGGCTGTCACTACAGCCACCAATCAGTAACAGGTGCACGCTTTCTCCCTTGACTGAATTTATGCCGCCAAGGCCTAAAATTGGTTAAGGTGGCCGAACACAGTTTTCAAGTGCCTATGCCTAACACACCATTACTTTAAAACTGTTTATGCTTTGGCGCCCATTTTTTGCAAGACCCAAGTTTAACTACGGAAGTATTTATTCTCGCATTTTTGCGAGGGTGTGTGCTGTTGCCATGGCAACAGGGCTGGTTAAAAATAAGGCTTAAAAATAGTTTTTGTTTATTTTAAAAAAATCCAGTCATTTGATTGTTTTCATCTTTGCCCACTACGAATTGACATTAAATCCCGTCTGTCAGCACTGTTCTAATAAAATTTTGACATAGGCGATTTTCGTAATTCGCCGTAAATCGTTTTCTGTATTATTAAAAATTCCCTATGTCAAAATTCCTATTTTTCTTGATAGGTCATTCACGTGGTTGATGAACTACAGTGTATTTTCTTGCCAAATTTCTTGAAATTCTAAAGACTGGATTGTTAGAAATCGGTGAGTTTGTGCAAAAGCAATCGGTCTCAATTTTTTGAGCAACTGCGCATGCGCCACATTTAACTGGGTTCTTTCGATTCGGAAAAATCCGAGAATTGCTGGGTACTTTGCATCGTTACCTTTTCTAACATACCTTTGTTATAAAAGATTAAAGCCATCAGTGCACTGCGGTCAATTGTGAAGAAAATAGCAAAGATAGAGCGGGCAAATTTGAGCAAATAAAATGATCGCTGTATCAACAGCATGTTTGTTTTTGCAATCCTTGTGCGCACGCTGAATCGCATCAGTAAGAGCGCACGCAAAAAACTGTGTTCGGCCACGTTAAAAACTGTGGTTGAACTGCCAGTTTGTTCAGAGCATGACCATGACCAATACTCTCTTGTTGTTGTAATGTAGCATTTATTCCAGTATTATGCCATGAAAGTGTCCATTCATGGAAATTCACAGCACCTTTCCCAAATGGTCTCACAGATAAGCCGCACCTACAACTGTACGATTTTGATCGCAAATTTTTGGAAAAAAAGTGCGGCTTATCTGTGAGTCTTCTATGAAAAAAAAATATTATTGAGTAAAACTGCAACAAACTTCAACAAAGATTTGTGAGAGGGGGAGATAATTAAAGGAATATATTGAACAAAACAAAACGTGCAAATGCTATGCAATAAGACTCACCTCTGCTAGAAGCCATTATCATTTGAGAATTTTATATTTTTGCTGTCAGGGAAAGAGGGAAAGTCCTGGCCTGATTTTAGCAGAAAATTGTTTGCGCGAAATTGGCTCTCCATTAAGCTGGGCTTCTGATATTTCGTGCAGACATGGACCCCCGAAATTCCCCAAAAAACACTTAAGCAATTACACTGTAGTTTTGGTGGGGTTTTCTACAAAATGAAGACCCTGGCCTATTTCGTTGAGAGCCTTAAATCTTGTCGTTCCCGTTTCTACTTCGGTCGAGAATCATGTTCGAGCTATTTTCAAGCGATTTTAAGACGATTTTGGAGGGGTCTTCGTTTTGTACCCACCCGGGCCCCGTTGCCGTCCTCATTGCTGAAACTCTCTATTGAGCCAAAGTAGATCAACATGTTAGCGAATCGTCTCAGTACGTTAGGGGCCGAGTTGCTCGAAGCATGGTTAGCGCTAACCATTGATTAAGATGTATTAAAACCTGTAGGTTGTCACGGTGTTTAACCTGGGTTAGCGCTAACTATGCTTCGAGAGATGTTAGCGAAACGACTCGTTAACTAGCGAAACGACCGGCTACCCCTGTATATGTACGTCTCCAAAGGAAACGCGAAAAAAATGTTAAGGCAATGTTAATTAAAACTTAAGTTTACTTTAGATTTGTACCTGGTAACACAAACTGTAAAAAAGTAAAAAAACAAAACA
>OX419337.1:11964573-12007073 GCA_948470475.1 Galaxea fascicularis
GAAGAAATCCGTAGATTTAACCATAACATGAATCCAATGGGCATGCCACTGAACCAAAACAGACCTTCACCTCCAAAAACACATTGCAGTGTAACATGATCTACATGACCTCCAATGAATTGTGATGTTGTCATGAAAACATACAACAAAATACCAGGATTTGCAAACAAACAAACTCTCAGATCTCCAGGTCTTCAGGGCAAACCTGGGTCACAAAAATTAATTCTAATTACCAGTATTATATACAATTAATTCTCATATTCTTCAACAAACTGTGCTCCTTCGAGACTTGTTGTGTACAGTACTTTGATCCCCACAATCTCAAGGGAATTACTATTGCTGTCACATTATCTTCTGAGCCATACTGAAGCGCACATGAAGTCAGTTCATTGGCGGCATATTCAGCATCAGGGCAAGTCCGTACAAGATCAGTTATTTCCTTGTCAGACATGACACAAGACACACCATCGGTGTGTAACACAATGAAAGTATCAGTCTGATGGTCAAGTTTAATGTGGTGTATTTCAGGGGTAGCAATAACGCCATAAGGCTTTAGATGGAAGTCTCCTATTGAGCGTGTCATCGCAAGTCTTCCATTGACCTTTGCATTAACACCCCAGTCAATCCAGCCATTATATGATTTGATTCTTTGTTGTTCCTCCTCTCTGGTAGGGTGGTGGGCATTTGTTAATGACACTGGGTCACCTAGTCTGCAAATCAATGCACCACTGTCCCCAACGCTTGCCACAGTAAGATCAGTACCATCTCGCAGGAGTGCAACAGTGGCTGTGGTACCACAATGCAGAAAATTACCTTTGTGACCTAAAGTAAACAAAGATCACTTGAGATATACATGCTTGACTAACCTGTTGCAAGCTGTCAGATATTTGGGGTGAGCAAGAACAAGCAAAGAAACTTTTGTGGGTGTGGGGGTGGGGGAGGAAAAAGGGAAGCAGAGGGCAAGGACAAAGAGCCAGCAAAATTTACTTTTATGACCTCATTGACCAGCCATGTTCACCTACAGTATTTTTGGAGGACTTATGTCAAAATGTCAATCTGCCAATTAACACAATCATTCTCAGATGTCTTGCTTGAGTTATTCACGTCGGTAATTCATGTAAACATGTGAATAAGCAGTATGTCTTCCTGCATGCCAAATTTTCATGTTGCAAGTCAGTTGTCTCACTTGTGCTGGAACTATTGGTTGAATTGGTAATCACTGAATACTTTTAAATGCAATTATCTAACATGCCTTCACCAAACTGTTTCCCGCTCAAGTGTGTGGTACTACAGACAACACAAAGAACAATCAAGCTTGGCAACACTGACAAAGGAAAACCAAAACATTTTCATTCTGTCACCAACTGGATTTCATCCAACACTATCACAAGTCTGTCTGGCACTGGTTAAAGTCTATCACATTGTAACTCTTTTCTTCGGGATTAACTGAGAGCAATAATTATTGTGACTCTCCACATTACACAAAGAAATTTTGCATTTACAAAGTATCACATTTTTTTATATCTTCTAAGTCTTCATTGCTAGTGATGCTGCAGCTAAGCACCTAATATAACTGAGGGCATGCAAGAAGCAAATGTCTGAACTGGAGAACTGCACTCATTATTCTAGTTTATGTAATGTTAATGAGATTTCAGATGGGTGAGGCATAAGATTATGTCAGGCTACCATTATCAATCTCTATTTTGATCACCCTTTTGAACAATTTTTCACCAGTAACAGATGATCAAAGATGTAATATTTCTAATTTCTGCACACTCTGGAGTAATTTCTGAAAACATAAAAAGTTCTTCTTCATATCAGTGCCACAAACATTTTTTTCTCCTGATTTTCAATATTGGAATGATAGGACAAGTGACAGTTGAACTGCATGTTGATTCAGCATAAGCAGCAACACAACATGGACAGAATTTGAATTATCTTTTTATACATGTACAAGTGTGTGGAATTTGTTATGTTGGATTGTATTCAGAAATCATTTCTGCAATCAACAGACCAGTGTTTTGCAGGGCAGCAGCAGCAAATGGCAGCGCATGTGCAGAGCACTTGTTCCAGGAACGTTTTGAGTTTGTCTGTGCTTCATACATGTAGCATGATGGGTTTTTTCTGTGGAGCTTTTCACAGTGTGACAGGTGCCTGGATGTCTCTGTGTGGGGGTTCATGGCTGGGTTGTGGGGATTGCAAGCCAATATGGGAGCGTTTTTACTGGTCACAGTGGAGGCCCCTGGCCCTCCAAGGCACCCCTTGTCCATGTAGCTCGATGCAGTTGTTAAAGAGACTAAATCCTATGGCTTGTTTTATTTGTTAGTTGAATAAATAGTTCCACTAGTTATGCCACATCACAAAAGAACAAAGAAAATTTTATGAATGGAAAATTTATGAATGAAGCTTAAGGGATTTAATCTCAAATTTTCTGACTTGGTTGTAATTATTACTTGTTGAAAACTATGACATGGCAAAACTGAATCTCACAAGCAAAACTGTCTCAGATGTTAAAAAATTTAGTTATAAAATAACTTCTTTGAGGCCCAGGTCAAAGGCCTTACTTCACATGAGCTGAACTGAATTACAGTTTAGGTCGATCCAAATTAGTTAAGTTCGCCTGTTGAGTTAAACGCTGAAATTAACTACACTGTAGATCATGAAAATAAACAGATCAAAGTAGATATACATTAACATAGACTCTAAGCTTCTGCTGTTGATCTTCACGGCTGGCCGGCTGTGAAGAACACCTCAGCTGATCGAAATTAAATCAGCTTAATTGAGTCAAACGCTGTACTTCACATGAACTTAAGGTGGCTTACTACAGTTTTTCTGCTACAGGCAGCTTGTGCGCACTTGAAGTTCAGTAAGCATTACACAGAAGCTACACTGTAGAGTCGCTTCAACTGACCAAGGAAACAACTGGGAGTAAAAATAAAACATTTTAAATTTTTAAAACATTGCATCTGTGGCCAAATATGTATTATGGGGTGTCCAAGAAATGTGTTTAAGCAATAACAGATGGGGTACAAAATAGACCGATCAGGAGTATTTTTCGCAAAATCTAGCCGTATGACCCGACCTAAAAATTTCATGATTTGAAAAGTGGATAAAAAGAAACATTTAGAGAGAGGGACAAAGTCTGTCAGGCACAATTCTTGGTATCAGCGAAAATGTTAAATTTCGTCTATTTTTAAAATTAATAAAATTCTGTCTGACAGATTTTTTTGAAAACAATTCTACATCTCCATTTTGGTGTAATTTTGGCAGGTACCAAAATTTGGACATGGGTTGTGCAGCTAGTTTTCAAGAAAATAAGTGAGGAAAATGGGTTTTTCAGGTTTTATGCGACCTGCTCTGAGATAAGCATTGCGGGTGCATTTGTCAGAGAAAACCCAACTTCCGTGAGTGTGCAAACTTTTTTTCTGCACCGACTCCACCTAAGCCCTGTGGAAGGTAGTGACATCATAATGAAAGTGATTGCTTTTCAGTATTTCGGGATGTTTGCATGACATTTCTTTTTTTCATTTTTGCTCGTGGGGTTTTCCTTTGTCAGCTCATG
This sequence comes from Galaxea fascicularis, assembly GCA_948470475.1. NCBI lineage: Eukaryota > Metazoa > Cnidaria > Anthozoa > Scleractinia > Euphylliidae > Galaxea > Galaxea fascicularis. Next base: position 11,968,136 of record OX419337.1, read on the forward strand.
TGTCTACATGTAGTCTTTAGCTTGTGTGTGACGCTTACGTGACTTCAAGCATGCGCAAGCCAAACATAACCTTAATGACTGAGTTTAGTTCGGCCCCAGTGATACAACAGTAATGCTTCATTTGTGAAAACGTTTCGGTGATCGCGAACTCTCGAGACTGTGGAACGCTAAGCATGCCGTAAGTGAATTGTGTAGATATTTTATGAGGACAAACGAGAATTAAGGTCCGCGACCAACGGTATGTTTGAATATCGACCTTCATAGTATTTAACATTCCGGAACGAATGTGCGCGTGACAGATGTCGAGGAAACTTAATTTAGCTTCCTGCCGTGGACTACGTACCACCAGAACACAGGATGTATGATAATAACAGGAAAAATGCAGAGACCCTTAAATAAGAAATATTTATACCCACCGACTCTCGGAGGAAAGAAGGAAACAGTGAGCCATGACCAATCATAGTTTTCAATAGTCTTTGATAAATACCATAGAACGTTAGACCAAGTCGAGTTTCGTTGATTCTTACCTTTCTCCATTAGCCATTGACAGTACTTTTCCAAATCTCTGTTACACTTCGAAAATGCCTTAACCAGTACACTTTCTATGTTTTTATCGTGACTATAAAAGTGTTTCACGCATTCATGAAGATGTTCACTTGCGAAATCAACAGCCGCCGATCCGCCATGGCCATCAAAAACCGCGAAGAAGTATAAGTCTGGTTCGAGTTCTATAAGTTTGAAACTGTCCTCGTTCACTTCTCTAAAACCTACGAACGTGCTTTTGCCAACAGCATCCAATGACACACTGTGAAGAAACGATTTCGCCTCTGCGTCATGCCAAGCGCCTAAATCGTCGAAAGGGTTCGAGACAACATTCTGCCCGCCACTATCGCTCCACAGTCGAAGTGTTGATGCGTTGTTCGTGATAGATTCACTAGCAAAATAACGCGGATATCTGTTCAAAATTGCGGCGACCTGAATTCCATCTTTACTTTGAAGAACTTTAGACAGGGAACGCGCCCCAAATTGGGCAAAACTTGAAAACTTTCGCCAAAACATTGAGCGGCAATCTGTCGCGATCGCGAGGGATAAAAGTTATGTAAATGAAAGTGGAAGTGTTGTTGTGAAATAAAACAATGAATGGGATTATGAGACGCATTGGCATTGGTTGTTAATACAACACAAAATTTGATTGGATCAGAATGGGGACGGCGCCCACTCCATGCCTCCATGCACATCTTTCCACAAAGAAAGTATGATGCAATAGCAGACAGATGGAACGTGGCCAAGAATAATGTCTGCGCATATGAAAGTTGCCACGACAACAATGCAAATTTCATTACGTTTCGGCAGGAACGTGTTGTGAGGTGCTGCATGCTGGTGCGATTCAAGTCTAAGAGGGTGCCATGCCACCTTTTTACTAAATCAATAGAAACCACCGGCACTTTTCAAAAAAACGGTTGTTTTTGTACCTAGAAAAGAATGTTTTCCATTTACAAAAACCACGCAAGTTTCAAAAGTTCAAAACTGTATACTGTCAAGGAAAAAAAAAAGAAGAAAAAAAAGGGTACGACAGGGCGTGTTTCTCCAGCGAAATAATCGAATAAAAATAGTATGAAAACAACACATGCCTCCTAACAAACGAACAATCTGGACAGATCTTTCTTCAACTTTATCTTTTATTCAGAGGGTAAATATTACAAAACACCTCTTCTGCTTCCTACTTAAATAGGAAGTTTGGAAAAAAGGCAAACAGCTCAATTAGCTCCCTTTTTAGCAGCAACCTCAACTGAGCAGCAAGAATCTGACCCCGTTATACCCCGGGAAATTTCACAAATCTTTGAGCAGGAGCGTCTACCTCCAATTCATCCACCACGTAATCGAACAGTTGGCTCCTAGCTGGAGACTGGTAAAGTGTAATGTGAAGTCTCCGATCCTGGAGAGCTCCCTCCATCTCAAATAAAAACAAAACCCTTCCTCACAGGATGAGCGCTGAAATGAAGTGCCTATCTATGCTGGCCCTCCGCCTGGTAGGGGAGAACATTGATGGGACTATCAATTAACTCACATACTTTTTGGCTTCCGAGTTGAGAACACTAATAGCCCACTAATACCTTCATCTTCTTGTGCATGCAATCGATGCTCTTTCTGTGATCGAGGGTTTGTCGCCTTCTTTTAGTGCCGAGAGCATAGTTTTCTCGAGCCACTCTTCTCCAACTCTAGTTAACTTGCTAACTGTTCCCTATTCCACGTCCACACATGCCATACCATATTCAAGTTTTCCCGGCGAGTTCTCAATACCAGAATCTGAAAAATGGAAAGGCAAGAGATTCTCAGAAAACCAGAGGCAGTTGTATCGTTTGACTTTGGGGTCACTAGACATGATGTCTTCTTGGCGTTTTACGATAACAAGGAAAAAGGTTTGCTGTGTGGCTCCTTCTGTGCAAGGCAGTGCTTGACTGACGTAAATTCTCCGCACAACAGACATACCCCTTTCATCATCCTTTCTCAGGGTTTTGGTTATGATGTAGCCTGAGTATCAGGCGTTTCTAGGGTGGGGAAGGCAAAAAGAGCGAGAAAGCGAAGGAAGAAACGCCTGACACAAACAGCTTCTCAGAAGTCTTCCACCCCCAGACAGCGCGTGTTATAATTAGCCAATCAAAATCACTTCCGGTAACTGTCATGTGTCATGAGAGTAAACTTCAATATGGCGTCAGTAACCGCTGCGCTGGAAGCTTGACTTCCGGTTGACTCACGTGACGTTTCTTGTTGTCTTTTGACCATTTAGCGTAACATCCAGAATCTGGATGTTGGACACAAGCGAATCAATGGCTTTGTGTCAGGCCGTTCTCCTCTTCCTTCCCCTCGTCCCCGCTTCCCCGATAGGGCCTGACACTCAGGCTAGGTATGATGCTCTTCTCCTGACTTGTGGGTAAGCCAATATGATTATCACTTTGAAGTAGTGAAAAGTCAAAGAGTTTGGTGGTGCCGGGTTCCTCCTCATTTTCATCATATGAAGAGTACCAGCCCGGTCTCGGCTTTGGTGCTCATATTACGAACGCTTTGTTGGCGAAATCATTTGCCATATTGCTACCTGAGCCCCTCAGCTGAGCCACAGCTTCAGGAGGATGTTTGCTCTTTTTCGGCAATTTTGGCATTTAAGGAGGCAGGTCTCTAAAGCTGTGTGGTCTGCTGTAATGGCCTTTGCTTGATGTACGATAGTTGACTGAGTGAGCTACAATTTGAAAACCTTTTCAACAGATCAGATATGCCGAGAAGACGAGGAGAATCTGGACGAGCAAAGTCCAGCACCTTAGGGGTGTCTTATGGATCCTGCCTTCATCTCAGTGAAGAAAACGTTCTCTACGAGTAATGTGAGTAAACTGTGAAGATCAACTTTTGGAAGAAATATAGAGTTTATACTTCAGTCAATAAAGCTGCAGTGCAATCAGAGCAATCAGGGGCCTCAACTTGAACACGCAGACTCTTTAATTTTGTTGTGATTTTTTTACTGAGTACGTTCAAGACGTTGATTGACGTTGTTTGTCTCCTTAGAGTGATAATAATTAACGACTCACAAATATATATATATTACATAATGACGTCTGATCATAACCCTGTAGACGAATTATAAACCGCCATGAGACTGTTGTGATTCGTAAATAAATATGTATAGATTATCTTATAATATCAACATTCCATCCAGTAAAACATGCACTTGATTTGTGGATGCTTATTACTTCCTCGTTCCTCTGCTGATCGGATTTCATACAGTTGTATTCAAGAGGCAAAGCTAGGCAAACATTGGCTGTCAAGGCATTTCGAGATGGCGTCGAAGCCTTACATTAAGGAAATGGTTCCTTTAGGACCAAGTGAAGGGGAACTGTCCGAAGGAGAAGACCAAACAGTAGAGAAACAACGCGAGAGTCATCTAGTGAACGTTAACTTCCCATCAAGACCTCGTCGCAAAGTCATGATCATTGTTGCCGTAATTGTGGTTGTGGTTGTTGTTATCGGAGTCCTGGTTGGAACTATGGTTCCAATTTACAAGAAATACGATGATGAGAACGATCAATGTGAGTAAAATGCTATTAAGTAATATTTTGTTGCTTGCATTGCCAGTGATTGAAATTTTCAGCGATGGGTGTTGGTGACGCTATTTGACCGCAGGCTGCTAGGATCATAGCTGGGTTTTAAAATTTATTACACAAATAACAATAAAAAAACATACAAATATACGCACAGGCAAATCAAACTGTCTAGTCAGCTTTAACTGACGAGAGCCTCAATTTTCTGTTGGCGAGAGGAATTCACCGATTTGTATCCTCTATTTCCTCCAATATGTAGCTGAAAAAGGCTTGCAAGGCAAGGACGAAGGGAAAAATGAAGAAAATAATCACTCAAGTCCTGGTTTGGGTAAGCGCCGTTAGCTAGTGCGCATTAGCACGCACGGATAAATTAGTTCACTTTCACGTTCTTTATCTTATCGAAAACGTATTGCCCTCCAGTACCGACCATGTTTTAAATTTCTTTCCTGATCATACTATTATATTATTGTTGCCGTTTTTGTTTGGGCGAAAAGGAGTGAGTTTGTGCACTGAAATGAAATATACAACTTGGATGACAAAAAGTTATTTCGTTACACAATTTTCGTCGACCATTTTATGAAACCTCTTGCAAACCTGATTAGAAACTCCAAGTTCCTCTAGACTCTCAGTTTTCACAGCCCTAATTTTCAGAAGTTCCGCTTTCTCAAGCAACAACTTTCTGTTGTCTGGCATTTGAATGCTTCGAGTTCACGGAACTAACCGGACGTCATTTTTTCTACTGGGTTGTTGATCGTTTAAGAGCAGGGAAACCACTTTAATTACTTCCGGTGCTGTTGCAGCGAAACTCGCCAATACAGCAGTTCTAGTAGTCTGCCTTATTCTCGATCAGTTTTGCTTTTCGAGTAACCACTTTATTAAACAATTCCGGAACTCAGTTCTGTTTACTTTATCCTTTCATCTGTAACTGTCATGCCGCTAAAATTTATGAATGACAAAAAGATAAGTTCCATCAACATTAATTCTATAAGTTTTCTCAGTCGCTTTGTTTAACCCATTGTATTTTGGTGGCAGCCTACACTTCACTGAAATTTACTGACGAACGTCGATAGGTGAGGTTGACGTCGCCGAAATAGCCGGGTAATCTCGGTTATATTCATTGTAACATAATCAATAGCATAAAACAGACGAACATAGGACAGAGACAAAAAACATGAAAGCATAAAACAGAGATGCTTCTTCTAATTTTACTACCTTTAATGACGTAGCAGCAGAAAATGTTCTTTCGTCGTCCTTTTTCTGACGAGAAAAGTATGAGACATGCGAAATAAACGTGTGAAGAATAAGCAAATACACAGTCTCAAGACACCAGATGAAGATTAGTTCTGGAGACAATGGAGACATCTTTGCTTGCACTTTTGCTGGTCAGTTAACCATCAGAAAATAATCTTCCAAACAAGAGACGTTTCATACCGCACGTTTATACTAACCATGATGAACCGGCTCGCTCAAACGAAAAACTCTTCTGGCCGGTCTAACATTCCAGAACCATTTCAGTTCCAGCACCCTATTGGACCAACCCACTTGTCCAGATGTTCTTTTCGCAGCACCTTTACTTGCCGACATGCCGCAATGGTCCTCAGTCGCACATCCGTTCGTCCTTTAACCCTATCCTACCCTATTCTGTGACTCGACCGGGTGCGACGGGACGAGGGAATGCTGGAGCGGGGGTTGAGGGCAAGTATGGATCTCGCCCACCCACCAGAATTCTATTTGTACTCAGGTTGTAGCAGTGAAATAGCTTGTCCAGATATATTTTCTTTAGGCGCAAGCATTAGTTTGGGTGAAGTTAATTTTTGCCAGCCGAAGTTTAAATACGTGAACACTCAATGTGGAATAGAAGGAGCATTTACCGCTTGTTTTAATTACGCTGCCAGATAGAGAATGAAGATACCTGTACTCGATTTTTCTTTGAAGTTTCCCGAAATTTTCAGAACAATGATAGTTATTTAAGAAGAATGGCTTGTGAGTGACTTGTCATTACCACCATCACCGTCACCAACACCAACACCACCATCAGTGGAGTCTGTGGATGTTACTGGATGTGACTGGCATGTACTGGAGATGTTTGATGACATAGATGGCAATGTGGGTTTTTGGCAATGCCTGTATGTTGTAATTTTGCAACATTACATTCCTTCAAGAGATGTCAAGATCCGAGACCTTTCTCTTCCACGGATCAATACCTCCATCAGAAAGGAAATGAATAAGAGATATAAACTCTTGAAAGAGGCAAAATCATCTGGTGACCCCGTAACATGGAAGCTGTATAAAGAAAAGAGATATGAAGTAATGAAACTGGTAAGGAAAGCCGAAGCTGCTTATTAGCAAACGTCATTTGAAGAAGCTTCCAACCCTAGAGAATTTTGGAGTCTGATTAATCAAGTCTTGAGAAAGCAGATGGCCCAATACAGGACACCAATGGAGACATCATTATGGACAACGGACAGAAGGCAAACGCTTTTAATGACTTTTTCCTTAATGCTGCCTTACATTTGACTAGGAATATATCTCCACTCCCCTTAGTTACAACTAAATATATTACAAGAGTCTCCCCTACCGTCTCATGTTTTTCTGTGGAGTGGGATACGATTAGGGCTATCTTACATAAATTTACTAACCGTAATAAAGCGGGAGGGTTAGATCGTGTCTCGTCTAGAGTAGGCTGGTGGTACTTCCGCTGTGCGAGAGCTATTTGAAATCTGTATGAAGGGCAGGGTAGACTCCCATTTTCCTTCTAGCTGGAAATGATTTTTGGTGACTGCTGTATTAAAGAGGCTAGATGTTAACAACTATAGACCCATATCCCTCTTGAGCATTGCAAGTAAAATCTTAGGAAGGCTTGTTTGCAGGCCTTTTGACAGCCATTTGACGTCACATAACATCTTGGCTAGTAAACAATGGGGCTTTTGGAAAGGATACTCTACGAAAAGACTTACACCTTACAGAAACCTGGAAATTGGCTCTTGATAGAGGTTTTAAAGTGGATGTTTTGTTTATAGATTTTTGGAAAGCTTTCGATTGTGTCGACCACACCAACTTGGGAGGAATGTTAAAGGATGTCGGAGTTACTGGTAATATGTGGATATGGTTGATGGATTATTTATCAAGGAGAAGACACACAACACAAATTTGTGGCGAGTTGTCGGGATCTAAATTAGTGAAAATTGGGGTCCCTCAGTGTTCACTGCTGGGTCCTAGGCTTTTTACCACTTATGTAAATGACCTCCCAAGCAGCATTAAGAGTGGTGAAGCGTTCATGTTTGCAGATGACGCCACCATCTATACCATTGGTAGCTCAACTGATGAGGTCATCATATCCCTTCAGGAGATTTTGGACCAGCTTCAATCTTGGTGTCTAAAGAATAGGTTAATCTTACATGCAGGGAAATCTGTTGCTCCAATTTTGATACAAATTCATTTATTGCCCTCTGAAGCCCTTATTATGGGGAGATAAAATTATTCTGCCAAGAGATATAGATAATGAAACTGTACTCTTAAATGCTAAATGGATGCCGCTAAAGCATTTCTATTGTTTCCGCATTCTAACAATCGCTCATAAAGCCTTTTATAATTTAGATTTAGATGAAATAAATAGATTAATTGTTAAGACCTCCTCCGACTGCTGCTCTATTTGTAAATGATGTACGTCCCAGTTCGGGCCTTGGTCTAGATACATTGATATTTAAAGATTTCCTAGGAGGCTCTCAGAAAATCTTTAAATATCAATGTATCTAGACCAAGGACCGAACTGGAACGTACATCATTTACAAATAGAGCAGCAGTCGCTTGGAACACGCTACCTGATGTCATTAAAAACATGACAACCCGGAGACCTTGAAAAGGAAAATCAATTCGATTAAAAATATTACAAGTGACATCAAATTTGGAAAAGAGTGCTCTATAATATACAATAAAGACTCAAATTTTAGGTATTTTAAATTTTTAGTTCTACATTTCTTGTATTTAATTAGGCATTTCTTAATCTATTATTGTACATACATTTTCTCTATTTATTCTCATTTATTTATTGTATTATAAATTGTTTTGCTTAGATAGCAGGTCCACATCAGCTTACAGTTACCTATTTATTAACCTGCTTTACCAAATAAATGAATGTATGTATGTACCATCACTATCATCACCATCACTCTCACCGCCACCCTCGCAGTCATCGCATCGTCATGATCACCATTATCCCATCCGTGGCTAGGTGGCACATGGAGCATCAGCCATTTTTCTCCACTCTTCTCTATTGGCTTCAACTTTGCCGGTTTTTCCCAGCTCCCTCAACGGGCCCAGATCGTCACACCATTTCCCAAGCCGCTTAGGCCGCTTTTCCAGCTGATGTAAATTGTTCGCACGTTCCAACATCCTATATGTATCATGGATTTTGGGGTAGCCAGTGATCTCATCGACATTTGGGTTTCCCCCAGATTTTCACTCAGTGGCGTCATGGTGTGCCCGGCTGCCGCACCGTCTACGGCCAAAGACTCGCCAATGCTGATCAGACGTCCGGGTGCAGTAGCGCTCGTGCTTTGAGAAGTTGCAGTTTCTGCAATCTGTCGGGAGCAGGTTATTAGCCTGCCGCCCAACCCCTAACCTGGAGGGCCAGGGGCTGCTCTTTATTGGTCAAGTCTAGATCTTTACCCCTCGACCAATCCAGGAACAAGAGTCCCAGTTGGCACAGCTGAGGAAATCCAAGCATCTTTCATGGATCTTTATAATTAGTAAAGTAACGTTTAGGGCTCTCAGTTAACTTACCTGCAAGAAACCATGTAAAATACAAATGTTTGAGCCCTTATTATGGATGGATATAGCTTTTTGAATAAAATATGTTTTTATTCTTTGTCTCATAGCAACGAATACACAGTTAAGACCTTCAGCAATGCCATTCTCAACTATGACTCATCAACCTCAAGTCACGGCGTCGGCGTTCTTAACTGATAAATCACAAGTTACACCGTCAACATGCAGTAACTGCAAAGATGTTTCAGACAGATTATCTTCACCTGGAGACATTGCTGCCCATAGTACCATGCTATCGCCTCTATCGTCAATCAGGCAACTTGTACCAAATACAGGTAAAAGCTCTTGCTTTCATAAACTTTTCACTTAAGTGCGCCTAGCATAAGAAGGCACACCGTAATCACAATTGAAAAACGTTTAGTCTAAACCACCCAGCGCTTGCATCTTGCATACCGGCCTTGGGAATCAAGCCAAGGTACAGGAAGGAGGTGAGTGACATAATGTTAAGTCCCGGTTACGGCGGGACGGGGGTGTAAGCGGTACAGAGGAGCTCAGGACCCTAATACTGTAGGGGGACGATTGAAGGAGAGTATCCCGAGGTTTCGAGATGGTGTCAGCTGAGTCCACCCTTGCATCCCATGGCATCGCAAATCAAATTTGCGGAACACGGCCTAAATCGCTCTTTTACGAACTGCAGTAATTAGTACAAATACTGAGAAGTTGTTGACTACCGGTAAACTCTCTTCTCACTTCTTCATTTTAGCCTGCCTGCATAGAGTAGCTCATCGGAATATTTTTTATTTCAAGAGGGGTTACATCTGCCAGTCGCCAGGACACCCAGAGGATTGGAGAATCACGAAAAAAAAAAAAGGAACACAATTAAACATTTTATACCAATATTTTCAAGTCCTCAATTAACCTTCATTAATTTAACTAAAGAATTGTTACTCGGTGATTCAGAAAGTATTGTTTAAGCGGTTCCGTTCCAACAAGGCCCATTTCTAGGTAGTATCCAGAGTAACGAATCCGAAATAAAAATAAGTAGGGAAGGTAAGAGGCAGGAAAAGAGAGTACTGGGCTTTCTGTTCCTGGTTTCACTGGCGTGCCCGTGATTGCCATCGCCTGCCTCAATATCTAAACTCTCTTGGTTCAAATACGTTTTGCCTAGTTTTGTTTGATTGTTTTTCTGCGGGTGTCAGGTCAGCAGTACTCTATATATTACAAGAATCAGAATTTGAATCCAATACATTTTAAAACTGCAACCCCGTCAAAACGAACCCCTATCAACCAAAAGAAGCAGATTGGAATGATTCACATTACTGAATTTTATTTCTTTTCACTTCTAAATGGTTTACATTAGCTTGTAGCATCATTAAACAGTTCAATCGACATTGACATTTCAGAAGCCAAGTGGTCTCGGTGGGGTCTCTGGAGTGACTGCACAAAAAGCTGTGGTAACGGTACTCGCTCCCGCACTCGAACATGTGTGGCTCAAAATCAGCGAGCTGTTTTTGCACCTATTTCATGTGCAGGAAAACCTCAACAGACAAAAAGCTGTTCCCAGTGGAGTTGCCCAGGTAGATGATACCACTTTTTGATTGTTAATGCATAATCCTTTCAACCTCAAGATTTATGGAAAGAGGGTCCGCTCCGCCTTCAGGTTGCTCCGTGGTAGAACATCGGACCTGTCTGTACGGGGGAAGGGGGAGGGGGCAACGTTAGTTAAACTTTGTTTGAGCAACACTACGTGTAACTTTAAGTTCTCCAGGAAATTTGGAATATCCTCCCGATTTGTTACCGATTTGTTCAATGTCTTGCTTTTTTTCTGCATTGTGCCAGAACTATGTCATATTTCTCAGAAACTGAAATTCATTAGTGTCCCTGGTCCAGACAAAATCTCCAGAATCCAGGAATAATTTTGTTTTTCTCCCGAAACAGGCCTTTCTAGTCACCCCCTGTTGTCTATGGAATTCCAATGGATGAATTCTCCCTCTGCAGAGGTGCTCTGTGATACTTAACATGTGTGCAATGCAGATGTTGTTAGTTTATTATTATTATTATTATTATTATTATTATTATTATTATTATTGTTGTTGTTGTTGTTGTTGTACCCGGTAAAAACAGTTAACCACGTGTAAGTAGGTTGAGTTGCAGTTATCTCATCATGCTGCATTTTATGTTCCCGTTCGAACCCGTTCGTTTAATTTTCCGCATTCTAGCAACGCGAACGTTGGGGAGAAAGAAAAAAAAGTAGAAGGACAGGGGTGGGAGTGAGGAGAGTGCAAGCAAACCCTCGACTTTGAAAAACGCCCACCGAGTTTTCACGGTTGACCTGATGCGCGCTTATTGACAGCTTTGACAAATTCCAAAAACTGTTCGACGGGAACTGCATGCAATGATAAAGCCGCAACAGTTTCTATACAGAACAATAGGTAGTCAGGCTTGGAAAAGCCCACCAAAGCAAAGCATTGACGCATCCAAGCGGTTGATCGAAGAGCTTATTTGATCACAGGCGCCCCAAGCTCATGGTACCGTGAGAGTACCGTGTCACGCAATATAAACAAGATGGCTGCAAATTATGAAGATTTGCATGGGAATTCCGGCAATCGCTGCTAGTTGATAGACAGACGAAAAACGTCTAGATAAAAAAGCCTTACCTTACACTCAAGGTGTGTTGCTTGCTATCTGTGTGGTTATTTTGCCGATCTATCGCGATTTGAGCGATTTATGCGCTTCCTGTGTTTCTACTCTTAAAAGAACGACAAGGTGATACACTCGATTCGGGACAGCCCTTCCATCCAAGCGAAGCCCGAAGCCCAAAATTCCACGGTAAAATATCCCACGGCCACAATTCGCAGACGCAGAATCCAAGGAAAAAGGTTTGCCTTTCATTTCCACATTTCCACATTTCCAAAGCCCAATAGCAGTCCTCCAAGCGACGCCAGCAGGCAGTTTGTTTCCCAAAAGAAACGGTAAAACGACAGCCGACGTGCGTGTACAAGTTTACCCATAGGCAGCCCAATCATGGAGTGTGTCATCAAAAGTTCACACAGAAAAATTGACCGTTAAAAACCTAGAATTCCAACGAACCGAGTAGCGGTGGAAATATTTATATTCTAGTCAAATAAAGCCTTCCTACCTTCACTCTACTGTTTCTTGTCACTTTCTGGGACGTCTAAATGCAATATCATCGCTTCTTTTAATCCCAGGTTACTCTCCATTCTAAGTAAAGGGAACGCTGGTGACTCGAGATCGAATCAGTCGCCGTTCGAAGGCCAATTCTAGGTTTTTAACGGTCAATGTTCCTGTATGAACTTTTGATGACACACTTCACGATTGGGTGACCTGTGGTTTACCTCGACCCAACGACCGTTGAAATCGGCTTGGTAACCTCGTTGCGCACACAAACGTAGACTCACACGGGTGGTAAGCCGCAGTTTGTCATGGAGAATTCCTTTGAATGCCTTTGGCCTACCACCCGTTTGAGTCTACGTTTGTGTATGCAAGGGTTTTTTATTGAGACGTTTTTCGGCGTGCCGACGGTAAACACCTGTAATGGTTCTTGATGCCGGCGGCGTATTTTCTCATATGTCGGAACAATAATATTTTATCCCAGGCATTACCGGCGGCTATGTCGCAGGTAGGTCTGCGGTATATGAGAACCAGGCTTTATTCCCTTTATGCCGTGGCTTGAGTCTGTTCAAGATTGGAGGAATTCATCGAAGGCCAAGAAAACGAAAAACACACACTCCAAAACAAAGCTCTGCAGAAGGGACGGTTGACCTCAATTCCATTCACCTTGTTTGTTTGCATATTATCAACATGGCGTCGCTATTTATATTACGGGCGTTGTTATTCATGGTGGTCAATTCAGCATTTCTATCAGCAGCCTTCATCAATCGACAACCTTGGCAATTCCAGAAACTGAGGAGAAGTACTGGATTCCGAATTAGATTGGAATGCTCGTTGTGAGCTAATGTTTACGGAAAACTGCCGAGCTGTCAAACTTTAAATTTACTTTAAAAGGACATACTTAACGTTCGGAAAGCTTCACAATTTTTTAAAGGAACCATTTAAAAGTAAATTTTCATACTTTTTTAGGCATTTGAACTGCAGTTTCTAATTAGTGTTCGAGCACTGAGTTAGTTACATATCTCAGCCCCGTCCACGGTTCGACTGTACTGCATTACGCATCCTTTGTTTTTCGTAAATTGAGGAATTCACTTTTCCATGGCGGCTTCGGCAGACGCACAAGTAATCAACACCTTCAACACCTTCTTTCCTTGATCGCTGGTCACGCTAGAAGTATTTTGCGGTGAAATGATAACTAAGCTAAACTTGTTAATCAATGTACTGCGCTGCACCAATCAGAAGCCCCGTTCGTGGACGAAAATTTTTTTCAAAATCGAGGGGTTTGCTTGCCTCCGCCCCTCACTCCCACCCTCTCCCCGTTTTCCTCTGTTTTTCTCTCTCCCCAATTTTCGCGCGGCCAGAATCCTTAAACGAAACAGCTTCGAACGGGAACGCTTGCTACGTAGGCTAGTCTTATTTTGAATTTGTAGCCTTCTTTTATCATTAAGATATTCTTCCTATGTAATGACCCATTCAATGCTTAGATTGCCGGAAAACATGTACCAAAGGAACACTGAATGATGCTTGTGATGCTTGCACGTGTGACAACCATATTCTTACTGGTCGCGTTCAGACCAAGAGCGGTGCACCAGTTTCCGGAGCCAAAGTCACGTTGTCAGAGACGCCGTACAACGTTCTAGCGCAGACAGATGACAAAGGATTCTTCAAAGCTTTCAATGTTTGTGCAGATGCCAACCAGGAGCTTCTTATCAGCAGAAAGGGTTTTGTTCCCTTAAAGTTAAAGGCAACCGTTTTGACTCCAACAACAGCGGATGTGACGGCTCAATTGGAGACCTCAGGTATTCAGTTTACTTATTGAAGCATTTCTTAACTGCCACCTCAGAAGACACGCCGTTGAATTAGTTTGCACAGGTCTTGAGTGTCTGTCAAATTCCATTTCCTCTGCGACCAAACTTCTTAAAGTCTGCTACCCATGTGTTTAAAGTTTGTTTTCAAATTTCTGAAATCTGACCTCTCAGCCTATGTATCTTTCCATTTAGTACCACCATCTATAACTTTACATCCTCAAAGCAAGATGCGCATTTCTGGTGACAGTGTAACTTTTTGCTGCGATGGAGAGGGCAATCCTCCGCCGGAATTCGAGTGGTAAGCTTGTAGGTTTCTTGTTGTTTTCTTGGGGGAACGGAGGAGGGGGAGGGGGGTGGGCTATCTAAATACCTTTGTCCGTTTCTTCAGAACCATTATTCTATGGTTAATTTTTGCCCATTTTAGATCTCCCTTCTTCTCCTTATGTGATAGGTTTAAGGACAACAACATCATCGACAAAGATACCTACCATTACGACAAGAACCTTGAGATGTCTAATGTCAGCGGTATTTCGGGGAAATACCGATGTCGAGTGGTAAACGACTTTGGTTCCGAATTCTCTGATGTCGCTGATTTGAAAGTCTTTAGTAAGTAGAGGACTAAGCGGCGTAGGAACTTGTTACCCTATTGGAAAAGTGTCTGTTACCACTTGTCTGATGTAAATCAAGACTTTTCATAGGGTAAAAGATTATAACAACTGTCCTTACCCTTGCTAGGCTGAGCTAAAGATGTTTGTGTCTTTTTTTTTTGTTAGTATGTGATCCCGGCCCATACCACCCGTATACTCAGCGCTTCGAAAGGGTTCATTGTCTGTTTTTCTCACGTTCTATTTTTAAAATTCCTAAAACTATAGGTTTGTTTGAGTGAGCCTGTCGATCGCGATCACCATATTTGGAGGTTTGAAGAGGAGCTACATCGGACTCACATTTAATAATAATGCTCAAAGGGCAGAGTCACCCCAAACTATGAGACAGGAGCTGTGCAATTCTATGAATATTGGTTGTCTTTAACTGAACTGATATTATGAATGACCCTTTTGATTTTAATTGTACGTTTACTTAGTGTTGTTACACTTGTCCACACGTCATACCTAATAAGGTATTGTTTCTTAATGTATTTACACTATCTTATTTCCCTGCAGATACAAGCGAGGCAGCCGCCTGTAACCCAAACCCCACTAGTAAAAATGCTACACTTCCAGCGGGGTGTGTGATACATGGAACAACGAACAATATCGTAAATGTGGGAGAGTGTGAACCAACACGGTGTCTCCGAAACGACTCTGCCTTTTCAAATAAGACATGTGAAGATCAGAAGTTTTGTTGCACCGTTGTGGAAGTGACTGATGTTACTGTGAGCTGCGGGAGCTCTGTAACATTTAGTGTTCCTAAAGTAGCCCGTTGTGGTTGCCAGAAATGCGAGGAACCAAAATCACAAATAACTGGTGTCGTTGTTGGTCGAAACGGCATGACTGAGAAGCCCATTGCTTTCTGTGTCCTCAAATTTGAAAGCTTTTCATACAGAGCAGATCGCAATGGCTTTTTCTCTTTTGAAGTCTACGATGGAAAACAACGATTATCTGTGATGTTTAAGGATAGCTTCCTTGCCCAATATGCAGATCTTACCAAAGTATTCCGAATTGAGAAGGGACAGACGTTGTTTTCAAAAGTCGTTCTGAAACCCAAGCCAGCTCCAAGGCTGTTCAACTCCTCTGAGGATTTCAAAGTTCAACTGGGAGATAATGGTGGCGATTCTGCTTTCGCTGAGATGGAAATACCCAAAGACGCTCTCTTAAATGATGATGGCACCATTTTTTCCGGTCAAGCAAATCTCAGATTGAACGTTATGGATCCACGTAACTTCTCTGATATCCTTACAGCCCCGGCAGATTTTTCTACCATCGACGAGGACGGAGAAGAACAGATGCTGGTAAGCTATGGAATGCTCAATTTAGACATTGAAGATGGCAGAGGAAATAAGCTTTCTCCTTCCAAGCCCATAAAATTATACCTGGACCCCGAAAGACTGAACATTTCAGTGGACAGTAATGGAAATACTACGACAAAACTTTGGTGGCTAGATGCAAAAACGGGAAGATGGATGGAAGCTGGTGACGTCTGGATTGGACAAAAGGTTTCCAGTAGAAGTAAACGTGCCCCCACTCGCTTTCTGCTGGAAACTGAAATAACACCAGCTGTCTCGAGACAAGGAACATTTAATATTGACGCCAGAGAAAATTTCGGTGCGGTTCGAGTTACCGCTTCTGTTGGATCAACGATTAGGATACTTTGCGAGGAGCCAAATTCGACCCCTAGAAGGTACACTGGATATTTGGAAGGGACTGTCAACTCAGTGCAGGTTACTTGTATATCCGTCTGGATCAACAGAAGGTGCTTCATGCAAGGAGAAAGTGCCGATTCAAGATTCCTGCGACCCTTACCTCCGGACAGTTTCCCTCCATCTGTATCGCCTACGATTGTTTCGAACCGAAACCTGCAAGGTTCGTCCAATGTTCAGTCCTTTAGATTTGACGTTACGACGGCAAGTGGGGGTCCAATATTTCCTCATTATGATAACGATGTCCAACAATGCAGAGCTCCTAATCTGACGCCGGGACTTCGACAGTTTGAATTCCAAGACCCAGGAGCCACGCGTCTTAACCTTGCTAGTAATCGTATCGATGACTTCACGAACCCACTCAACTGGTACCCTTCCAATGTAAATTGTTTCATCAAATTACTTCTTCACGGCAATGCAGCTATATTTCTAGCCTCCAGCCACAAGGAAAACAAAGGGGACAAATTTGGAGACTCTGCCGCTATGGCCGAGCCATCAGACAGTGCTAATGTTTTTGTTACTTGCCTCGAGATTCGATGTCCAGGAGATGTGTTTCAACAGGGAGCAGGACCAGTTCCCGAATGGACGCACGTCTTAGTTACTCATTTGACTGGTACGTGTGACTTTCAGAGGCACCATCTGCGCAAACAAGATGACGTCGATAACCGTGGAACCCAATGCCCCACCCGATCCAAGAGACATTCACCAGGGTCTGAAACATGGCTGTGTGTTCCCCTACCTAACAGTGGATTCGACATCGATAATGTGTACACTGCCGACAGATTTAGGCCTGGGCTGGGAGAAGGCAGGTGCAGAAACGGGAACAAGTTATGGCAACTAGGGATGACAGATGAAACAAACACTCAAGGACCTACTGTGGAATTTTCTTGCAGGTAAGCAAAAGAAAAAGGGAAATATTAAATTATTTACAGGGTCCGAAATTAACTTTTTTATGTGGGTGCCAACTGGCGATCAAATATAAATTTTTGGTCGCCAGAGGAGAAATTGTAGTCGCCAAAAATTTCCCCTCCCTTTTTTAAATAAAAGTTTAAACAAAAGGTATGGACATTTTTATGTTGAAAAATTGCACTATTCTATTTCCCGATACAAGAAAGCATCCGTACGTGTATGACTGAAGTACTTCTTCTTCTTCTTTTTTTTTTTTTCAACAAATGACCTTTCTGACCTAGAACGCAGGTACAGAAAGTCATCTGCCCATGACTGCACTGATCATTTCAAAACCATATTTCTTCCGTAAGTGCCACGAAACCGAATGCGAGTCAAGCCGCCATGTTGCTCTTACCAGGCCGCAACCGTGCCACATTACTCGTACCAGTCCGCCGAAATAATGTTTACCTGGTGTATAAAGAAAGGGGAAGGAGCTACTGTATTGCACCTTTTTATTGTAGAGGATAACACTAGAGCATGTGGCTTTGTGCGCCTGCAATACGTAGTTAAGTGCGTTATATATGGGAATTTAGTGTGGTACAGCTGTGCATAGTTCTGTACAGATATATGGGTACACTATAATTCCCCATATTCAACGTACTTAATGTACTTCAGTGAAAACCGCTGAAAAAAACAGCGGCTTAGGAACGTTCAACTCGTACTGATCAATTTCAGTTTTGATTAAAAAACAACAACAGGACAAAAAGTAAGACATCTGTTGGCAAATAGCTTCGAGGTTAATTCTTATAAATCACTTTCTCTGAACGTCGAAAGTCCACAATAACAACCAGCTTTATAAGTCGCCAGCTGGCGACCAGCTATGAAATTTCGGTCGCCAGCACTTAATTTTTAGTCGCATTGGCGACCAGGAAGGCGCAATTTCGGACCCTAACTAAATCAAACGTGGTTTTTCCCATATTAAGTTGTCACCATGGAGAACAGGTATGGCTCCATTAAATAGTAAAGATAAAAAACTAACGAAAGATATTAATCCGGATTTGAAGTAACGGTGATGATCGAAAGATTTTTTGGAGTTTCAAAGTTTTGATTCTAGGATTGTTTGGTAGGAAAATTTGGCAGGTACTTTTTGTGGCTTGATTTAATTAAGTAAGGCTTTTCGGTTATTGAAAACAATCTGAAGATTCCTGGTAGTGCCCGGGGAGTAGCGCCCGCGTATCCCAGCCGCGTAGTTTGATTTCTAATTTTTTTCGTCTTACATCATTTCATCCTTCTTGAAAATTTTAAGGCTCAGAGTTTCAGCATGGTATTTTTTTGTGGTTAATGTTTGGTCCAGATGTATTTTTGTGTTTTGTTGGAAGCCCCGGGAGGTCTTTTTGGTTTTGATATTTGCTCCCATTCGATCATCTCCGTCGCTATAAATCCGGAGAAACCGCTGGAGTTTGGTGCCTTTGACTAAGTCTTGCTTTATGATTTGCTCAGTAGAAATACTGATTATTATTGTCTAGTCGTCAGCTTGTGGCATACAACAAAGTCTTACTGTCTTTATCGGCCACGATATTGCTGAAAGGATTTTTTTTGTAAAAACCAATGAACAATTAAAATGAATATAAAAAAATCCAAGACCTTTCATCTCTTCCAACGTTTCACACGCTAATTAATCTGAATACGCAAGGTAAAGGAGATAACTTGTCAAAAAAGAAAACAGCGAGAAGCTTTGTTTAGGTAAACTCATGGTAGGTCACGTGATCAGCTCCTTTCTTTCGCTGTATGACTGTGAAAAATAAACCCCTTTAATTCATTTTGGAGCAAAGTGGTGAGATGGAGGCGAGGGTCTTGGTGGCCGAATGGTAAACTGTTCAGATGTCCATTTCTCTAAGGTCCCGAAACGTTTTCGTTCCTGAAATACCATTTCTAAACTGCGCTCTGCCTACTCTAAAAAATTGATCTTTCACTAAAATTTCAAGGTACAAAAGGGCAAGTATAGCGCAAAATTTCGTGGCTGGAAGCGTCTTCGTTTTTAACATGCGTAGAAAATCATGGCACCTGGAACAGACCCCAAAGATTTCGGGGGTTTAGAGAAACACACGCACTCTTAATTAAGAAACCAGTGATTCTATTTTAAGCGGCATACAAGTAATGCAAGTTTCTTGATGATTTTTAATTCAACAGCTGAGTCATTGCGTTTGTATCACCCTGAGCACTGAGGCATGAAGATGGAAGACTGAAAACTACAGACAACCTTCAATCAAAGTTAACGTAACGTAGTTGCCATAATGACAATGTTTGAGTCGTAAGGCCCGCCTGTTTATTACATAGCTGAGTTTGCAATTAACTTATACAATGCACGGTGTAAATCTCGCGTTTTGATTGGTGTAGATGAGTTTGCAATTAATTTAAGTACGGACGCTCGAATGAAGTCACGAGTAAAAGAGTACGAAACAAATAATTCCATTTGTCATTGCGTGCATTGTGTGTACTCTGATAACGCGCCGAGGACGTCAAAGCGTGGTAAGAACAACAGTTATGTTACTACTCGCCTGTGTACTTTAGAGAAGTATACACTACGAGTCACAGGCGAGTGACATTACTAGTATTTACGATATTTACGATATTACTAGTATTACTGGTAAAATTACCAGTATTACTGGTTCTTACCACATTTTGACGTCATCCGTGCGTTATCAGAGTACACACACAGATGCATACTGTTAAATGGAATCTATTTGTTAAGTAGAGCTATTTTGATGTGCGATAAAAAATTACTACGAAGGCATAGGCTGCTGTGTGAATCCTGCTTAGATGATAGTCCGTCAGTTGTAGTTTGCCTGAAAAAGCAGCGGACGACAGTGTGTCCGGGTTTGATACTCTGAGTTTGCTTTGGCTTGTACTAGATATTTGTATCTCAATACATTTACTATTCAATAAAATTCGCTTTTGTAGCTTTGGGTTTTTTCTTATTGTTCCCCGAATCAGAGTGTGTTTAAACAAACATACAACAAGCAATACCAAAAAGGTAAACACAAGTTACTTTCTAACCCTCAAGTGATTAGAATCATTCTTCCTGCTGCACTGCAGACACCAATAATTAACAATTATTGGACGAGGTTGAGCAAAATATCGTGATTTGTCAGTGGCGAGTTATTTGCAGGTCACGTGGTGGGCTCTCAGCCAATGAAAAGGGGGGGAATATCCATCGAATGATAATAATTATTATCATTCGATGGATATTTCCCCACTTTGCATTGGCTGAGAGCCCACCACGTGACCTGCAAATAACTGCCTACAAATAGTGGTCTGCTCATGTGTAATATAGTCTAAATGCGTTTTTGCTGCAAATAATATTCTGCTCATGCGCAATTGTAACCACGCTAGAATAAATTATTTAACTGAGAAGGAAACCAATTGATTTCTGCCAGCAGCGCACGCTTACCGCTTCCCAAAAAAAAAAAGTATCAAAGCAAACTTGGTGATCGAATGATAAAACAATTATTGAACTCGGTTATCGCAAAACATCGTGTTTTGTCAGTGTCTCGCAGATCAATTATTTGCCTCAGCCTTCGGGCTTCGGCAAATAATTGATCTGCTTGCCACTGACAAATCACGATATTTTGCTCAACCTCGTCCAATAATTGTTAATTATTTACTTTATGTCGCACTTCTGTGTTCTCCCAAGGATCGGTTCAGCCCCCCAAAAAAGAAAGTTCGCAAAAGTTGGCAAAATTCAACAGACATATCTCCTGCTGCACTGTTCTGGCGGACTGAAAAAGTGCTGCTCTTGGCAATTGTTGACGGTGACGACAGTTTGTACACCTCAGTGTCATTTTTAGAACTGTTTCAAAGCCACACAAACGTTAAACGTGGTCTCGAACCCTGTGGACCAGAAATCCCGAGATTCTTTTCGATTTAGAATATCGTGTCCATCTGTTTGAAACATTGCAAACAGACGGCCTCGACAGACAACACAAACAAATATTTAAAACAATTAACCATGAAATTAACTACGCTGAACTGAATCACATTCAAGACTTGGATTTGAAGACTTTAACCATTTTTAAGTTTTCGCAAGAAAGTCAGGTCAAACTGAAACCAGCACCCGTAATTTAGTGTAATCCTCTTTTTTCTGCTGAGCCCTGTTGTTCAAAAGCCGATTAACGCTATTCCGGCTAAGGAGTTTATTGCTCTAAATCCCAAACGTTGTTTGACGCTGGTATTCTGCAGGAGTTAAAGAAAGTCAATCCCGACAAAACAAAAATCAGCAATGGAAACTTTCAACCAAAGGTTAAAAAACTGAAATCAAAGCTTACGCTAACCTTGGATTAAGCTATCAGCCTTTGAACAACCAGTCCCTGTAGTTTAAACCGAGGGCGGTGTCCTATTTTCGGCTCTGGTTTGGGCTATGTTGAAAACTCCGAGTATGCGTTGTGGTTCAATTTTATCCTTGGCTTAAATTTTATTTTTCTTTGTTTCAAACTTCTTATCAAATGGTATTACCATACCCCAAAACAAAGGAAAATAATGTCATAAATACCCGTCTTCTTTGGCCATCTCAGCTTGAAAAACAAACAGCGGTGATAAACATTAGAAAAAACAAACGCATTGTTTGAAATTATGTTGTACTTTACGTTTTATATGCTGCAACACACATCTTCAGAAGTGACCGTTAGCAAAAAACATTGAACCACAACATACATAGTCTGAAGATCTCAATTAAACATTTTTTTTATTTAGCAAAAATCAAGTTAAATTTAATGGCGTCCAAATTTCTTTAAAACGGAGTTAAATTGCTTGGAAATTGTCAGTATTAGCTTGCATACCAGTCTGTTTGAGTCACGTGGTAGATCACCCTTGATTTTCCATCAGACAAACTTAACAAAACAAAATGCCATTATCAACATTTTTTCTTCCCAAAATGTGCTAAAACAAATGGAAAATCATAGTTTTCTGACTATACTTTTTCTGTAACCCCGGAGAGAGTTGAACGCAACCGAATTTTTGAGGTGTTACTTTCTCGACTAGGTAGAGCCATCCGATCAGGGTCGAGTTGCTCGAAGCATGGTTAGTGCTAACTGATACCATTTTAACCTATAGGTTTTAATACAACTTAAACCAATGGTTAGCGCTAGCCATGCTTCGAACAACTCGGCCCAGATCGATGGCTAATTGTTAACGATGGTATCAGTGCAAGGTTTTTCCTAAATCTTCACCAACGGTTTTTCGCGGAACTTGTGAACGGTAAAGAGTAACTTTTTGTTACTTATTTTCACGGGAACTTAATTTCACGAAAATGGAACGGGCATCAGTATTTAGCGAGTGTTTAATTTCGCTATTTGGCCAAAAAAATATATTAGTAAAAGGAACTAAACTGATTCGCGAAAATTGTCAAACTACTGATCTGCATTAACAAACGTTAATCTCAGAATTAGCACAACTGGTAAGGGTATATATTCATCTTTTTAATTTTTGATTTGAAAAACTGTACAATATTTGTTACCCACAGTTAGCATAGCTATTCGAGGTGGGTAACAATTAACGATAAATTTTGTTTAAACACTCATTTTCCAAGACTTCAGGGCTCTTACTTCATGTACCGGCACAGATGATGTAAAACAAAGGAACGACAACATGGAACAATACCTCAAAATCCCTATAAGGCACTGACAGAAAACAATAATTTCTTTTGTTTTACGTCATCTGTGCCGGTACACGAAGTAAGAGCCGACTTCAGTGGAAGAATTCAAAATTGTTGACAATGCACTTGTAATAGTGAAAACAACAATAAAGAATACAAATAAACAAATACGTAAGCTTATAAGTAAGGAAGAAAGACGAGAAGAAGTAATCAATCCAACGTCAACATAAACCTCCTCAATCTCTAAAATCTTTAAGCGGAGTAATTTACGCAATTTTTGCTTAAAAAGTCTTTTACTCAACTTGCGTAGCTTAGGAGAAATTTTGTTCCAGATTTTCGCCCCAGTTCTTGAAAAGGATAATAACTGTTGATTAGTTCTAGATCCTTGGATGTGAAAATTACCAACGGCTGAAAATCTGGTATAGTGAGAGTGTATAAAGTCAGAACGGATGAAAAGATCAGTAATTTTGGAGGGAGCGCAATGGTTAGCAACGTCATGCATGAGGATAACCATACACTTGAAGAAAAGTAAATTCAAAGGTAATGTGCTAGAGCTTAGAAGAATTTTAACAGAGGAATATTAACGTATTAACGTATTAAAGTATATTAACGGAGAGCTCTTTTTTGCAGAATAAATACTTTGTTCAACTATTAGCAGCTTGGCCCCAGGCGGTAAGACCATAAGAAATGTATGGCTCAATTAACGAACGATAAATACTTATAAGAGTATTTCTAGGTACAAAATTCCTGAGCCTCGCAATAATACCAACACCTTTACTTATTTTGGTTGAAATGCGATCTATGTGATATCTGCACGAGAGGTTACTATCTACGAGAATGACCAAAATATTTCACATAGTTTTTACGTTCGAGAGGTATATATTTCTCTAACCTGTTGTCGTAGATCTTTAAGATCATTTCATAATAAGCTTTTTGTTGATAGGGATGGAAAATAACAAAGTTGGAATTGCCAGTGTTAAGCGATAATTTGTTTGCATTTAGCCACTCGCAGACTTTCATTAACTCATCATTAACGACTGCCTCAAGGGATTTCAAATTTTTGTCAACGTAAAGGAGATTAGTATGATCAGCGAATAAGTAAAAGCTGAGTTTATGGGAAGAGAGGTAGAAAGAGCAATGGACCTAAAATAGAGCCTTGAGGAACGCCATATAATATTTGCCTTTTGCTAGAGATGCTGGATCCAATTTGAGTAGTCTGGAGCCTATCAGATAGATATGAAGAAAACCAGTCGTTGATAATTCCGCGTACACCGTAGTGATGTAGCACAATAATATGGAATGGTCAACGGTGTGGGAAAGTGTTTTTTATGTCAATAAAAACACCACAAGAAAACGATCCCACGTCCATGTTACTTTGAATTGTACTGACAATATCCAAAATTGCATGTTGGGTAGAATGATTTTTACGGAAACCATGTTGAGATTGCGAAAGGATTTGATTCTTTTCAATGAACAAAGTGAGGCGTTTATTCATTAGTCTTTCGAACAGGCGATTGAACACAGAGAATGGTGAAATAGGCCGATAATTGCCTGGTTCAGTTTCATCACTAGTCTTATAAACTGGAATAACTTTAGCATGCTTCAGTTTTGAGGGATAAACACCACTTTGGACCGACATGTTTACTATTTCAGCCAAAGTGTCGGAAATAATGTGTTTAGCTCCTTTCAAAATACGAATTGGACAGGAGTACAGTCCATAGGCTTTGTTGAGAGGTGTTAACATTATTTCAGATTCAATTTCAGGAGAGGTAACAGGACCGAAAAAGAAAGAGTTAGGATATGCTTCATCACCGAGATACTCACTAAAGTGCCGATCAGAGGAAGGTACATCTTCTGCAAGGTTTTTTCCAACAGATGTGTAATAGCGATTAATCATCAAGAGAGGGATTGTACTCGCATATTGGAGTAAACTCTCTGATTCCATAACCATTCCTTAAATGTTCTCCCTACCCTCCTTGTGTTTTCATTCTATCACATGACTTCGTCTCTTGATAGGAAAGCTAATTAAAATAATGACAGGAAACAAACCGCAAAACTCAAAACTGAACATAGACTGTGAGTAGTCCCTCTTTCTTTTGATTGATGATCTTGTGAACATGCGCGAAGCG
Source organism: Galaxea fascicularis (assembly GCA_948470475.1). Taxonomy (NCBI): domain Eukaryota; kingdom Metazoa; phylum Cnidaria; class Anthozoa; order Scleractinia; family Euphylliidae; genus Galaxea; species Galaxea fascicularis. The sequence continues at coordinate 11,992,954 of OX419337.1, forward strand.
CGTATGAGCGGAAATTGGGGCGAGGGGAATGACTTCAGTCTAAACTGAACACTGTGACATGTTTTTATCGTCTACAGCCGACATGACCTGACAAATTATCGTAGACCACCTTGTGGGTTGAATTCCTGTGATTATAGTCTGTACTAAGTGACCGACAACAGCTGGATTTCGTATACCTTTCTCAAGGAAAAACATCTCCTCATCTACACAAACGCTCGTACAATAATCAAAATGTGGTTGAATTAAAACATTGTAAATGCAAAGAAGGGTCGACGAGGTAACAATATAATTGATGATTATTTCGACACGCACACAGTGGTCGCAGAAAAACATGAGGTAATTTTAATGACCATTTACATACGAACAATAAAAATAACAGAATGCGAAAATGAAGTGTACATGAGAGGTAAAGAGAATAAAAACTGTTGGAAGTGTTAAGCAAACAGCTTAAAAATCTGATGCTGGAACTCCAATCGTCTCGTCCGCAGGTACGTTGGTAAATAGTGCAGAAACGTTATGTGATACCAAAATGTCATGGTCGCTAATTTCCATCTCCTAAAGATCATCAGTGAAGGAGAAGATGTCACCAATGGTATGTTCATTGGTAGAGAGAGGCTTCAGCTTCTCATCTAGCCAATTACGTAGCGAGCTTGTAGTTATAAGTCCCAGTTGCCGACTGGATGGGACGCATTGCCAACTTTTTCTTGTGTGTTTTGGAAGGCCATAGAGGTGGACAAGGTATGAGCCTTTCTGGACGAGTAAGTCGGCCATGGCCGATTTCGTACACATCAGCTTTGAGAGACCAAATACCAGGGGTAGACCTCTGAAGCATTATCATCTCTTGCTTCAAAAAGAGAAGGACTTGGCTTCCATTGTGAATAGAATTCTACCAAAATCCATTGCCGACTCACTCGTCCAGAAAGGCTCAAGGCTTGCCCACCTCTATGGCCTTCCAAAAAAATAAAAAACAAGAAAAAGTTGACAATGCGTCCCATCCAGTCGGCAACTGGGACTTATATAACTACAAGCTCGCTACGTAACTGGCTAGATGAGAAGCTAAAGCCTCTGTCTACCAATGAACATACCACTGGTGACTTCTTCTCCTTCACTGATGATCTCCAGAAGATGGAGATTAGCGACCATGACATTTTGGTGTCATTTGACGTTACTGCACTATTTACCAACGTACCTGTGGACGGGACGATTGGAATCCTAGCGAGAAAAGCCTTCAAAGACGATTGATTCAATAAAGAATACAACCTTAATATCACTGAAGCAGACCTGATAGAATTGTTGGAAGTTTCTACCAAAAACCACGGAGCCGTTTCAATTTCAGGGGGTTCTCTACGAGCAGGTGGATGGAGTCGCCATGGGTTCTCCTCTTGGACCGTTGATGGCGAACGCCTTCATGCGCAACATTGAGGAACAACTAACAAACCAAAACAAGATGCCCATCTTCTATAAACGCTATGTTGATGATACTCTTAGCATAATGCCGGATGTCCAAGCTGCCTCCACATTTCTGTCAACATTGAATGAAACCCACTCTTCCATTAGTTTTACAATGGAACTTGAGGAAAACGGGAAACCTCCTTTCCTAGGGATGGAAATCATCAGAAATAGCACCCGGTTGGACAGAAAGGTTTACAGAAAACCAGCAGATACTGGGCTGCTTCTGCACTACTGTAGCCATGTTTGTGTGAAGTACAAACATGTTAAAAACAATGCTGAACCGCGCTTTTAAACTTTCTTCAAACTGGCAATTTTTTCATCAAGAGTGCGAACGCCTAAAGGAGATCTTCACACGCTTGCATTACCCAGAGCCCCTCATACAAAACAGCATCAGATATTGTTGAAATAAAGGTGACGGGGAGCACACGCCCCCCGTAACAAGCAGATGAAATTCCCATTAGAATACCCCTGCCCTTTAAGGATCAGAAATGAGCAAACAAACAACGCGAGCCGCAACTTAGTCATTCTCTCTTTTCATTCCCTTCACCTCTCATTTACACTTCATTTTCGCATTCTGTTATTTTTATTGTTCGTCCGCGCCTTTTCAAAACGAATTCGGCTATCGGATTCAACATTCAAATAATCAATCCATTTATATTGCATTCTTGAAACGGCTAGCAGGTTCAATAATCAGATAATCAATTCATTCTTGTATTCTTGAAACGACCGGGGGGGGGGGTCAATATTCAAACGATCAATTCATTAATGCAATCTAGAGGGGTACGCCTCACTTAGTTTAATTTGACTGTAATATATGACAAGGTCTACTAAATGTAACGCACTGAACAGTCACGCAAGAACTAGATATTGTAACAATGATAACTGCCAGAGATTTACTTAGTCATGACAGGAGCTCCATTAAGTACAACGGCTGGCGTGAGATGAAGTGAGGATGCCGATTAACATGCATTCGGTCTTAAGCCGGTTACACACGAGCAATTTTTCCTTGACAAGTGTCATTTGCTCATGCTTGTGAACGACAAGTTTTCTTTGAGAAGTTTTCTCTTGACAAATTTTATTTGCTGATGTAAACTAATAAACTAGTTTTCTTTGACAAATATTCACTGTAGCCAGCCATTAAATTACATAGTGGACAACAATGTTCAGGGGCACAAAACGAATCTGTTCCTCACTTTATCTGTTCCCCCGAGGTAATTTGCTGGCTGGCAAAATATCAGTTATTTCCCGGGGTTGGTTATGAAATGTCTTTGTGGCAGTGTGAGTGTTGCTGGCTGGATGTGGATTGTTGTGAGGAAGTTTTTGTCCCCCCCCCCCCCCCCTCTGAAGGGTTGTTTTGAGGCCTTTTGCTAGGCGCATTTTGGCTTACGACATATGAAATTGTCTTTTATGTTGTTGTGCAGGGTGCTCAATTTGCACCTGGCTGGGAAACCAACCAATTTTATCTAGCTGGCTGGGAAATATCTTGTGTGTCTTGCTGGCAAAAAGGAACAGATATTTTTTTCCCAGCAATATTAAAAAAAGACCTGAAAATGCCTGAATAACATTTAGTTTTATTAACTGGGGTACAATAATACATTTTTCAACAAATTGGTCGTTTTGTGCCCCTGAATGTTCTTGACGAGTTTTCCTTGTCAACCCGTACAGACGAGCAAGCTCTGCAATGTGTCAAGTTTTTCCTTGACAAGTGCACTTGTTCAAAAGCTGGGCTGCTATTTGTCCTTACACACCAGCAAATAAAGTTTGTCAAGTGAAAACTTGTCAAGGAAAACTTGCTAGTGTGTAACCGACTTTTAGTAGCCATATGCAGCATTAATTTGTTTGCAACTAGCCACTTTCTGATGTTTTCCACTGAAATCAATGTTACGGCAATCTTGAATGGCATTCCTATCGACACCAGCACAAGTGAGATGAGTATCGGGTCTGTTTACATTCTGGGCTGGGAATGAGAGACAATGCGGTAGGTCATTTATTTCTAAAGTGAAAAGGCGGGGGGAGTGAATAGGACCTAGTATAGATTCCTGAGGAACATCCCGTTGGCTCAACGGCACCCAGCCATATAACTGGAATTTACAATGAATTTTCTTGCACTTACTCCGCCAAAGCCCAATCTTCCAAGGCAATCTATCAATATCGGTCGACTGCTGTAATTCCAAGCGCTGAAAAAAATCAAATTCGCATTTTGAGTCGTTCAACGACGGATGGCTGAACAAGCTGACCCCGCGAGAAACGCACGATTAGTGCCCGTTCTTCTTTGTCGAACGCAATAAGAGTCTTTAACGCGATCCGAATTGCAATAAAGGCAGCTTTCGAATTCTTCCCGAATTTTTTCTTTCAATCAAAGCCAAAACGGGCTTTTTAGACATTTCTTCAAAACCTCGTTAATAATTCACGAGCCTAACAACCTATCACGTCCACAAAAATTAGTTACATGCAAGTGTTTTATACCCCGGCAAAACACTGTCTAAGGGAATGTTTACACGATACCAGAGCGACTTTCGTCCCGAAGCGAGTCCCGAAGAACAACCACGCGTTTCGGTATGAAAGCAGTCTCTCGGATAACTGGAACGGGTAGCGTATGCCGCGGAATTTTCCCCAATCAAAGATGGCGTAGTTGAAGATGACGAGAAACGAGTCCCATTTCTTCAAGCAGCACGAATCATGTGAAGGTGATACGAAATCAAGTAGTCATCCCGGTGTGAAACTGGCGCCGGTGCGAATATTCTCATGTAAACACCCCCTAACTAAAAAGGTTGCTGGTGGCATCAACCTCGTTCCCAGGGTTTCTCATCTTACCGCTCCCAGGAGCGAACGAGGATGAGAGACCCTGGGAACGAGGTTGCTGGTGGCATTTGATTTCAGTCCCAGGGGAGAGCGGGGCTGATTGTATTTTGCCTCTTTATAAAGAATACTTCATTGAGTAATACTCATCAGCCATTGAGCCATTGACCAATACTTATTCAATGGCTGGATTTTTTGTTTTTCCTACCATTCTGCCATTCCCTAAAACTTTCAAAGACCACGTGTTGACTTAGGGGTAGCATTTTCGATTAACTTCCTCTCTTCCTAAGCAGTTTTAGGATTCTGAAAAGCTCTGGAACAGGACGCCATGTCCTCTTCGGTCAGTAGAGGGAAACACGCGTGAGATTTGATTTTCTTGCATAATAATTTCCTACCTAATAGTTTTTCCGTATGCTAATTTCCAACGTTGACAAAATAATCGTTATCATCTCTGTTGGGACACAATCATTCTATCTATGCTCGAGGCACTATATCCCATAGAATGCTCGCGTTCATTGTCTAACCCTAACATATAACAATGCTGCTTGTTTATAACATTACGTTAGAGTTAATGTAATATTCGGCTCCTCTGAAATAGGAAAGCTAACTAACAAAAAGAGTGCTGCAATTTCTGTTGTTTACCAATAACAGAAGATCGAAAACTCAGGGGTGGAGGAACAGAAGAACATCCGAGCTGACAGTACATTCTTTCGTTGACAACAATCAGTTGTGTAATAAAGATTTCAAGTTAACGCCGAACCTCGAACAAACTCCGATACCTTATATGGACGTTTGTCTGAAATTTCATTTTGTGCGTCCGGTGTTAATGGCATAATTTTGGGAGCTTTCTAACGGTAGATTTTGCTTGTGATTGCAAGCAGCGTCCCTAATTCTCTAAGAAAACAGCCTGCGCAGCCTACCACAACAGTAAATTATTGTAGATTGTAATTTTCTTTTGGCACTAAAGAGACAGGATGTTTTCACATCTTTCTAGACAGCTTCCTTTGCTTAATGAAGCGTTTGGTATCCGGGTAAGAAGGAAACAAAAATAGATTTTAATCACCCTGTAACTGGAAATTAGAATGAACAGGGGCACTGTCAACTCACTTGACGCATTAGTTGCGTAAACCACAGAAGTACATCGAACAAAAATTGCATTTTCATTCGGTTTTCTTTCTTCTTCGCATCGCTGCATTCTTCTTTGCGGTAAACAAACTGCCATTGTCACTTAAGTATTTTTGCGTCCGTATATATCTAAAGGGCTTTGAGAAAAAAAAAACAGTCTGCGCAGTTACCACAGCGGTAAATTATTGTGGTGTGCAATTAATTTTCTTTTGGCACTAGAGAAGCAGGATGTTTGACATCTATCTAGAGCGCGTCCTTTGCTTAATGAAGCGTTTGGTACTCGGGTAAGAAGCAAACAAAGATAGATTCAATCGCCCTGTAACTGGGAATTGGAATGAATAGGAGCACTATTATCTCATTTGACGCTTTAGTTGCGTAAACCACAGAAGTACATCGAACAAAAATTGTATTTTCATTCGGTTTTCTTTCTTTTTCGCACCACTGCATTCTTTTGGCGGCAAACAATTAAGGGTGAACTTTCGCTCCATCTTCAGCTGATTGGTTGACTCCTTCAGTTCCTCATGAAACTAAGTATTAATTAACTCGATCAGTTTAATAACTGATAAAGGTAATACTTTCTCAGTTTATTTCGAGATGGGGTCAAAGTGCGGTGAAGAATCTATTCCACTTGAGAACATTGGTGTTTCTTCAGAGGCTGGAGATGAAAAACCCGTTCCTATAGAGCCTGATAATCTTTGTGTGACTGTTACAGTTAAGTGTGCTCGACTGAAATGTCTGGTTTTTGTCATTGTCACCGTGACTGTGATCGTTGTTGTTGGGGTCGTAATTGGGATTGTTATCGCACTGAAAAATGAGGACGATTGTGATCCAAGAAATGGAAGTAAGTAGTCACCTTCAAAACTGTTATCTGCGGCCGGCCCTTTCCTTGTATTGACCCAGCACTGTTAGTCAACTGGAAGCGATGCTTCTGATTTTGAAGTGGCCAATGTTTTGTAGGGAATGGCTACGGAAGTGCGATTTATCGACCTACATTGTAGCAAGTTAAATGAAGTACTTTTCTCGTGTGTCGGACATTTTTTGCAAACCGCAGAAGTGGACAGCTACTTTGGAAGCAGTTTTCGCTCACAAATTTGTATTTTTCTTATCATATCTGCTTTAAAATATGGTTTTACAGCTAGAAAACTTATTGTTAGCATTTATTTATGACCTTTTGAAACGCCAAATTAAGAAAGACGTTTGCGTTTTCGTTTGCTCTTCACAATCTCATTGACTGGAATATGATCACTCTGTCACCATCAGGTCTTTTGATGATACCCAATTCTCATATATATTGCAACTCAATCTGCTTTATAAGGTAAAGGAAGTGAAGAGGAAGAAAGATGTCGTCAATCACCCCTTCCTTTAGGTAAGTTTTTCCCTATTTGATTTTGTTTGCATCTTGTTCGTTATTGCTTTGAATTCCATTTTTTTTCCCTTCTACCAACCAAGCAGTTCTCGGTTGGTTTTGTTTCGGACGGAGGCGAATTCAGACAGACAGTGCCTTTGAAATTGGTGGGAAATGAGTGATGGCCAGTGACTCTAGCAACTTACTACGTCTTACAAAACTTTAAAACTAGCTTTACAAATTACATTATATTCCTCGTACAGATCAGATTATTTTCGTTCAATATCTGCAACGTTTAACTCTTATGGAAGCTGGAAACTTTCGTCCAGCTGCTTGATATAATCCGAAATGGAGCCGATCCAGCCCTGTTCCAAATTTGTCTGTGTCGCCGGTCGGCTGTTGGACGGTTGACGGTTCGTTGTTCCTTTCGGTCATTTCGTTTCTTGGGCCATCTAACGGCTTACTCTTTCGGCTGCTCGTTGTTTTGATCTTCTGGTTCTCTGGCTGTTAGGTCGGTCAGTCATTTCGATTGTGTTTCAGTCGTTTCCCGGTTCATTCATGCATTCATGTGTGTTGGGTTAGTGTTTATCTTCTGAATGCATGCTGGTTTTACGATTGGCGTTCAGTATAGTCAATCATCTAAACCACAAAAGCTGTAAAAATACATGTGTCCACGATATTTTAATACAGATAATTATTCATAAGGTGGTCATCCAACCAAACGACGCCAATTTCGTCACGTGCATGTGGTTTGAAACCCTGGTGAAACACTGGAATGACGCGCTATCTTTTATAAAGTAGGCAGAGGCCATGAAGTGATTACAAGAACTCTTCGAATTACCAATTTCAGTAGTACCTTCCGTATCTTTAGTCATTTCTTCATTGCTAGTGCTGCACTTAGACGCCAACACGTCAGAAACCTCAGCAGACTTAACTTCACTAATCTTTTCACACTTAAATAAAGCCTTTGACCCATGACCAGTCCGGTCCCTAATTAGCTTCCCTTCCACTCCTGCGGTAAGGTTACTGTCAACCTTTAGGGGTTTCTTTCGGAAAATCGCTCGTCTGTGCGTTGTTTTAAAGAAACCCCAAGAAACTATATACCAAGGGAAATATAATAAAATGTAGAAGCTGAAAATAGTTCTACCTTTGACAAGTTTTGTTTTGGTAGGCGAGCGCAAGTGTTCAAACGCAAATCTAACCATGTTTACTCAAGGGAATTAATCGACCGTGCGTTACCACGGACATCCAAACAAACTGGTATAGATCGTTTTCACGTGACGTCATCGCTTTCTAAAATCCAAAAGTAAAGAACCACGAAAGTTTTTATCCTCATCAGGCATAAGAGGCAATAAATTTATATCTGTTTACCATTTTACAGCTGAATGGTGTGCTTCGTTTGGAAACTCGCGGGGTCATGGCGGTGCGTGACACAAGGCTACGATCGAGTTTTATGAAAAATGTATACTTATCTCATGATTCTGAGCTTTTTCAGAAGTTAAAGCATTGGGAAAAATGCCTATGCAAATACCTGTTTGTTCAGTACTGATGATCAGTAGCCCAGATAGCCAAAGTAAGTTCCAGTTGTTGACACTATTTTCCGGCCGCCATATTGGTGCACAACAGATGTGCATCAAGATGGCGTTTTCATACTGGGCTCTGTAAATTTCTGCGAAACATTTCGACGAATATCTGACGTTTGGTGAGGGGCAAAGGCCTAAAACTTGGAGAAGTGTCTTCTTTATTTATCGTCTATAACATCACAAATTCTTGACTTTTTCCACTGGCTGGTTTTCGATTTATTTATTTATTGCGTGACATTGAAAACGATCTATATCACTCAGGAGATAATAGGCTGACAAAATGTGTGAGGCCTTTTCGACATCTCCATTGGTTCCTGAGAGAATCCATTGTAAAGTTGGCCAATAGAATTTTCTCCATGCGTGTCACGCGCTTAGACGCCACAGGCAAGATATTTCGTACTTTGTAAAAACCTCACACTTTTTAGTAAGCCAATGTGTGATGAACACTTTGGCCAAATTTCGTTCAAATCCGATAAATCTAGATTGAGATTGATTCATTTAAATGAGGGGAATACAGCGTCTGGGAATACACACAAAAATAAAAAACCCGTGATTTTGGCCTTCAAAGATTTTCACAGTTTTCACGCCTCATTGAAGTTGCTGTCAACGCGGTCATACCGCCGACCAATGGTGAACAACCGAAGCACCCCCTGAAGAGGAAACGTGGCAAACAGCTTCATTCATTCGCGAGAAAGTTGATTCCACGTTCGGTGACAGGCGAGGAGTCTACTTTTATATCTATTATTTTAAGATGGGAAGAAATAAGTCGGCTGCGGAAAGTTCGTCGAACCTCACGAAAAGACAGCCTAAAACTGCGCGTGGAGCGAAAAAGCAAAATGCTGCCACAAGTAGCAAAGAAATTCACCCGACTGCAAGCGCAGGATGTTTTGATAAATGCGCACGGGTAAATTTTTAACACAAAATTCTTTCTCTGCTCTGTTCGGATATCTTTTTGTTGCCTTTGTCGAATTATTTTCAGAATTTTTTACTTACAACTTATATCTAATCTAGATTTAAGGCGATTTGTTTGCAAGAAACATGGAAACAAGCGTGGGGACAAAAGTGAAGCGAGGAAAGCCACCGCGAAAAATGTCCACAGACTGTTGGATACCAAATAGGATTATCACACCTCTCACTATTTAACTTTGCTCGAAAACAGTTTTTCCCGTTTCTCGCGTTCTCTTGCACATTTTGTAAATTTTCTTTCACCAATTGCTACTTAATTATTTGTTTAACCAAAGAGTGAAAAACTCAAATTTTGAAAACTATGACCCCTGAAGGTTGACAGTAACCTTAAATAAGCTGGATGCACAAGTTACTCCAAGACAGTGGCTTGTCTTGCGCTTAAAGCCTGCTTCTTTGCACAGCAAATATTCACGAATTTTTCACATGTTGTTGTCATTTTCCGCCAACATGTGAAAAGTTCCTGAATATTTCCATTTTCTTCTATTCCTGAGGGGGGATTGAGAAGCAATTTCAAAAACTCGTGCATCGTGTTTCATCAGGGTTTCCAAACACTCGAAGATAAAGTTGAAGTTGAACAATAAAAACACTCGGCTTGCAGCTTCGTGCTTTCATCAGTTTTCTCGTGTTTGGAAACCTGGATCAAACACTCGCACTCTTTTGTGAAATAGTACTTCCACTTATATTAAGTACCCAGAAATCTATAAACTCATCAGTGTCTTTTTCCTTTTTCTAAACATCTTGTTTGATTCTTCTTCTACTACCATAACTACATAGCCCCGTCTCGTAGATTCATTGGCAACAATCAGTGAAGGCACGATGCCAACACAAGTGTCTCCTCTCCATTAAGGAGTGTAACAAGGGTTGAACTTTAAGACCATGTACGTGATCGGACCAGAAACGCATGAGTAAGAATCAAACCACAAACGTAATTGCCGCACTGATTTTATCCCAACACCATGGACGCGGAGACATGCAAATCAGTGAAATGAAAATAGATTCAAAGCACTTTATCAATAAGGCACACATGAAAAAACACGCTAGAATGGGCAATGAGCTGTACGAGGAAAAGAAATCTACTCCAGTAAACATTAACTTGAAATAAAACGCATTTAATTTTTGTGAACAAAGCAAGGTTAAGATTTCCACACAGCCCCATATATTAATTATGCATGCATTACTGTCACCATGGTAAACGAATAGAGTTTGAGTCACAAAATGCACGTATGATTAATGTATGGGGCTGTGCGGAAATCTTGCCGCTCATATTCCTATTTCATAGAGCTCTAGCTGGCTTAAACTTCTCACATAAAGATATATAATCGGTTTTATCGTCGTAAAATTATTGCTTTGCCACTAAGATGCTAAAATCTGAGAAACTCCCCCGGGACATACTCAATTTATTAGGGAAGTGATAAGTTTATAAATTACCGCAAGGCTCGTTCAAGGCTGAGAATCTTGAGAGGGAATCGTGTAGACAACCCTGGGGCTGTTCTTTTCAAAATTTCCCACGGTCACCTAAATTATCATTATTATGCGGGAGCCCTTCTGCGGTTCAACACGCGTGACTCAGTTGTCAAGGCGTGCCGATTTTGAGGCACCCCGAATCGGACTGTGATGTCATGTTCGAGCTTCCTTTGTCCTATCCTTAGATTTTCGAGATGTAAGCTCATTTTGTCTTATCTGCTTAGCCTTACCTTATTGCTGTGGTGTTTTGCTTGCTTCCTGTGTGGCTATTTCATTGTTTCCCGTCTTTCCACTATGATGCTTCAAAAGACGAATACTCGGATCCTTAGAATGGTTAAAGAAACAGATCAACCCCAAGAAGTCAGGATTACAGGACTCAACAGTTGATAGAATGTACAGTGATTTGCAAGTTCGGATCAAATTTATGTTTCATCGGTTTCCAATCCGTTTGCCCGTCTGCCAGATATCAATGGCGGAGAGATTAGTTTGTTGATTGGATCTGAAAATGGTAAATTGCTTCTTCCATCTGAGATAGCTGAGGCAGGTGCTACACCAGGAACCTCTATGTTGCCCATAACCAATTGCCTGCCAGCAGTGGTTAAGAATTCCGGACTGTCGGTGTTCCGAGAAAGAATATAGGCGGTTCCTTGACCAAAGGAGGTTTCCGTTTGCACATGTCGCTGTCTAATTCAGTTGAGATCCTTTAATACATTCCAGAGGAAGAACGCTGTTGAAATCAAGAAACGTCATGATTCAACGTGGACGCTCTGTCAACAGAGAGAACCCTAGGATCTTAGTGGAGCGCACAACTACTAGATGCATTCTGCTTTTCTATTCTACTGATAAACAGACGCTGGAAATATCCACCTCAAAGTTCAGGTTTTCAGTGTCTCGGATCCTCGTGGCCAAATCTGCTCGCTTACTGTTTGCGCAAAGATGTTTCTACAAGGGCTGTGGATGGAGAAGAAGCAATGTAAGCAAGACGGGTTTGAAAATAGCCTCAGTGTCCGGGTCATTTCTCAACAGGTCGAGTTTCCCTGTGAGAATGCTTTTCGCCAATCTGTTGGTGTGCTGGTTTGTTAAAACCAGAGGGATGGTGAAGTCTTCACGGGATGAGCCCACACACTCTGAAATAGTTGCCACCCCAGCTGGGAGTTGCTGCTACTCTATCTAGAGCCTGTTGTATGATTCGTCTAGGATAACCACTATTGGCGAAAAACCTTTCCTTGCTTTTACAAGAAGACCCACCAAAACAACCAACAAAATAACGACCACAACTTTTGTTGGTGTCGTGCACTGTGCTCAGATTGGGCTTAGTTGCGCTCAATGCCACTGTGCTCTTGCATGCATGTGCTTCAGTTGCTGGTGCTTCCTCTCCCAAACCCTGTGATTTGTTTTCTTGGATGTGTGGCCGTTCGGCACGTTAACCTTTGAGGGGTCGCCGTTCATCAATTATAAGCCCGCTTTTTGGTGTTTGTGATGGCATCGTTGTTTATTCCCAGCTTTATAAGAAACTTCGCCTGCTTGAGCTGTTTGTTGTAGCCCACGGTGCTTTCTGTGTTTATCACCATGCCGCGGGCATCAGCCAGGCTCCAGGACAAATGGCGAAATTTAACCGCACTTTGCCTCATTGGCAAGTAGTTGGTACCTTCGCACGCTCTTACATATTCCGGGCTGCCCCATTGCTCCTCAAGAAGTATGAGAAACTCGCGCTGTCCTTCTTTTCCCCGGCCTCCCTCTCCTAACATACTGTTGCGAACTTTTATAGGTGCATCCAGAGAGCAGTACACATAGGAATAAAGGGGGGAAATTCTAAAGAAACTGTTGTGCTGCATTTAGTTTTACCCACGGAACTGACGATGTAAATTGGCCACCGTAGCTTTTGGAATCCCTCTGCGGTGGCAAATTTACATTATCAACTCGGTTGATAAAACCAAGTTCTCGCAGTACACAAAGGCCTCGATTGATTAGTTCACTCGCGAAAGGCTCGGTTGTGTTACCCATTCGAAACGTTTGGCACGATGAATTCAAAGTTCCTCTAGGCGCCCCGGTCGTTTCTGATGTAGTCAAGCTGATTTCCGTTTTCATTCGTCTTACCCGCGTCTGCTAGCCTCTGGCTGGTTGGAAGGGTTTGAAACAGTTTTTCTTGGGTAAACCCATTGATTTTGCGCCAAGTTTTCCCCCAATGGGTACTTGATGAACACACAGTCCAGTCCGTGGTTCTAAAATCTGTGCTCGGTACAAAACCAAACACTGCGCAAATCCTGGTGTAGGGCGGGACATCAAACCGGTTGTTTTACTGGCTGCAGGCTTTTTCGCCAGGTAGCGAGTTCAAGTTCTGGGTACCACCCATCTCGTATAGTATCTGCCTTGTTACAAAGTGCACCTGGAACTGCAAAAAAAAAAAAAAAAGCCTTAGCTGCGGATTTAGGTCTATGTCGCTGTCGAGGAGCATTTCTCGTGAAATACCACACCCCGTTGTTGCGCACGTCGGAGGAAAGTTCAGCTGCTGCGGCTAGTAGCTCATGTTCGGGCCTGCCATCCATTGTTTTATTCTTGTCCCGTTTTGTGCGTGATCTGTATGATTTTGAAAATTATCTGAAGCTGGTTTTTCAGTAAAAGTCCGTTGGCAACAATTTTTTTGTTGGTTGCTGACAACCAAGGGGCCCTGGCTATAGCCAATTAAGCAAGCTCTTTAGAACTGCAGCGTACTATACTATGTCGATGTCATTAATCGAGAAGTTACAACCCACAGCTTGAAAGATGCAAATGTAGAGTTTCGACGTGTCTATGGCAGGTGTTAGGAAATTCGATGAAACACAACTTTCCTCTTGAAAGAGAGGAAAAAGATACCTCCTCTAGACTTCCACAAGACTTTATTCTTGATGTTCTCCCTACAGAGTTAGAGATTTTCTGACAGATTTTCCTAACAGATTTCCGACTGACGTTCCTACAGATTTCCCTTCCAAGTCTACAACAACATGTGCGAAGTAAAACTCCGAGATCAGATGTCAATCAAAACATCGTGCTCCGATTGGATAACTAGACAAGAGTACAAATCACGTGCGAGTAACAAAATCTATGGAGTAACCAAATCTATTTCTGACACCTCTCAACACAACGTTTAATCGCCATTTGACATCGATATACAACTTTCGTTGACAGGCGATGGCCGGGATTACAATATGTTTCTTACTACAGCTGCACTGAAGGAGCGTGAACAAAGTCCCGTGACTTAATGCTAACCTTCTGGGGGTAGGGTAGGGGGTATTAGTCATAAGTTCAGTTTCTTGGGTTTCTTAATCAATATTCTGGTACCGGTGCGACGGGCTGTAATAGCAGGCTCTTCAAATCCTGTCTCAGCAATCTCACACACCAACGAGTTT
>OX419337.1:12014573-12017073 GCA_948470475.1 Galaxea fascicularis
CTCCCATTCTCAGTACAATGCCTTTAACATGTCAGGGTATTTCCACACAATCTCAGTTGCCTTGGCATAAAGGGCTTGATCAAGCACAACCACTATGCTCTTCAGTTGAAGCGCATCCTTTATCTTAATAGAGCGCACCAAAACTTCATGGACGGTTGACATGTGGGTTGCAGGTGCGTTGATTGTGGGAAGATACCCCACATTGTCTTGACGAACTTCAACTTTATTGCGCACCGAAATATTGAAACCAGTCCATCCACTAACTTTCTGCCTGGCGTTTGCATGTAGTCGCAGTAAGACCCATAGAAGGTTTTTTCTTCGCGCGTTTTCAAGTGCTTCTTGGCAGGTAACGTCTACAAATCTTCTAGAACGAGGTCCGCAACGGTCTCCTGCATTGTAAATGGGAAGATTTTCTGTATCTAGTGCCTCGAGTGGTAGTAAATGCTTGGGATTTCTCCTTCATTTAATGTCTCACCAATATCAAGAAGTGGTTTATGTTTACGAACAGCAGCTGCTCTTACAAGTGTACTCCAGGAATCCTCATCTTTTGGTCTAACTAGCTCTGTATCATCGTCAGTACAGTGAATAATACATTCACAGCTGGACTGTTCTGAACGTGATCGCTTTCGATCGATGTTTTGTTCTTCTGGTGTGACATTTCCTCTTTTTGTACCACCTATTCAGTCATGCAAGTTGAAGGTTCTACGTCAATATTTGGGCTTAAAAGTTTTAAAAAGCCGTTTTTAAAATGGTTTAATTTAAACGCTGAAGTTTGCAATTATTTATTCAGGTGTTGGTTGTTCACCAAAAATGATTTTATATAAACAACAAAAGCAGCACAAAAGACCATCCGCATTAGTCATTGTAAATTAGCCTAGTGAACATATAATGAATGAATGAAATCATCTTTAGCAATGCATGAAATGACCCTCATATCAATGGAAAACTATTATTTAATATTATTTTCCTTTTGATGCATTTCAAACTCCATATTTTTCAAAATCTCTCGTTATGCCATCTACTGCTAGACCTTTCGTATTAAATGACCAATTATACTCGAATGCCTATTTCGAAGGTCTGTAAGTTTCTTGTCAAAAATCGACACTATCAGCTTAATGTTTAGTTAATTGATTTCTCTAAATGTTTATCTAGATGTTTACTGTTTTTTTGTACCCTTAAAACCTTTTACGTCTCTATAAGCAACCAAAATTTTAGCACAAATGAGCCTTACTCACCTGCCAAAGGTGCCGCCATCTTGGATTTACCCATGATGCAACGTGAATAACACCGTTGGTTGTTTTTTAGTTTTACGTGTAATTCTGACACAAATTTCTACTTCTAACAACTTACAGGAGAAATACAAATGGTTTCCTTTTTTCAAATATGTAAAGTACTGATAAAACGATCTTGATCATATATTTAAAGGATCTTATTCTGAACCTAGTTTCCATGCTGAAGCCATATTTTGCGAAATTTTAAGTTAAAAAATGTGATACAAAGCTACTCATTTAGAAAGGTTATCATACAAATTTGAAAACACCTTATGCAGTAGTATCAGCTGATAACACTCAGGTTTTGCCCTTATGTTTGGTACCGAGCCTATTCTCTTCTTGAAGGGATTGGGCTTTAGAATTTGACCTTCAAGTCTGCACAGTGCCACAACATACCCAGATTTTGATTGGAAACACGATTGTTAAGAATCAAGACGTTTGTTTGACTGAACCATCATCGAGAAAGAATGGTTGCAGTTCGTATGACAAAGACAAGGTGCTGGACAATTTAAGGTAGCTCTGAACTCCATGTACGGAATTTATTTAAACTTTGCGAAAAGTTGCATCTCATCCTGCTTATCAAAATTCTATAAAAGGAAAAAATTTCACCGTGCCGTTTTTGAAATATAAGCGCTTTAAGCTGAAATTAAGGGTGTTTTTAGTAGGTCATAGTGTTGCCATGGTAACCTATAGTGTCACAGAAATAATACCAACGTATTCACAAATGATTGGGCAGTTTTTTGGTACCATGATTATAGCAACAACTCATAAAGAGTGGTAATAATGACCCATCAAAATCTACGTCTTGAAAAGTGCTGGAAACTGTTTTGAGCCATCTTAAAAATGGCTCTGTTGTCATCACAATCAGTCGGAAATAAACCTTGTTTATTAGTCACCAAACGTCATGTAAATGTCTTTGTAAATGTTGAATTTCATACAACATCATAATACAGCTTAATTTAGACTTAAAGGATTTATAGAACATTTCACATGTTGAGTTACAAATAACTGGTTTTACCAAACCCGTGAAACAATATCTTACAATTAGTGCCAAATAACTAACAATCAAACAAACCGGAATGCAATGATGCTTCAAAATGACCCATCAGTAAGAAACCTTGTTATAAGTTAACAAAAATCATGTAAGACCTTTCCTTCCTGAATTTAGTACCCAAAAAAATTACCCTTTTTCTTTGCCAATCTTTTTCAAAATATCCGCAACTAACAGC
>OX419337.1:12024573-12034573 GCA_948470475.1 Galaxea fascicularis
ATGTTTTTCAGAAATCCTGAATGAGATGTTATCATTAACAGTGATGTCAAAAATAATAGCACCCACGACTTGTAGTCAAGGTTTCTTGTTTGCAATATTTGTAATTGATCAAAGTCAAGAATAAAACCATTCTCAACGTCACAAGATAATTGCAGTTGATCACCTGAGTTGATTCGGCTATCTTTAAAACGAGGAACGGGGAATCGGTGAATCGGTGAATAGGAATGGGGAACGGGGAATGGGGAACGGGGAACGGGGAATCTTTAAAACAGGGAATCTTTAAAAGCGGGAATCTTTAAAACGGGGAATCTTTAAAACAGGGAATCTTTAAAAGCGGGAATCTTTAAAACAGGGAATCTTTAAAAGCGGGAATCTTTAAAATGAGGAATCTTTAAAAGCAGGAATCCTTAAAACGGGGAATCTTTAAAAGCGGGAATCTTTAAAACGGGGAATCTTTAAAAGCGGGAATCTTTAAACTGAGGAATCTTTAAAAGCGGGAATCTTTAAAATGGGGAATCTTTAAAAGCGGGAATCTTTAAAATGGGAAATCTTTAAAAGCGGGAATCTTTAAAACGGGGAATCTTTAAAAGCAGGAAGCTTTGGGAATTATTGAATCAACTAAAATCAATTTATTCATTCTATTTGAACCGCACGCTAAAGGATACTTGTTTAGCGGGCTAGTGGAGCGGTTCAAATCTCGATTCTTACTCTTTGAGATCCGCTACACCGACAGAAAAATCGAACCGCTTCAATTCATCTCAACTCCGTACTGTCACGTTTTTAAATTGAGTTTGGCAGCGATAGATATTTGTCCTACCGTTATCAAGTACTAATGGAAAGACGTACTACTCAACGACAAATATATGGCACACACAGTGGGATAGACTACGTTGGAATTTTTAAGCTTTGCGTGACGCGACATTTACACGGCGGCCGAGAGAGCTGTATTGTTTGCTAAAAAGTGATGTATTTCATGGAATTTGGCTATCAGTATTAGAAAAAGTAATATTGTAATTTTTGTTGAGTTTCCCACGCTTGTGTGGCAAACTCAGGGACAGATGTTTCTGTTGATTTCCGGCCAGCATGGCGTCTCCAAGCAAATCTCAGCTTTAAATGTGGTAAGAAATTTGTCCGTATACCTAGCATAAGAAAAATTGCAGTGACCTGAATCTCGGGGGAAGTCTTTGCATATTTCCTTTCTTTCTTTTCCCAGATTCTGGACTCTATCTATTGAACGGTTTTGATTTTGATTTATTGGTTCATTTTGATCTATTTTGAGTGGCGGTCGCACTGTAGAGACAAACATCAGAGACATCAACGTAAAGTAAACATAAGACCTGTCACTTCTGGTGCTTTTTTTTTAATTTTACCGCATAAATTATTATTTCCTGCTCAATGTGTAGAATAGAACGACGGCAATGAATCCGCGCCAGTTCGCTCTGTTTCTAGGTTTTTATTTCTATGTTCTCAACGTAAATGCAGCTAACGATGCCGTCGCTGGTGGAAAGGTGTTCTGCGGAATTTGCTGCCTCAAGAACAATTACTCTGGGGCCGGTTCCTGACAAGTGTAATAACTCTATTCCAGTGATAAATGTGCCTTATTTAGTTATTTATCCGTTGAATAAGGCACATTTATCCCTGGAATAGAGGTATCACACCTTTCAGGAACCGGCCCCTGGCCTATGGCGGTCTTGCACTTCATTTAAGTTCATCATTTGATCAGAATGGATGTCCCAAAAACCGGGAAAATTGTTTCGAAATCCTGAATTCATTATTAGCCGGGAACGATACGAAAGTCACAACAAAAAGTGAAATGTGAAGCGGAAAAAATTTTAAAGTTCACTGAATTGACTGACAGGTTTACTGCAAGAAAAACAATTTTTGTTTGTTGTTCGCAAAAAGTCGTGCTCTGAGGCAGGCGACGGCACTTTTAAAGATTTGTCTCCGTAGACAAGTTTTTGTCTGCGTCGAGACACGTAGGTCGCACTTGGCGTGGTCAACTGATGACAGGAATTTGACGGATTTTTTGGTTATCAAGTTTTGTCTAAGTTTTGTCTCAAGTGCGACCCATGGCTATCTGACACAGAAACTCTCATCGATCGGTTGTTAGATATTTTGGCGGGAATTTCGCGCCTAATCCGTCATTGTGTGCTTCACGATACCTGTTTCTTCGCGATGCGGTCTTGCGAAGACAACCTCAAAATACCCATTGCATTTACTTCCAAGAAAAAAAGAATCGGTCGCTTCGAAGGTCTTCCACAATTTAAGTAAACTGATCTCGGCGGACAAGATGTTATCGGGCAAGGATCGTTTGGAGCCGTTTTTGTCACCGAATACACGAGGAGGAAGGACGGAGATTAGGCCAGAAAAGGTGAAACAGTTGTTGTTAAGAAATTGCTCGGGTCTTCACTCGACTTCATCGATGCGTTCGCCAAAGAGGCTAGGTTGTTGTACGACCTCAAGCACGACAACATAGTTGGATTCAAAGCTGTATGCCACGATCCAGTGGCCCTTATGCTGGAATATGTTTATTTTGACCTTAGCGTTTTCGGAGGAGAAGGCCAGGTCAGCTCACTAAAAGATTTTATGGCTTGCTCGTTTTAAACCTAATCTACATGATTCAATGTAACCGCTGTAACTTACAATACATAGGAGAGACTAAACGACGTTTAAAAGACCGATTTAATGAACACCGCCGTACCATAGATAACCCTAACGCCAAATCTGAACCTACTACAGCCGCAAAACATTTCCTGTCCTCTCCACACCACACAGCTAACGACATGCAATTAATACCGAGACTCCATTCGAAAGGCCAGGGAGGCTTTTTTAATTCAAAAAGGCAAAACAATTAATCCCGATGGTCTGACCATCCGCGAAGAAACCTTGTAATTGTTTACCTTTATTATGTCAATTTATTATTTTATTTCACCGTATGTTTATCTTTAATAAACACGTCCGATGTAAAATTCACACTGTACCTGAAGAAGGCTGGTTTGGCCAGCCGAAATATAGTACACCTTTGTAAAAAACATTCTACGTTGTGTCGGTTTCTGCCTCTATATTCTTTAAAGATTCCCGCTTTTAAAGATTCCCCGTTTTAAAGATTCCCGCATTTTAAAGATTCCCCTTTTTAAAGATTCCCGCTTTTAAAGATTCCCGCTTTTAAAGATTCCCCGTTTTAAAGATTCCTCATTTTAAAGATTCCCGCTTTTAAAGATTCCCCGTTTTAAAGATTCCCGCTTTTAAAGATTCCTGCTTTTAAAGATTCCCTGTTTTAAAGATTCCCTGTTCCCCATTCCCCGTTCCCCGTTCCCATTCCCATTCCCATTCCCATTCCCCGATTCCCCGTTCCTCGTTTTAAAGATAGCCGAGTTGATTCATGGTTAAAATACTATGCTCGATCAGTCTGTCGCAGTCACTTTTCTCAAGAAAAGGTAAAGTCGATTTCGCTCAACGTTTTTCTATGTTATTGTAAAAAGGACATCGACGGCACTTTCTATCGTCTTTACTGTAATAGATCACAAGAATGACACCATAAAATGTTCAAAACAAGACGAGCAAAGTACTTTTGTTCTTTTATAGGCGGTGTCGAAGAGAGCTCACTTTGGGGTTTTATCGCACTTTTGTTGTAAAATGTTTTGTTTTGATAGATTAAAATGTCACCCATACATGTCGGTTATGAAGTTGGATTTAATAGTGGGACACTAGAACTGTTAACCTATAGTTAAGTGATTTTTACCACTTGTATCGAAATGTAATCAGATGTTATTAAACTGTGATGTAGAAAAGTTTGTTAATTGTGTTTGCTCATCATAATTATATAGTTCCTGTGGCACAAAGGCCGGTGTTATTTCGAAAATCAACGTTTGCACTTGATTGAATGGCGGCTTTGGCTCTGCGGCAAAACCGTAAAAGAAATATATGTAATCTCAATATGGAGAAGTCCTTACTCAGGGGCACAAAACGAATCTGTTCCTCACTTTATCTGTTCCCCCGAGGTAGTATGTTGGCTGGCAAAATATCAGTTATTTCCCGGAGTTGGTTCTGAAATTTGTTTCTGCTGATGGTTTCGGTAGGTAATTTCTGAATTGTGTTACCAGTGTGAGTGTTGCTGGGTGGCGAAATGTGGATTGGTTTGAGAAATATTTTTCTCTCCCCCCTCTCCCCCCCCCCCCCCCCCCCCCCCACTGAAGGCTTTATTTGAGGATTTTGGTACGGCCATTTTGTCTTACGAGCTATGAAATTGTCTTTTTTGTTGTCGTGCAGGGTGCTCAATTTGCACCTGGCTGGGAATCCAACCAATTTTATCTAGCTGGCTGGGAAATCTTGTGTCTTGCTGGCGAAAAGGAACAGATATTTTTTCCCAGCAATATTAAAAAACACCTGAAAATGCCTGAATAACATTTAGTTTTATTAACTGGGGTATAATAATACATTTTTCAACAAATTGGTCGTTTTGTGCCCCTGCTTACTGGAGTCATGGCTCAAGTCCTGTGGCGTTGCCATGTTAGTTTATCCTTAAATTCTAAAATTAAGGAAATAACTGTGGAGCACCGCTTTTAGGCTTGCCTATATATATATATATATATATATATATCTGAGCGATTTTGCAAAAAGGTAGCCCTAAAGTTTTGGCTTGAACACGGGCCCGGCCCGTGTTCAAGCCACTGTGGCCGGCCAAAATGGAGGGGGCTTGCCGTCAAGGCCTGCTTTGCCAAACAGCCTAGGGATAGTTCTAACAGTGGGTGGGTGAGTCCCAGTTTTCTGTCAAAAGCACAGGGCAGGGGGGGTTCCTGCTTTGAGACTTTGACTGCAGTTAGAGTTTCTAGGCCCATTAAGTGGGTCTTTACAGTCTAGGATGCCTTGGCAGTTTTGCCTGGTCTAGTGTAGGCTTGAATGATAGTTTGCTTTTGATTACCAATTAGAGTAAATCCACAGTGTGCAGTGGGTGGGTGATTGGCAGTTGTTTGGTCAAAGCACAGGGGTGGGGGAAGGGTTGACTTTGTGCTTTGTGACGGCAGCGGAATTGGCTTGTTTTCACAATTTCTGCAGGCACGTTTTAAAAAATCCAGTTAGATATGTCTCTTTGTCATATCTTCCTCTTATATATATATATATATCTGTCTGAATTTACAAAAACGTACCTACAGAAGTTTCAAGCGCGTTGTAACAATTTGACCCCTGAGGTGAATAAGAAACAGTTGAATGTCGCTAGGTAGGGCTTAAAATCGACCAATTAATCGCTGGAAACAGACGAAAAGTCGATCTTGGCAAAAGCGACAGAATTGTAATGAAATAAACAACATTTACTAAAAGCACAGAAATTATGACCTTTCAGTCTCGCAAACTATGAGGCTCATAGCGAGATGCCCGACTAAAACAGATCCAGAATTTACCGTTCTTGAGCCCAGAATCGGTTGTCTAAGACAAAATCACTTCAGCTAAACACTCACGAAGCGTTTTTATGCTTGCACACACTATTCTTATAACACCAGCACCACGACATACCTGAAATCCGTCTGTCAAACAAGTTGAGGAAATCACACAATTATCCACGTTCGCGGCACTGATAAAGTTA
This sequence comes from Galaxea fascicularis, assembly GCA_948470475.1. NCBI lineage: Eukaryota > Metazoa > Cnidaria > Anthozoa > Scleractinia > Euphylliidae > Galaxea > Galaxea fascicularis. Next base: position 12,030,155 of record OX419337.1, read on the forward strand.
TCCACAACCAACCAGGCACAATGTTTCCACACTTGATAAGGGGAAAATATCATCAAATTACTCTCTCTCAATAACTCTCGCTTTCCCCACATAAATCATCACATGTAGACTTTGCTGACACAGTCGATTTATTCAAGATCCCGGATGTAGCCATTCGTTTTCAAACGGACAAATATAGGGCGGTATTGACAACAAAATTTAACTAAGTCTCTGGCCTGCTCACAAATCAGCTTTAATTTTGCTCTCGCCGAATAGATCTGACTCCTACAAACTACTTTTTCAGGCCAGAGACTCGTCACCGCCCACAGCAAAGCTCGCAATATGATGCCTTTCCGTCTCAAGCCCGAGATCGGTGTTTCACCCGTTTAGCCAAAATGAGACGGAATACGGTAACATATTGGACGACGGCAGACTTTGCCAATCCTGAGAATTGTTCCTTCATAACGCTTAATGATGCCTTCCGGAAAACTTCGCTGTAGGCGGCCAAAAACAAATGTAGAAAATTAACCGACCACTGAAAACAACTTCTTACGCGCGCGCTGATTTCAAATTAGTGACTTATGACACTAGGAGAATTGTGGGAAATAATATGTAGGGGAGAGAGGGAAAGGAGGTAAGGGGAGGGGGGGTGGGGAAAGATGTAAATAGCATTAAAAACACGTTTATGTGTGTACTAAAAACAGAAAGACAAAGAAAAAGTGGTCAAAAAGTACTGAACAAGCCTCATTTGAGACTGTTGCTAAAAATTCCTGGAGGTACCTTTTTGTAAAACAAGACAGATATATATTACCCATATTCAAAAAGGAGGAAGATACTCGCAAAGAAAATATTGCCCCGTTTCCATTCTTACTGCAATTTCCAAGATGTATAAGGAAGTCATGTTTGACCAGCTCTACGACTCTTTCCATAAACACCTTTCTCCGAATCTGTCTGAGTTCTTGAAGAAAAGTTCCTGTTGTACCGCACTCTTGAAGATGACTGAGAACTGGAGGCAGAGCCTTGACAAAAGGGAGGCTGTTATGGCTGTGGCAGTGGACTTGTCCAAACCATTTGATTCTATTAACCACAACCTCCTATTGGCTAAATCTAAAGTGTATGGCTTCTCTCCGCTCGCGCTTAACTTGATTTCATCCTACTTGTTGGGTCGCAGACAGAGAGTTAAGTCGTCTGATGTATGTTCCCTAAAAGGATCCCTTCTCGGGCCGTTGTTGTTTAACATCTTCATAAACGACCTGAAGCACACTGTACCGAATTTATCTCTGAAGTTGTACGCTGACGCTATAACTGCGTCTTCCTCTGATGTCTCGTCCACGATTCTTGAATTTGTGGTGAACGATGGTCTTGGGCGATTGTCGTCGTGGTTCCAAGTGAATCATTTGCTGATTAACAGCACAAAGACACAAGTAATACACATAGGCGTACAAGCCCGGGGGGCGGGCTGCAGCCCTCCAGCTGCGGAGTTATGTAATTTTTCGGGCAATGCTGTTGATTTCCAATGATAGCAGTTTCATTAGATGCGAAAATGGAGAACGTCTGCGTTTGCATCCTGATTTCAACCCTCACGCTTTCGGGCATTCAGGATCACCTCTGGAGGTGGTCCTGATATTCCGGTCGGAATATCCCGACCGAAATTTACCGTTCCATTTACCGAGTTTCTTGTTCCCAATATCGCTCTTCTGTCGCTTGCTCGACCCATCATGGCCGACATGGCGAGGATGCAATCTTCCTCTTGTTATCAATGCTCAATTTGTGGATAAACAACGACAGATTTATTAATGCATTCTTGTTCGGCGATGACTGGTATGTGTCTGCATAGCGTTGATACAAAAACATGTTGAAAATTTTGTTGTTTCGTGCATTTTCCCGCGTTTTTGTTTTTCAATGGTTCAAAAGTCGAGGTTGATCCTTTGGGAAGGTCAGGAGGTATACGCTTTCTACCTCTATTACTACTACTTCCCGGCAGAGCCCTTTAAATGTGGCTCGAGTTAGTCAACAATGGCTTTGAAATTCGCATAAACTATACAGCGCAACTGTAGCCTGAAATATAGCCGAGTACACGATTCAGATCGCCTCGCATAAAGCTAAATACAGCACCTAAGAGTGACAACTCGTGGGACTCTTCAACAAGCTCATTAAAGATTTCGGATTCTTCGGAATCTTCATTAAAGAGCACAACACTCAAGTCCTCCATCTTGGTTTTGCAACTGTAACGCGCGTGAGAATGGGCAAATAGGTTTCGTCGATCGGAATATGTCGTTCCATTTTTCAGCGGCTGGTCCTGAGTTCTCTGACCAGTCAGTTTTGAATAATGGAAAGCACCCGAACAGTTTAGGTGCTGGCGAATACAAGATACCCGTTGATGATGAGATTAGAGATACAAAGATGAACAGCAGTAGTAACAACAGCAACAGGAAAGCGGCCATGTTGAGTGATGAAGAACCCACGCATCGAAACGAAGATGCAAGTAACGTTTTTACTTTTATGGCTAGCTATTGTCACCAGTATTCATTTCTTTTGTATACTTTAGATTGTGGATTATCAGCTGTATCAAGTCTGTGTAGTGTGTTAGTTTTATGTGTAATCTTGTACCTTCGCGTGTTATCAGTTTTATCAACACAAATGTCGGATGTACTTGAAAAATGCGAGGTATTTGAGAAAGCAATGCAATTATCTGTACATGATCAACGTGATGCCTTAGTGAAAATAAAATATAGAAAGGAATTCAGATCTCGTTATGCTAAGTTTGTGTGTTTTAACGACAACCGTGAATGCCATGTGCCATCAAGACGTTGTAATCGCGAGCCCAGTAGGATACCAGTGAAAAAGCTAAAAAGTCTGTCACAGAAAAGCAGAACACTAAGATTGTTTGTGTTCCCATGGCCCTGTCTTGTTTATTTCCGCTGGCACACACTCACACAGGCAGCCCAATGCTTTAACGAATCGAGTTTGAGTCACAAAATACATGTATAATTTTATATATTAGGCTGTGTGGACAACATCCATTTGCCACTCGAAAAGCCCGAGTGAAGGCCAATACGGTCTCTTGTTTCAAAAAGTAAATAGCCGAGTAACCGGCTAAGTAAGCAAACAAATGCATAAGAAAGAAAGAAACAATTAGGTTCATTAAGTTTATTTTAGATTTTATCTGATTTTTTCGATTTACCGATGTAAAAAGCTAATGTGTATTTGTGACTTTAACTTTTACTGATGGTTTTTTTGCAGACGTGAACGAATGCCAGAGCAATCCGTGTTTGAACAATGGCACTTGCGTTGATTTGATAAACGCGTTCAACTGCAGCTGTCCACCAGGATTTGTCGGGGCTCGTTGTCAAACAGGTTAGAGCAACTGACAGAAGTTTACAAAAGATGTTGTATGAACGAACAAACGTTTGTTTCTGTTATTACAATGGTATCCCGTTGACACGGCCGCCATTACGGATCAGACGAAGATTGCAAATTAACAGGGTTGGGTCAAATTTGACAGCTTGTGTCTATCAAATGAGATAAGCAAAGCAAAATTTTACAAACAAGAGCAAACTGCTATAAATAGTCTCCGCCTTTTCAAAACAAAAGCTGTGAACTCAATTCATTTGAAAAAAGCACTGCGTAAAGAATCGTAAAGAATGGTAAAGGGACATAAAGATCCCAAAGTGCTTAGAGAACGACGAAAATAAAAACACTAAGAAATTTATGGAAACGTAAGTGGAGTTAAACATTCCACCACTCACGACAAACGTTACATTAAAAAGAGTTGGAAAACGACAATCGTCAACATTATACTTCACGCATCTTCAAGTTTTTTTTTTTTTTTTTGCGAATGCTTTACACGTGAAACGAGTTTACGGACCTTTATGCGTGACTGAATTTGTGCGTATAGAAAAGGCATCATATTTACGAAGTCGAACCTGTATATAACGGCCACCCTCGGGACTTGAGGAACTGGCCGCTTAATACAGGATCACTAAAAAATACTTAGGAGACGTGGTCCAATGTCAATTTTAATGGCTTATCAGTACAAAAACACTTCATGCAAGGAAACAATAGGACAATCAACACTTTTTTCAAGCGATCAATACTGATTAAACAAAGTTCTGTGCCAATTTATAACTTAACGATATAATATACCGCTGTAACATTGTGTAAAACGTACTGTGCAATAAATTGTCCTCTACTCTTCTACTGTATACAGTATTGTATTTGTAAGTCAGTTCACTACAAAATGTCTCATTACGTCATTTCATGGTTGTTACGTTCACTGTGCAGCTGTAACTTACAGAAATGTTGCTGATTAAAAGTAGCACAATATACAATAAAACTGCATTTTCAAGTTTAAGTAGTAATGGAGTAAGAATTACAGGAATTTCTAGCTAAAGAGTGAAGCGTATTCAAAACGAACATTTTTTTTAGTTCGTAATTTTG
>OX419337.1:12039573-12042073 GCA_948470475.1 Galaxea fascicularis
TAGCTGTAAATAGTTTGTTATTGTAATGTTTCTTTATTTAGTCAAGCCGGAAAGTTCTAGAATTTTAGGTTAAAAAGGTATATAAGCCGATCGGTATAGCTGTAGAGTTTTCTTAGTGTGTCTTAGAGTCAAGAAAGTAAAGAGAAGTAACTTGAGAGCTGAGAGCGTTTGGCGGAGGCGTGTTTATTGAAGTGTGACAGAGGTCGTGTACATTTGGCAGAGGCCGTGAGTATTGAAGTTTGACGGAGGTCGAGTATAATTTTATAAGCCTAGTGTGAGCTTATTGTGAAGTCTTGTGCGGAGTTTACTACTTTCGTTGGGAATAAATAACCTTGTTGCTGTTCCGACAACCCTGCGTTCTGTTTAGTCTACAAACAACCCACTTCTCACTCATCAACACAATCGAACTCGTAACACTGTGGCTACTGCATTCTGGAAATGCGTAGCCATAATGTTATGGCCTTGTTGATGTCTCAACAGTGTTATCTCCTTCACTGGCCACTGACATTGATGCCCATGCCACCACAATAGCACCTCCGTCCTCAGTGGTGCAAGTTGTAGCGAACACAGGTATGTCTGGCTTTCTGTTACCCTTTCTGTTGCATCAACAATGATTGTTTTCTATAAAACATTATTTTATGGCAATTTTCTTTTTTCCTTATGTTCACCGTGATAATTTTGTTATGATCCCCTCGATCCTCTGCTTTCTTGAAAGAACAAGTCATTTTTGTGGCTACTGCATTCTGGAAATGCGTAACCATAATGTTATGGCCTTGTTGATGTCTCAACAGTGTTATCTCCTTCACTGGCCACTGACATTGATGCCCATGCCACCACAATAGCACCTCCGTCCTCTGTGGTGCACGATGTAGCGAACACAGGTATGTCTGGCTTTCTGTTACCCTTTCTGTTGCATCAAAAATGATTGTTTTCTATAAAACATTATTTTGTAGCAATTTTCTTTTTTCCTTATGTTCACCGTGATAATTTTGTTATGATCCCCTCAATCCTCTGCTTTCTTGAAAGAGCAAGTCATTTTAATTTTGTGGCTACTGCATTCTGGGAATACGTAACCATAATGTTATGGCCTTGCAAGTGCGTGTGTGAGTGAGAGTGTCTCTCTCCATGTAAGTACTGCTTTTGTGTCCATAGTCTTCTTGGCCCAACGTTTGGAAGTTTCTGGGGGTAGTACAAAGGCGTAGATTTTTGCTCAACAGATATTGTTTACGGCGGAATTTTCGTGGCGTTCATCGGTAGAAATGAAGATGTAACGCAGGTGGTTTTTCGTTCGATCCTTAAACAAAATAGACCTTTGTTGAGTTGGAAAATGGAAAGTTAATACGACAAACAACACAAGCTGTGAGAGTATTGAACTTCGAAATCTTCAGAGCGGGGAAAATGCACTTGGGGATCTCAAATGTGACTATCATCACTGTGAGGTTTCTCGTCACACGGGTGTTTCGGCGCGAGAGCGACCAAAACAGAACTTCGTCAGCATTGTATTGACATTTATTCTTTAGTTTCTTTAGTTGTAAATATCTAGAGCAAAAATATACAAGTGAATACAAGTGAGAACAAACGTAAGGTGAGCGTACAAAATAGGAAAAAAGACGCGAAAGGAAAATTAAAGGCAACGAAAAGGCTTACCAATGCTAACAGGATGGGAAACACAGCGCGAATGAATTCGAAAAGGTGCGAGAATGAATATAACTGACGAAATTAACATAACGTGAGAAATAAAAAAAAGCGTGCGGAATGTGAACACCAACATAGTGACTTGGCTGAATTAAACAAATTCAGCGGACTAAGCAAAGTCATTCAATAAAAGATGGATAAAGGGGGTAGTTTCTAAAGAAACTGTGGTGCTGCGTCGGTGGGGAAGTAATATACAACAATTTTGGTATTATCAACAGAGTTGATAAATGTAAATTGACCATCTACAGGGATTCTAAAAGCTGACGTTTCGAGTGCTAGCCCTTCGTCAGAGCGAATCGAGGAATTATGGGTTGTGTATAGTTTTTATAGTGGAGTAGGAGCTACGCTATTGGTGGTAACATGGCAACGTGAAAATAGGAATACATTAGTTAAATGAAAAGCGTTCGTCAATACCGTGGGGAGTATGGGTGCTGATTTGGAAGATGAATTTTTGTTCCAGATTCTTGCGGCTTTCCGTCGTACCTTGATGTAGGGAAAGGCCGCAGATAGCCATGTGTTGTTTGGAGTTGTTAGGGAGATTAAAATGACGAGCGACTGGCTTCAGTCAATTAAGCAGTCAATTTGGGAGTGTTCATGAATAAAATGTCATTAAACCGCTTCCTCCAATAACACAAGCTTTGCGACTGGTCTCACAAGGGTGGAATTCTTCGTCTTGACTTCAGGGACTTTAAGATTGTACACTACGGTCGGTTGGGACGGTTGGAAGCGTACACGGGCGGCCTGGGGCCAGGACGGTAAAAAGGCGCGAAAAATTTCAACTTAAGTTCGGGCAGCAAGACAGAGG
>OX419337.1:12047073-12057073 GCA_948470475.1 Galaxea fascicularis
TAATTCGTCACGAATAAATACATGTAAGCGCACAGCTATTACAGCTGCCTGTAATTGTAGACGTGGGACTGACCACTGCTTCAAGGAAGCGTTGCGCATCTTTCCCATTATAAAGGTGCAATGAACCATTCCTTCGTTATCCAGCAGTCTCAAGTAGGCAACAGCCGCATAGCCACGGTTAGATGCATCTGAGAAATAGTGCAGTTGGATGTTCGAAATCGGGATATCCTCAGGGAAGGTCTTGAAACATCTGGGGATGCTGACGTTCGCAACAAGAGGAAGAGACTGCACCCAGCTGAGCCACTACGTCCGAAAGGGTTCTGGGATGAGTTCGTTTAATTGCACTGCCAACATCCAAAGTTCCTGCAGAAGGACAGCCACCATCTGGATCGAAAGTGAAGAACGCTGTCGAGGGATTCACATTCATCACGCGGGGTGCGGACACGGATGAGAAAGATGGGTTGAGGGCGCCTCGGTGGACGGGTTCCACGCCGCCAGCAAAACAGTTTTCCAATTCCATGGCTGTCTCTTCCACGGGTACCGGAAATGTTACCCAGACCACAGTCAAAAGCTCGTCCACAATAAAACGGCGGAACAGCTCTTCCAAGCCACAAGAAGAACCAACACGCCCCGCAGCGCAAGGTTCCAAGTGATCGACAAGTGGGAGTGTACTTTCAGAGAGCACCTCCAAAAACCTTAAAGTTTTACGAAACCCTACCCCCACGCGATCTTTTTTGACTTCGAAGCGTTTGGGAACAAAAACCGGCGGAAGGAGGAACATCCGCCCTCACGTTTGAATACGCCCACATTCCCATCTCACTGTCGATCGGCGACACGCTCGATCCGAACCCCACGCACATCTGCGAAAGAGACCCGAGAGAGCTTTGCCGCAAGTTCGTGAAAGAGCTGGAGCGGCGGGCACAAGAAATAAGGAAAAAAGTTCGGGCGGAGTTCATTCCCGAAGATTTCTGGGCAATTCCCGCCTCCCGCCATGCCCGAATCAACGAATGATGCAACCAGGTGCCGGTCCTCAGGTTCAACTCCAGCAGTTACGATCACAACCTCATCAAAGAGTATTTCGTAGAGCGATTCGTCGGAACCGCCGAAACCATCAAAATGGCCAAGAAAGCAAACAAAATAATGTTCCTGCAAACCCAAACTTCCGCTTCCTCGACATCATCAACTACCTTGGACCGTACACTCCAGAGTTAATTCTCTGTTCCACCACTTGTATGTGTTTATAGTGCTACGCGGCACAACATATATATGTACCCTTACTTTCTCTTCGCCGCGATTCACCATCTTAATCGTCCCCGACTTTCTCTGTCCGACCTCGTAGCTTAGTCGGCAGAGCAACGGTAGATCTAATCCGGAGGTCGTGGGTTCGATTCCCACCGAGGTCATAAGAATTTTTTCTTTGCCTCGTGTGGCTCCCTTATACCCTTTACTAGGGCTAACGCCCAGTGGGTTTTTCATGGGTTTCTATTAGCACTTTAATTTACACTCCAGAGTTAATTCTCTGTTCCACCACTTGTATGTGTTTATAATGCTACGCGGCACAACATATATATGTACCTTGGACCGGGAACTACTTACGAGAAATGGGTGAAGACTTATGGTTGTTCAGCTGAAAAATCGTGGTTCCCATACGAGTGGTTCGACTCCCCGGGAAAGCTCGACTTTCCAGGGCTGCCTGACTATCCTGCGAGGTATTCGCGGTTGAGAGAAAAGTTCGTGCTGTCGCTTTCGGAATGAAAGCAGTGCAAACACATGTTCCACTTGCGCCACTACAACAATCTGGATGTGGCTCCAGGGTTGGAAGCGTTGCAAAATATGCGACACTTCTACACCGAGAAAGCTATTGCCATTCTGAAAGACGCCGTCAGCACCCCCGGCGCCTCAATGCACTACCCCCTGCGGGGGTCAGTCGAGAAAGGCGCAAATCTCTGGAGCCCTTGCGAGGAAGAGTATCAGATGTTGAAAGGCGCGTTAGTCGGAGGACCATGCTTGGTGTTCACACGCTATCACGGAAAGGGAGTGACCAAAATCCGGAGCCACCGGCTTGGTGACGATGCCCCTGCCTGCAGAAAAATCTTCGGGTACGACGCCAACGCGTTGTATCTAGCAACCACGCTCCAGGACATGCCTTGTGGAAAGGGGCAGGTTGTTCACTGCGAAAACCCCGCAGCAGAGTCGAATGATTGGTTTGGCTTCGCTGAGGTTGACATCGAGATCCCCAGAAACCTTTGGGACAAGTTCGCGGAGTTGTGCCCGTTCTTCATCAACAAAGAGGTACCGCTCGAAGCTGTGCCGCAAAGCATGCACGACTACCTGCAGCGCACCGGCAGAACTCGAGGCGACGGCAAGAAGCTGCTCGGAACTCTCTCCGCTGAGAATATGTTGGTCTACGCTCCCCTCTTGAAATGGTACATCGCCAACGGAGTAAAGATGACAGCAACTCACCGAACCATTGACTACGAACCGGGGATAATCTTCACCTGGTTCGTGGAGCAGGTGACCGAAGTGCGCCACACCGGAGATGTGGAAAAAAGCAAAGCGCTGCTGGCCGAGCTATTCAAGCTGGTCGGAAACAGCGCTTACGGGAAAATGATCGAAGCTGTAGAGCACCAAACAAACGTGGTCTAAACGAGAGATGGAAAAGTCGTCGAAAAAGCATTGCGCAACGCCTTCTTCAGCAATCTCGAGGAAATCAGGGAAGCGTATGAGCAGGAATGTCGAAAAACGCGCGTCACAATCAGAGGACCGTTTCAAGTGGGGATAGCTGTATGTCAGCTGGCCAAACTGCGGATGGTGGAGTTTTATTACGATTTCCTCGACAAATACATGGATCTGAAAGATTTCCAGTTGATCCAGATGGACACCCACAGTAACTACACGGCCATCAGAGGTGAGAGGTTGGAAGACGTAATTAAACCGGCGATGCGAGCGGAATTCGAGGCGGAAAAAAAAAGCAGTGGCTCGCTTAGAACAAGTGGAGCAACCGCGCACCGGGACTCTTTAAGCTGGAATGTGAGGGGCGGCGCATGATCGCGCTGTGCTCGAAATGTTACTTCGTCGAGGAAGATGGAGGGAAAAACAAACTCAGCACAAAAGGAATGTCAAAAGCGCAGACCGTAGTCACGTGGGGGCGTTTCCGAGCTGCTCTGCACGGTGAAAAGGACAAGGCGACGAATCGGGGTTTTCGGATGAGGGACGGGTGGATGATGACCTACGAACGGCAAACGTTCGGGCTCTCGGCTTATTACGATAAACAGTACGTGCTGCCAGACGGGCTTCACACAGAACCTGTTAAATATCCCTAGCTCGGGTTGGTCGGCGGCAGATCAGTATTCGGTGGTACAACCATCAATTCTTCGCGGACAAAGCTGCGTTTCGGTCCGTCGCAAAGCCAATACAAGATAGGTTGACCCTGTTTGACCATAGCGCGGGCAAGCTCGAAAGTTTCCAGAGACCAATTCGGATCTGTCGCTCGTCGCGTTCCGCCTTCCAATTCGCTGGGAGAAAGCAAATAGCGAACCTCCACGTCGACGGGAAGGGTTTTTTCAGCGGCGCCGACGGGTCTTCTGTAGGCAACTGTCGAAGTTTGGGCATAAACAGTCCGTTTGTTGATCGCGTCAACAGGTTTTTGCCCCGTCAGCCGCATGACCCTTTCGTTGAGAGCGGCAACGACTCTCGGCAACCTCTTCACCCACATCCGTGCTCGCTGCGTACTGGTGACCGAAAAGTCGCTGAGTGAGATGTCGGTTGAATCGCTCGACAATCGCTTGGTTAAGAGCTGTATAAATGCTGAAATCTTTGTGAGATTAATATCAATTAGACGGCCATCCAATTTGCAGAGTTGGCCATGCCAAATCATTAGGTTTAATCATCGATGACCGACTTTCATGGTCCAATCACGTCAAAGAACTATGCAGAAAAATATCCTCGGCAATAGGCGCTCTGAGGCGCATTAGGTCTGTTATTTCTCAGTCCACTGCAGTAAAAATATATAACGCTTTAATCCAACCTCATTTCGATTACTGTGCCCCCGTTTGGGATGGATTGAGTTCTTATCTATGTGAGAAACTGCAAAAATTGCAAAACCGAGCGGCTAGGGTTATTCTGCAAGCCAAATTTGAGGCAAACTCAAGCCTGCTTCTTGAAACTTTGAAGTGGGACCGGCTATCATTAAGAAGAAGAAAGCAGAAAGCTACAATGATGTTTAAGTCCCTCAACGGGCTAGCCCCAGTGTACTTGCGCGATTTATTCAGTGAGCGGCACACAGACTATGACTTGCCTGATTCTTTCCGTAAGTTAAACTTACCCAAGCCGCGTACTGACTATTTGAAACGTAGCTTTGGATATAGCGGTGCCCTACTGTGGAATTCTCTTCCTGAAAATATTAGGGCGATTAGATCAATTAGGCAGTTTAAGAAGGAAATTAACCGCGCACTTGAAACATTCGATTCCCACTCGGCAATCTTTTAAATCAGTTTTGTAATTAAAATACTTAGCATAACTGAAGATTTTTAACCGAGTTTAGATAAAGATTTTACTTACTTACTTTTTTTACTAACATCAGGAATTCCTCGTCGGATGTTCGTTCCGTGACTTTCCATCGCTCGCGTGACAACGCCCATAAACTCTCTGCCAGGATCGACTTGCAGCAGTTTCGGCCATTTCAAAGGGCCTCGCGCGTAAATTCGCCCAAAAGCTTGCTCGACTTCTTCCGAATTTTTTGAAACCAAGGGTTCGGCTTCCTTGAAACGGCTGGCGATGTCGACAACAGTCAGCGCGTATTTGAAAAGCTTCCGCTCAAGTCGGTCATGGGGCATGAAAAGAAGGTCACCTTGGTGTGCCGCGTTGGCCATAGGCACGTGGAACTTCGGGCGGGGAATGCGTCGCGGCCAAAGAGCCTGTCTCGACAACCATTCCTTCGCAGTGCTTGCCGGAACCTTTGCTGCCGCGGCTAATTTATTGACCGCAGCGTGACATTTCCAGTAATCGCGCGGGCTGAAATAAATTTTCGAGAGACGCTGCCCTTATGAAGTTCGAGTTTCCATATATAATGAGTGACAACCCATCAAACGTCTGCTGCAGGAAAAGAATAACCGACAACCTCGTCGGAGGCTTCAGAGAAGTCGGCGAACAAGTGCTGCAAACAAGAAATGATCCAGCCGACAGGAGCGTTTGACCGCGTTTGTTCGAGGTGCGGAAAAATTGAAGAACAAGACAAAACGTTCGTGGAGAGAAAATTTTCGCTCGCAACTCCGCCTTCTCAGGGAAGGGCCCACCTTCATGAAATCCTGGAGAGACACGGGATTTTCGACGTTGTCAACACCGCCGCGGAAAACATGTGGGTTTCGTCGCGAGAGATTTTCTAGGGGAATCTCATCCGAGAATTTGATCGTTTCAGCGGAAAATCGATCAGCTATGTTTGTTTTCTGTATAATTACTTTCAAGCCGTTCCGAAAAGCGTTTCTTCACCCGCTTCCTGGAAATTTCGCCGAAACACAAGGATCAAAGAGGGCGTGAGTTTTTATAGGTGGTGGCAGAAAAATTTGCAATCAATTTTCCTCCGTATGTCTGCTAAATCGCGCCAGCAATCTCCATGCAGTGGTCGCTGACCAAGTCGTCGATCATTTTCAACCTGTCGAAAAAGGTTTTCTCGTCAAAAGGTTCGCTCCTGAGAAAGAACAGGATATCGTCCAGGATTTTCTTGTACTCGACCCGAGCGAAGTCAGCACGTTCTGCTTTTTTGTCGTATTTTTTGAAGCTGGCGACCTCTTTGACAGCCAAACCGACCCCCGCCAAAGCAGCGGGATTCAAAGTGACCCCTCCGGCGACGACAGAGGTGACGATCAACTTATCTGCCGCGAGGTTGCAAACCAGATTCTTCCGCTTGAAGCTGCGGAACAGATCGGCATAGCACCAATGCTACTTGTGGTAAAAAGCCAAGAACCTCCTCAGCATCTCGAGGGTTTCCTTCAGAAGATCCGGGTTGATGTGGTTGGAGTCGAAGAATTTAGAGGGGGGGAGGGCGCTGTGCCCTCCTAGGCAGCCGCTTTGTATATGAAGGGGAGAATTTTCAGAAGACCGTGTCGTAAGAGGTGCCGTCTACGTTTGCCGCGAGCATGGCGGCGCGGATTTTTTCCCTCTCGAAGTTTTTCACCTTTTGAGGTTCAGGATTTCTGCAGGGACAGACCTGGTAGCATTCATCGCACTAGTCGCACTAAGTGTAGGTGCAGAAAAAGGAATCGATGTGGGGACGAACGCTCCGCGACGCCATCGTCATATATCGAAGGGGAGAATTTTCGGAAGACCATATCGAGACTCTCATTGCGGTTTTACAACGCAAAACCCGAAGACATTTCCATTTTTAGCACCATTTAGTTTGAAACTCAAGAAGCAACGACTATCGCCATATTTTGGTATGGAGTAAGTGTGATATCTTGTCGGCTGACCGGTGGAAAAACCCCTTTTGTGAGTTTGTGTTCCACCGATTTGTGCACAAGTTATTTCAACTTCCAAACCTGGAAAAGGGCCTGTTTTTGTTTCGTAAGCAAATCGAAAATCTTGCATCTGAAAACCGTTGAAGAAGAAATCGTTGTCGGCATTTGAGGGTTTAAAAAGGAAATTGACGTTATGATTGAAGGAAGTCCAAAAACCCTGCCTTTGAAATCAACATCATGTCTGAAATAAATTCGATCTGACACCTCTATAACACCGTTGATTCTATGACCATTCATATCGAGATCCCCGCCTAATTTAAGGCCAGAAACATCGCTCCCATTCAGAGCCAAACAGTCTGGCACAACAAGTTTGTCCACATAAACATTACCCGTTCTAAAATTAACGTCTCTGTGAAAATAAATTCTGTCCGACGTATTCAACACATAGGCGATGCTGTTTTCATTTAAATCCAAAGGTTTCAACAAGTTTGTCCACATAAACATTACCCGTTCTAAAATTAACGTCTCTGTGAAAATAAATTCTGTCCGACGTATTCAACACATAGGCGATGCTGTTTTCATTTAAATCCAAAGGTTTCAACAATTTGATTTTACCACTTTCAACTGCCAACATCTCATGCAATCCGTGTCCGTTCAGATCCAAATCGTCGTGCATTTTCACCCTTCCGTTATCGCCAACTTCGAATCCGCCATTGTTTTTACCGACTGCGCAGTACCCGTTTGTCCGTTTGTATTCAAAGCGTCGTGCATCGTGATTTCCCCGGAATCGAAAGCAAGTCCTCCAACACCTTGGTTCAACAAACGGTGCCTGTGCAAATCCAAAGCGGCTTCCAATGCCATCCGCCCGTTTTCCAGCACGTACAGTGTGGCAAAAACCCGCGGGTCGACATTCGGAACGTAACCTTGAACCCCGTAAACGACCACCCTCCCCGTTGTGTGCGCAGAAGTTTCTCCGTGCAAATCGAGGTAAAGGTATTGCAACCCGACGCTGCTCCATCTGTGGAACTGAATGAGGGTTCTCACGTAACCTGCAACTTAACCCGCCCGAGCCATTTTTTTCGATGTTTGGCTGTGGATCGACAAGGTGGTCACAGATGCATTGACATTGACACTTGCACTGGCCAAATTGGGAGGGAACAATTCGACGACGAAAGTGTAATAGCTGGTGCATATTGATCGGGTTTTTGCCCGTTGGTTTTCACGTAATCTGTTAACCGCGCCTCAAGAAACCTTTTGTTCACCGCGTCCTGCTTGTCGGAGGGGTCCAGCAGGTTTTTGACGCGGTTCTCATTCATGTTCAGATTGCCCGTCATGAAAACAGAGCCGTCATGTTTCAAAAACAGGCGCGAATCGGGCAGCTCACTTTTCTCCCCTCGCTGACCGGTATCACTCTTCTGACCCTGCGGACCCTGCGGACCGGTATCGCCTTTGTCACCTTTTTGACCCTGCGGACCTTGCGGACTGGTTTCGCCTTTGTTACCCTTTTGGCCCTTTTGACCCTGCGGACCGGTATCGCCTTTGTAACCAACCATTTTGACCCTGCGGACCCTGCGGTCCTTGCGGACCAACCAGTCCTTGAGGACCTGGCAGACCAGCTTCTCCGTTTTAGCCCTCTCCTCCGGCTCGAAATTCTTGAACGTTCGCTTTTCAGGTTTGTCGTGATAGAGAAAGGAAAACTTTTCGCGAGTTGTACGGTCGAGCAGCGCGGGATCGACACCCAGCTTGTCGGCTACGTGTTTGTTTTCTCTCGAAAGGAACCTGAAAAGACAGAAGTGGCTGCAGTTGTCCCGGATGTTCTTCGGGACCTTGTAGTATGTCTTGGTGAGATAAATGACGCTGTAGTTCCGGTTTTGGTTGTTGGTCGGCAGCTCTTCGAGGAGAGGAATTATTTCATTCCCCGGTGCCTGAATGACCTGGTAACCGACTCCTGGATCGATGTTTTCGGCGAAATCCTGCAGCAGAGCTTGGTTCTTGTTCTGATGGAGGTTTTTCGAAAAAAGGGAAGACTTTGTCGAACTCCAACAGCTCGTAAAGCATGTGCAGGAGGATGTTCGTTTTGCCGGGATTGCATGGACCGCAAATCAACATCCGGAAAATATCCGCGGGCATGGAGGGGTGCCCTCGCCTGTAGCCGTTGGCCGGCGCGAAGGCGGGGTCATAGTTCAGAATTTTCACTTTTCCTATATACAATGTCGGTGAAGAAGCGGCAGCAACGCGCGGCGGCAGAAGCCTATCTCGAAAAACAAAAAGACGAAATATGCCTAGCGTTCAAGCGAAACAAAATAGCGAAAGCTTTAGGAGAAGTTTCGGCGGAAGAGCTTTTTCGCCCAATCACGAAGCGGTTGGCGCCTAGCGAGGAAGAGAGGTTTGCTCCTCCTTCGCCGCTGATCGAGGAAGATTAGGATTTTGTTCCGCCTCCGCCGCTGATCGAGGAAGATGAGGATTTTCCTCCACCGCCTCCACCGATTGAGGAAGAGGAAGAGGGGTTTCCACCACCGATTGAGGAAGAAGAAGAATATTGAGCGGCGGTGCTGTAACGAACTTAGGGGGAGCCAGAGGCTCCGGGGTTTCTAAGCACAAGCGAATCAGCCGACTTCCAAACGGTCAAAAGCCTCATCTTCCCTTATGGTGCAGATCCCGACTACCGAGTGAAAAAGAAAGAATCTCGGTTTTACGGAAAGACCCTCGAAGAGCTCGAACAGATCAGAGATGAGATTGAAGACCGAAGAAGAGGGGGAAAACCTTCAGCCCTGCAGCTTCAGGAAGGTGCCAAGCGTTTGCAAAGACACCCAAGAGGTCCGGAAAAAGAAAAACGGACGACGAACAGGCTCTGGAATACATTTTCAAAGCCTTGACAATCCGAAGGGGCGCAATAGAGAGGAACGAAGGCGACGAATTCGACGAGCAGGATTGGGGAACGGAGGGCAGCGAATTGAAGGAAGACATGGTTGAAAAATTGATCGTCCGACTGTACGTGAGCCTCGGCTCGATCAGAGCCAGTAACACTTCGTCCAAACTTCGGAAGGCGGTCGTTTTGTTTCTGTCTTTGCTCGTCAAAACAGGGGGTCATCAACGAATTCCAGAGGCGCAAAATTTCAAGGATTGACGCTCAGCCTTTTGATCGATTATCAACTCGCGAAGTTGAGAAATCCGAGCGGCGGTTATAAATCGCATAACTTTTGTATGGACTTCAACCCGCCCATCGAGTTGGACCCGAGCCAAAATTACCGCGCGGTAATGAGCAGACTTATCACCATGACCTACTCGTGGTACAACGTCGCCGCCTTTTTCAACAACAACAAACTAAAGTGGCGTAAAACCGGAGAAGCTTAGAAAACTCTGATTTTTCCTGACCGGATGTACTATTACGAAAAACTCAACGATTATCTGCAGGCTGAGACGGAAGTCGTTGATCTGGATGCCGCCGAGAAAAAAATCGCCTTTACTCTGCGTTTCGATTTCACTATTTTCCATGTTGTGATCATGGTTGCTGAAAATTACGAGCTCGATATTTCCGATGGTGATTT
>OX419337.1:12064573-12089573 GCA_948470475.1 Galaxea fascicularis
TACGGACCTCAGGAGATCCGGCTTTACAAAGTCATTCAGGCGTTGTTCGCTCCGCAAAAGAAAGCATTTGAAAAGTTTCTTGTGGGCGAAGGAATGGTTCGTGGGGGAGGCGCTACGTAATACGGAGGGTTGCTAGGAATGTTGGCTTCTATCGGAGTTCCTACTGCGAAAGATGTCATATCGAAGATGTTCGGGAAAGGAGTGCACGTCGCTCCGGTACGCCAGTCGCGCCGGTCGCTTCCTCCCCCTCCACCACCGGCACCAAAAAAAGGGGGGAAAGGTATGCACGTGCGCCCTCCTCCGTTCATCGGGCGATGGGAGGATTACGAAAGACCCTGAAGTTTTGCGACGTGCCGCTTTCCAATATTGCCCTGATCGATTGGTGTCGTTATCTGAACATCCCGATCAAGGAAATGTTCTCACGAAACGAGATCAAACCTTAAACCATTCCTCCTGCATCCTCAACCTCGATGATCTCGGAAAATTGGGCGCTCATTGGGTCTGTTGTTGGAAGGGGAAAGATATCGAATGTTTCGACTCTTTCGGGATGCCACCTCCCGACAAGTGGGAGCAAGAAATGCGCAAAACGGGGAGAAAGACGTTCCTCCGCAACGACAACCAAATTCAACCGATTGACTCCGTGCGTTGCGGCCATCATTGTCTGCTGTTTCTGAACGCAAGAAACAAAGGGGTCAGTTTCTGGGACATTCTCAAACGTTTTTCTGGTGATGTTCACGAAAACGAACGCGTTGTCAAAAATTATTTCATGCATTGAACCTCCGTGACAAACCAGAATTTTTCCCGTTCGATATACGCGGATATGGAGGTCTATTGTGTCGTCACGACAAAGAACGGGAGAAAGATGCTCAAGGTGAAGTGCGCCGTTTGAAGGATAACCAAAACCCGTTTTTTGCCGGGTGAGGGGGGGAGGGGCAAAGAAGAAAGTGCCAGGGGGACCAAAGAAGAAAGCGCTAAGGAGAAAAAAAAAGGAACCGGTGAAGGGCTCTGGGTATCGGGAGGCTTTGGGTTCCGAATTTCAACCCGAAACTGGTAAAATCCTTTGTGAAAGCGGCTCCGAAGGGAAAGGGTCCGTTGGACATTCTAGGAAAAACACTGAAGAATTATTATGGCACAGGGTTTACGTTCACAAGCTGATGGGAAAACTACCTGCTCCCGCCAGGGGTTGGACGTCGCTCGGTCACAACTACACCGGTCCGTACAACCCCCTCGAGAAACAACTCAAATACGACCCAGAAACAGGTGAAACTCAAGAAATTTTTCAACAGCCGACCGGTGCCACCAACGCGGTTGCCATGCAACTGAGGAGAAAGTGCTTCCTTTGTAATGGCATCTGCAAATGGTTAGACTTTCTAGTCTTCTCGGATAAGGACGATAAACCGGAGGTCCCGTCTCACAATTCTTCACAATTGTTTCTGTGGGACGTTAAAGAACCACTAGGGAGGTAACGAACCCTGGCTGTGACCACCCCTAGTGCTGGCCTGTTCTATTCAGCAGAGTGGCCGGCTTGACGTGATATCCCAAAAAGGCTTATGGTGTATGAGGCCACAGGCGTAACAGCCATAAGTCAATGGGACTTTGTCAAGTGCTGAAATCATGTAGAAGTAGATGTAGAACATGATGTCGACTAAAGAAGTTGCAGTTTTCGCCACGAAAAGTACGACAAGACGAAAAAAAGTGCAAGCATGCCGCAGACCGCAAGATGGTCAAGTCGCTTGATGCGATTCCCTAGAAAAAGAAACAGTGGGGCCACGCGCTCGCGCGAAACGCGATAAACACGAAGCGCCAAGTCGGGTTGGGTACCCGAAAAAAATCCTGTTGATATAATGGTTCGCGTGGAGTTTGGCCGCTACGTTTTCAGCTGCTTTTGCCCATTTCTGGGAAAATTGAAACGAACCCGCCTTGAACCGAAGAGAGTTACTCGACACAATCAGCAAAGATTTGGCTGACAGAGCTGTTTTGAGGAGGGGGGTAGCAAGTCCAATTTTTACTTTTTCCCCCAGCTCCAGCTCCAGCTTTTTCACCCGTTAGAATGTGAGCCATTTCTGTCCACACCCCGTTGTCCCTGCGGCAAAGGTTTCCGCGAGCTGTTAATTTACGCAAAACAGCTTTTTCTAGCTGTTGCGCCTTTTTTACATTTTCTGTTTCGACAGTTGCGACAAATTTGAAATGGTGCAAAAAAACAAGTTTGAAACGCGTTGTCGCGGAAAGGTCGCCTCAGATCACTTGTATGCCCAACTTTAAACACCTGGTTGGCGCCGAATTAGGTGTCAAAAGTGAGGAATCAGGAAATGTCTCACTCAGAAAGATACCGAAACGTTAGTTCATGCTTTTGTAACGTCCAAGCTGGACAATTGCAATTCATTGTTGGCTGAGCTGCCACAATATTTATTAGATAAGGTTCAGCGGGTACAAAATGCTGCGGCGCGCCTCGTCTCCTGCACTCGCAAACATGACCGAATTACGCCAGTCCTTAAAGAGCTTCACTGGATACCTGTAAAACAACATATAATCTTTAAAATATCACTATTTACTTATAAGGCCCTGAAAGCTCTAGCACCACAATACATATCTGATCTTCTAGTAGAATATAAACCACCTAGAACTTTGCGTTCTTCTGATAAGAAACTGCTACAAGTTCCTCATTTTAGGCTTAAGACTTACGGAGGCAGATCGTTTAGCTATATAGCTCCATATTTGTGGAACCAGCTTCCAGACGCCATACGGCAAGCACCATCGCTTGCGACATTCAAATCCAACCTGAAGACGCATTTGTTTGATCAAGTTTTTAAGTAGTCATTAGGTTTTTTGCTAAAATACTTTTAGTTTTTTAGTTAGTTGTTTTAGTCATTTTTATCTTATTTTTCTATTCACATAGCTGTACAACGCTCTGAACTCTAGCATGGGCGCTAGAGAAAAATCTTTCCACCCGACGGTGGAGAGAAAAGGTTTCTCAAATCTTCCGGAAAAGGTCCTCTCCTCCAATAACACGACCATCTACACCGTCGTTGCACATCCTCGATAAAGTGGGGGTTACAATGAGGCTCAGATCCATAAGCAATCAAACAAGCATAACAAAATGCTTTACGATTACAGAGTTCGCAAAAAAAGTTCAAAACGCATAGTCTTAAATCGAACCCCAAGGTGTTAACTTTCTTTTGAAAATGGTATTTTTATTCATTTCCTTTGTTCTTTTCAAAAAAGGATCTCTCAAAGCGGGCCGGGGGGATGAATGACAACCTTTTATCATCTTGGGCCAATTGAAGAGAAATCAAAACCAAATCCTCAAGAGAATTTGCCAAATACCCGGGAGGTTCGGCGGCTAAAAGTTTGTCAAGTAACTTTTCATACTCAAGACGTTTTTTGATTTCTTCTTCTTTTTCCGAAAGACCAAGATGTTCATCTTGGTTTACCATCTACCCTCAAGGCAATCTCTCTCTAATAATAAGATGAACACAAAAAGTTGCGCCGAATGGTGTCCAAACTCTGGCGGTGGTCCCTCCAGGGTGTATATCTCTAGTAGGGCGCCGCTTCTCCAAGCGCTTCTTCCAAAACTTGTTTGAAGATCTCGTTGCGATTTGGCTCCCCCTTATCATTTGATTCTGCATCCGTTGCCGCCTCAAAGGCTATTTCATGAGCTCTTTCGATGGGATTTTCGCCTTCTTTTTCCCAATCGCTTTGCAATCTGTTCACGACACACGTCCAAAATTCTCCATGAATGTCTTTCCAACCCCTTATGTTTCGATGAGCGAACAACCACGGAAGCGTTCTTTTCACTTCGATTTTTCCAGCAACCATGTTTACAAGAATTTTTTCTCTCACCAAAAAGGGCATGTATTGGATCAGCTGGTCCAAATCAACAGCAACTTCGGAAGCACCTTCCTCTGGGCGGGCTGACTGTGCTGACATGGGTACCTCGGATGCCCTCCCTCTAATAGGCGGGTGCGGGCCAGGCGCTCCATTGGTCGCGCTGATTAGACAACTATAGGGCGCGGTTCGGGGGCGATTGGGGCGCGATTCGAGGGCGATTGGGGCACAAAGTGTGGCGCTGGTTGAGCGGGTGACAATAGGGGCTCGATTGGGCAACAACTCGAGTGCGCTGGACGGTGATGGAACCAAAATACAAAGCAAAGCATTGGGAGTTGAATTGATAAGTAGGAGAAAGTGTTAATTATGCTGGTAACAATTTCAACTCCCAATGCTTTGTATCCTATTCAACTGAAGATGACAGAAGTTTCTGTCGAAACATGTCTTGTAAACTTAAACGTTTTGTCGTTTTCTTTAAATTTCCAAAACTTCCTATTGGATTAACGGTCATTTGAATTTCAGACATAAACGTGATGTCACTCACGGTTGTTCGAGATGGGGTGATTGTAGCAACAAGCTGCGACGATGGTGAGTGAAAAACGGAGCCGCCCAAAAATCTTACTTTTTTTCCGCCAACTCCGACAGCAGTCTCATGCACGTATAAGAAGTAATGTAAAGCAATACAAGCACTGAGTAAATGGCCCTTAAATTTAAGTAAGGACTGAACAGTTCTACCAAGCGTGATTTCTTATGTTATTGTCTCTTCTCTGAGCTGCCAAAAGCCGTTTTTTTCTCTCAGCGATCAAGGTCATCATCATCGAACTAAAGTTCAAAGTTAGATGGTGGTTAGTGGTCAATAGTTTCCTTGGAAATTATGATTCAACCCCGATGAAAATGTTTCAATTCATTAACTCACCCGCCCCGCTTTTCTTTTTTTTTTTAAGGAACGATGACAAAGATAAGTCCCTCGGCAGAGATATTCTCAACTTTTAGTACACACCAGATGGAAGTAACAACGACATTCTCACCCGAGATGCTGTCTGTTTCATCAGCGTGCAGTACTTCTGATGATGCCTCAACAGTGTCATCTCTTTCATTGGACACTGAAATGTCTGTCCATGCCACCACAACCTGTCCTCAGTGATGCAACTTCCACCAAACACAGGTATGTCAGGCTTTCTGTTACCATTTCAGTTGCATACAAGATTGGCTGTTTTTTTAGAAGCCACCATTCTTTTTTCGCAGTCTTTTAGCATTTTATTTGTCCAATAATTATGATTTGCTAATGGTTGCCTCGCTCCTCTGCTTCTCAAAACAACTCCTTTTTTTGTTGAGAGTTCCACAAATCGGGAGTCTGCAGCTCTTTTAAGGATACACCCCATAAATTGTAGTTCAAGTTGTAGCTATTGCAATGTTATTAGAAACAAATCATTGGATATTGCAGTTCCACAGATTTCATTAGATTATCGGTCAAGGCATAAAAGTTATTCCACTCATGGGTGTTGGATATGGGATAATTGTACCCAACTGGCCGACGTAATCATGGTGGGTCAGGGAAAGGGGGCTCAAAAAATCCGGATTCGAAGTAACGGTGATAATCGAAGGATTTTGTGGGGTTTCAAAGTTTCGATTCTAGCTGGGTTTTTTGGTAGACAAATAAAATTTGGCAATTATTTTTGTGTGGCTTGATTTAATTAAGTAAGGCTTTTTTGGGTATTGAAAACAATCTGAAGATTCCTGGTAGTGCCGAGGGAGTAGCCCCCGCGTATCCTGGCCGTGTAGTTTAATTACTAACATTTTTTTTTCGGCGTGTTATGTTTTTGTGGTTACTTTTTGGTCCACGTATTTTTTTGGGTTTTGTTGGAAGCCCCAGGATTTTTTTTGGTTTTTATTTTTGCTCCCATTCGATCATCCCCGTGACCTAACCCTTTAGCTCCCGACGTCACATATGTGTCACGAGAATAGTGTTACTTCTTTACGTCATATTTCTGCTGCAATATGCCGTTCATTTAGCAACATTTTTTTTTTGGTCAAAAAGCGACACCAAAAAATGCACTTCTTTATCGTCAACTTTTCAATGGAAAATCTTTTTCGAAAATCAAAAAACTACTTCAGCAGCAAGCCTTAAAGGAGCTACGTCACGCTATTTTAGCATATTTTTAAAGCTTAAAATATGTCTTGCAGTCAATTGAGATCCAAAAATAATGGTCTAGTTTTGTTATTTAAGACTGTTATGACACTAAAACTGTTTCATGTCGTCTGATGCTACCAATGCGGCAAGGATGGAAATGGATTGAAACTTGAAAAGGTTGGGCCAACTTTTTCAAGTTTTGATGCTCTCTCGACAAAAAACAACAAAAACCTTATTATGGGTTGCTCTCTTTGATAAAATTAATTTGATATCCACCTCATAGTTTATCAGGAACATTGTTTGTATGAATAAGTAACGGTTTTTGGAAAGAATTGATCCAAAACCACAAAATCGCCGTGACATAGCTCCTTTAAGGCCAGACCTTGGTATCCGGCTGCAAGGTTTGAGCCAGTCTCGCGTATCTCAACTTGTCTCGTTGGTGCCCGAAAAGAAGTCTGGGTAAATCCGCCATAACACGAGCATAGAACTCTCCCGATTCCCACTTTTTAGAATTTTTACAACCCAGTCCTACCAGCAAAATATCACATCGATTGAAATTTTTGCTGGTCAAAACTTGCCTAAATTTCCTGGGTCGGTCCTGGAATCCTTAGAACAGCCAGAGAGACACCTTCACTCGTGAACCGCCATGTTTATTGATGCTGACTTAAGGGCTTCTATTGAGGACAATAGCTCGAAAAACACTTAAAAAGTGATAAACCTGCCGGATTTGAGGTGATGATATGGTTCAGTAAACATCAACCGCTGATGTGGATCACATGACAACTAAACCTGAGCTCGTGGTGTCTTAAAACCGCAGACATTGTACTGATAATTCCTTATGTTTACAGTAGCTTCCATTTTGTGAGCATAACAAGCAACACTAAATGAGGGACTAACGTACGGACTCGAAGTCCCAGCGAGGTCAGCCCCACTTTGCTGAATAGAACAGGCCGGCACCAGAGGTGGTCACAGCCAGGGTTCGTTACGTCCCTAGTGGTTCTTTAACGTCCCACAGAAACAATTGTAAAGGATTGTGAGACGGGACCTCCGGTTTATCGTCCTTATCCGAGAAGACTAGAAAGAAGACTAGAAGACTAGAAAGAGAGAGAGGCCTCGCACTGCAGATTATTTATCGTCAAAATTACTACTGAAAAAAAAAACTGAGAATGCCTGGTATTTTAAGGATTAAAATCTGGAGTACCCGCCGGGGTTGGGTGCCTGTGACGAAGCCTTGCTTTATGATTCGCTCAGCAGAAATTACTAATTATTACTGTCTAGTCGTCAGCTTAATCTTGTGGCATGCAACAAAGTCGAACCGTCTTTATGGGCCAGGATATTGGTGAAAGGATTTTTTTTTTTGCAAAAAAAAAATGCGTTAAACAAATTTGAAAAGGTTCGAACCAATGAGCAATTATACTGAACATTAGACATCCAAGGCCTTTCATCTCTTCCAACGTTTCATCTGCTAATCTGAATAGGTGAGGTGAAGAAGATAACTTGTCAAAAAAGAAAACAGCAAGTAGCCTTGTTAGTAGGTCACCTGATCAGCTCCTTTCTTCCGCTGTATGACTCTGTGAAAAATACATCTCCAATTTAGGCTACTCTGTAAGCGCTATGTTTTCTATTAAAACTAATTTTGGAGCAACGTGGTGAGATGGAGACAGGGGTCATGGTGGCCGAATGGTAAACTGATCAGGGGACGGTTTCTTAAAAGTCCCGAAACGTCTTCGGGTCTGAAAATTAATTTCTAGAACTGCGCTTCGCCTACTCTAGGACAAGTATATTACAAAATTTCATGGTTGGAAGGGTCTACGTTTTTGACATGCGTGGGAAGTTATTGCACCTGGAATAGTCACCAAAGATTTCGGGGGTCAAAATTGACATAATCCGGATTTGGATTTTACCAAAGAATGTCACCCTAAGAGTAAGTTAAGAAACCAGTGATTCGATTTTAAGCCCTACAAGTAATGCGAGTTTCTTGATGATTTTTAATTCAACAGCTGAGTCATTGCGTTTGTATCACCCTGAGCACTGAGGTACGAAGATGGAAGTCTGAAAACTGCAGATAACCTTCCGTCAAAGTTAACGTAACTTAGTTTCCATAACGACAATGTTGTAGTCGTAAGACCTGCCTGTTTGTTACATAACTGAGTTTGCAATCAACTTTATACAATGGGTAGTGTAAGTCTCGCGTTTTGATTGGTCTAGACGAGTTCGCAATTTAAGTATAGTCCTGCCTTTTCCAGGCTCTCAGATAGTGTAGGCGGGCGAACGAGACTGAGCTAGCAATAAAATTGAGCGTGGACTGGGGGTAGCAGGCAGAGGGAGGGAGCAGGAGGGAGTTCCCTACCGTCGCCTGTCCCAAGCCCCCTCCATTCTTCACCTCGCTCTGCTACCTAGAACAGGCTAAGTATAAACCCACGAATGAAGTCACGAGTAAAAGAAAGTAAAAACAAACAAATAAAAAAAAAACAATGTATGAAACAAATAATTCCATTCGTCAGTACGTCTGTACTCTGATAACGCGCCGAGGACGTCATAGCGTGGTAAGAACAACAGTAATGTCACTCGCCTGTTGCTCGTAGCGCATACTTCTCAGAAGTACGCTACGAGCCACAGGCGAGTAACATTACTAGAATTACTGGTTCTTTCCACATTTTGACGTCATCCATGCGTTATCAGAGTACACACAGAGACGCACACTGACAAATGGAGTCTATTTGTGAAGTAGAGCCATTTGGATGTGTGATGAAAAATACTAGCGTTAATTAAACGGCGAAGGCTGCTGTGTGAATCCTGCTTAGAAGATAGTCCGTCAGTTGTAGTTTGCCTGAAAAAGCAGAGGACGACAATCTGTCCGGGTTTTATACTTTGAGTTTGCGTAGGCTAGTACTAGATGTTTGTACCTCCATACGGTTACTATTCAATAAAATTCGCTTTTGTAGCTTTGGGTTTTTTCTTATTCTTATGATGTTCATCTTTACATTAAGATGTTCGTCTTTACATTATGATGTTCGTCTTGACATTATGATGTTCGTCATGATGATCAGTTGGTCTTGATAGCATGCACTGTCCGCCGAATTCCCGCCAGAGACAGTCACGTGGGTATTCAAAACTAAAATGGCTGCTACTGTTGAGTTACGGCAGGCCTTGGAGATGTGCAAAGGCAGCTTGATATTAACTCTTGTGACTGTGAAACTTTAGATGGCCGGACTGTGTTTTCGTGGTGAACAGCTGGCGAGGCAAATAGCCAGCCTTGTAACAGGTAATGTTGTAGATTGAAGTGTATTGAGTCACGTCCTGTTTACCTATGAGAAACTGATTATCTGCTCTCAGCAAATTGAAGATGAGGAAATGGGTTACAGCCGAGCAGGCGTTGTAATGTATTAGGCCGATAAGTATGTTGAGATAGGAAAAAACAGGTGCTTTTGATAGCGGCGGCCATTTTACGTTTGCAATGAAATTGGTTGAGTTAAATCTGTTTGTTTGGATACTTTATTACTCTCGGGAACACTACAGGCGTGGTTTGCTGCGGTAACCGTGGTAGATCGTCTTACCAGGTTAGATTACATGTATTTCTACATAGAGAACGATTTACAAGAAGAGAGAGTGCCGACATGTTACGTGTTTCCCTCAGCACTGTGTGTAGGCCTCCTTCAACTACCTAGTGAACTAAATTCATGGCTGAGTGCAGAGTGGACAAGATTAGAAAATTAAGCAACAGATCGGCTGTCAGTGAGATAATAATAATAATAATAATAATAACTTTATTTAAGTCTCAAATCGTTCTAGCTGAACACGAGTGCTCTACTAATTGGGGAGACTGTAAATCAAATAAACTCTAAATAAATTCAAATCCTGAATCAAATGTTGGTTTTTGCTTCTTGTTGCTTAGGTTGCTCCGGAAGAAAGTGGACTGAAGCATATTGGGACATATTGCTGCCGCTATTTGGTGGACTCGACTGTTGGCACCTACAGCTGCATTGCCAAACAATCGACGATGCTCTGAAAATATACCACTAGTTGGGCTTGGTAAAGCAGCAGTTAAGCTCACTGTAGTAGATGAACATGGAGTCGAACTGGAAGACGCTTCGCTGCGTATCGCGTGTCCAAGGCCATTGTCTCGCAATAGGTCAGCTACTTCGTTTAAGCTGTCAGTGGCATTCCTTAAGGTTGGAAAGACGTCCTGATCGTCTTTAACTCTAGACTGACTAGCTCCCGCAATGTTTTCCGCCATGTTTTGCGAGCAACGATATAAATTGGCGAGAATTCGGCGCGCAGTGCATGCTATCAAGACCAACTGACCATCATGACGAACATCATAATGTCACGACGAGCATCGTAATGACATGACGAACATCATAATATAAAGACGAACATCTTAATGTAAAAATGAACATCATAATGTCATGACGAACATCATAATGTCAAGACGGACGTCATAATGTCATGACGAATATCATAACATCAAGACGAACATCATGATGCCGAGGTTAAGTTCACAATGAACATTTTAATGTCAATACAAAAACACATAATTAAATGACAAACATAATTTTGACACCGATAACGCGCCATATGTAGATTATATTGATGAATCGATTATTTCAGAATAGCACTTATGTATGGCGTTCAATGTCTGCCAAAATTCAACTTTTGAATTTTGCTTGTATTTTTGGCATTCGATGTTGTAGTTTTACAATTTGTACCTACATCTGCAATTGAACATTCAAGTTTCCAATTTATCTACTCCACTTGTCGATTTGACATTGTTTGTTTCACGATTCACCTTTGTAGTTTGAAGTATTCAACATTCAAGTTTACGCAATTCAACATTCAACTTTCGAAGATGCATGTTTTTGATATCCAACCGCAAGCCAGCCAATCATAGTCAGTGTGGGCTCAGCAAACTATCAAAATTCTCCCTTAGTAGGGGCTGACAGAGGCAGCTCACACTACCCTAGACAGGAGAGGAAATGAGTGACAGGCCTGCACGGACACCTCATGCGGTTTTTGTGGTCGCCTTGCATTAGAGCCTTAGATTATATTTTTGCCCTTACAAGCATGTCTACCTCCTTTGTATGATATAATCGGAGGTTTCAAATAAATTGCCTTTAACAATGGCTGATTTTGTATAAGGCCCCAGTGTTCCATCGTTGTCTGTTTAAGACTGTTAACTGCTGGGTGGTACGTAGTCACAAAAGGCAGAACCCTCGCGTTAGTTTTTTTGTTTTGTGTTACAGCCGATTGTCTATAGGCAAAGTTGACCCCTGACAGAGACCTTTCTATGATTGTTTTTGGATAGCCGCGTGCTCTCAGGCGTTGTTTAAATTTCACAAGGCTCTCTTCAAATGTTGTTTTCGAAGAGTTAGTCCTAAGCAATCTCATTGCTTCGCCTTTAATGAAACCACTTTTTACGCCTGGGGGATGGCATGACTTCAAGTGTGTATATTGAAAGGTTTCGGTCGGCTTGTGGTGAGTTTTTATGTCCAGGATGGATTCGTTTTCGAATCTTTCCCCTTTGCCGGAACACCACTGTGTCGAGGAAAGTGATCTCGCTCTCTGATATTTCGGCCGTGAATTTGATGGTACTGTGGAATTTATTAGCTTGTTCAATAAAACAATCCACGTCTTTTTTATTGCAGTCCCAAAGCGAGAAGATATCATCGATATATCGTTTCCATTTTTCAGGCTTGATCTCGCTTTGTCGTATAAGCTTTGATTCGATTTCAGCCATGAAAATGTTGGCAAATGATACTGCCATTTTAGTTCCCATGGCCGTTCCGTGTGTTTGGAGATAGTTGTCTCCATTAAACTGGAACGAGTTTTCTTTCAGAATTAGACCAAGCATTTCCCTTAGGAAGCGTGTTGGGACCGGTGGGCTGTGTAGTTGTGGAACGTTTCGTATGCCTTGCGTAACTGTTTCTGTTCCCTCTTCTTGTGGATATTGGTGTACAAGCTAGAGACGTCCATTGACACTAAGATTGTGTCTTGGCCTATCTTTGTTTTCTCTATGAAGTTGATAAAATCAGTTGTATCCTTAATAAAGGATTGTTGTTTCTGTGCGATAGGCTGGAGCAATGTATCCACAAATGAGGATATTCTCTCAGTTGGGCCGTCACAACCTGAGATGATGAGTCTACCAACCAGTTTAGGTTTGTGGATTTTTGTAAGCGTATAGAAAATTGGTGTTCTAGGAGGATTGGGAGTTTGTGAGAGCCATTTTTTAGTCATGTCGTCAATGTGTTTGCCCTGGTGAAGACGGTTAATGAGGTCATTAACCGTTTCCTTTGTGGTTTTCACCATTGGCGCTTTTAGAGGTTCATAGTGCTCTCTGTTGTCGAGTTGCACCTTGGCCTCGTTTATTTTATCTGTCTTATTCATGATGACTGTTGTTGTCCCTTTGTCTGCTTTTTTGAGGTTTATAGCAGGATTGTTTTTCAACTCCGTTAGAGCTATAGCCTCGTTGCGTGACAGGTTATTTTTGGGCTTAGTTATCGGGATCTCAGCAAGTTGTATTTTGACATTTTCCAAATAGCTCTCAAGGGCAACCGATGGTTGAACCTGGGGCATCCAATTTGATTTAACATGAAAAGGATGTGGTTCTTTGTTTTGCCCGTGAAAGATGTATTGAAGTCTCATCCGCCTTGCGAATTGTTCAAAATCTCGCAACAGTTGTTGCCTGATTTTAGTTTCGTTAGTGGCGGGCGTGGGGATGAATTTGAGTCCCTTAGATAACACGCTGACCTGGTTGTCAGTAAGTTTATGGCTTGATAGATTCTTCAGGAATTGTTCATTTATCTCCCTTTCTCTGGCTTGGCGCCTATTTTTCAAGGTGTTTCTTCGCTTTTTGCGCCTTTTGTTTTTGGCACTATGTTAGTTGTTGTTGTGACCATTGTTGGTAGAGTCAGAGAACAAACTGTTATAACATTCATCCTTTTTACTTTTAAGGGCATGTGTACAAACGATTTCTTTCAAGTCAGAAATCTGTAGTAAATCTGAACAGTAAAATAAATTACTTACGTAGGATCGGGTGTTAGGTACAACAATAATGAAATGCGGCGCCATTTTCCGTGGTAAAAGCTACTGTCTAGGGTAGTGTTACTTGCCTCTGCCAGCCCCTACTAAGGGAGAATTTTGATAGTTTGCTGAGCCCACACTGACTGTCATTGACTGGCTTGCGGTTGGATATCAAAAACATACATCTTCGAAAGTTGAATGTTGAATATTTCAAACTACAAAGTTGAATCGTGAAACAAACAATGTCAAATCGACAAGTGGAGTAGATAAATTGGAAACTTGAATGTTCAATTGCAGATGTAGGTACAAATTGTAAAACTACAACATCGAATGCCAAAAATACAAGCAAAATTCAAAAGTTGTATTTTGGCGGACATTGAACGCCATACTTATGCGTGATGACGTCAAGATTTCTTTGGTAACATCAAAGCGAGGCTTGGTGGTGTTTTTCCACTGAGGATGCGCCATATTTTACGTTCAGCAAAATCTTACTTCTTTCGCTTGTTCTTGAACATGCCTCACTGGTGTATTACATGTGGCTGTAACAATTCGTCAGACATGACAGTCAAAACGTCTTGGGCATCGTTTACCGCTGACCTGTCAGAGAACTGACAGAACGCTATCATCCCCGCCTAGCAACGTCTGACAATTTGCCTCGCAACGCAACCCAATCAACAGTGATAACGAACGCGGTAAATGACGCCATTAAACTCTCAACCTGAATCCGCTGTACGTCTGTCAATTTCGTCTAATGTAATGCTTCTGGCGCCTGTCAATCAACTGCGTAATTTTACGGAAAATATGAGCGCGTAAACAGTTCTTTTACCAAGAGGTGTGTCTGAAAAGGATGTGCTCCCTCAAAACACAAACGAATGTACAGATTACTTGCACATATCTTTTTAGAAAATAAAGTTGTTGTAAATTCAAAGTATTGTTATGTTCCTCATCCATGAGCTGGCTCATAGGAGCCTTTGATTAAAATGAAAGCATTCTCCCGACGGGTTCAATTTTTGAATACTCGATTCATCAATGCAGGGCGTGACATGTCGATCAAAGTCAATCATCGAAAACGTAGTCGATAAGTCGATAGTACTCGATATTTGTCGATAATTGTCAATCGACAAGTTTAATCTGTCGATAAAAGTCGATAATCACAAGATTTTCAACTGATTATCGATTTTATCGACAAAAATGCAGACACATTTTTCAATCGGTCACAGAATTTAACAGCTCTAAAGTAAATCCGTATGGCAATAAAGTTGAATAAAAAACTGGTCTGTTATTCATTACAGAATTTAAATTACCTTGAGAGATGATCGATTAACAGTGTTAGCTGAGCGGCTTCTGAGCTAAATCGCGTCCTGTAACATAACTTGAACCAGCGTAGTTCCTGGGGTCTCTTCTTCCCGCGAGTCGGGAAGATGGAAGAAAAGGGTAGCTTCTCTGTGTTCATTCAGGTTTATTCGAGGTTCCAATTACAGTGTAAAATCGATCGACAACGATCGATTTTTATCGACTATCGAAATTATCGACATGGTACGTCCTGATTAAATGGGTACGCTTGACCTGGTTTGACTGTAAAACAATTAACCATGAAATGATTTCTCTCGCAAAAAAAATAAACGAACTGAGTGAAAGATCACACACTATTGTTATACGTCAGTTGCTACGCTGAACTAAATCACAATCAAGACTTGGATTTGAAGACTTCAACCATCTTTAAGTTTTCGCAGGAAAGTCAGGTCAAATTAAAACCAGAAGCTGTAATTTAGTGTCAACCTCTTTTTTTCTTCTGAGCCTGCTTGTTCAAAAGCCGATTAACGCTATTCATGCTGAGATTAAAATTAACCAAGGAGTTTATTGCTCTAAATCCCAAATGTTGCTCGACCCTGGTATTCTGCAAGAGTTAGAGAAAGTCAATCCCGTAAAAGACAAAAGTCAACAATATAAAATTTTCAACCAAAGGTTGAAAAAATGAAGCCAAAGCTTACGCTAATCCTGAATTAACTTAAGCGGCCTTTGAACAACCAGTCCCTGTAGTTTAAACCGAGGGCGGTGTCCTTTTTTCGACTCTGCCATGCTGAAAATGTATGCGTTGTGGTTCAATTTTATCCTTTGTTTAAAAATTTATTTTTCTTTGTTTCAAACTCGTTATCAAATGGTATTACCATACCCCCAAAACATAGGAAAATAATGTCATAGATACCCTTCTTCTTTGGCCATCTCAGCTTGAACAACAAACAGCGGTGATAAACATTAGAAAAAACAAACGCATTGTTTGAAATTATATTGTCCTTGATGTTTTATATGCTGTAACACACATCTTCAGAAGCGACCGTTAGCAAAAAACATTGAATTAGAACATACATAGTCTGAAGATCTCAATTCAACATTTTTTATTCAGCCAAAAATCAAGTTAAATTTGATGGCGTCTAAATGTCTTTAAATGCCAGTATTCGTCTCTATACCAATCTTTTAAGTCACGTGGTATATCACTTTTGATTTGGATCAGAGAAACTTAACAAAACAAAATGCCATTATCAACCCTTTTTTCTTCTCAAAATGTGCTAAAACAGATAGAAAATCATAGTTCTCTGACTATACCTTTTCTGTAACCCCGGCGAGAGTTGATTGCATCCGAATTTTTGAAGTGTTATTTCCTGGACTAGGTAGAGGCATCCGATCAGGGTCGAGTTGCTCGAAGCATGG
Organism: Galaxea fascicularis; assembly: GCA_948470475.1. Taxonomy (NCBI): domain Eukaryota; kingdom Metazoa; phylum Cnidaria; class Anthozoa; order Scleractinia; family Euphylliidae; genus Galaxea; species Galaxea fascicularis. The sequence goes on from OX419337.1 coordinate 12,080,259, forward strand.
TTAAAAATACTGATCTGCATTAACAAACAGTTAATCTCAGAATTTGCATAACTTGTTTTAACTTTTGATAACAGTAGATTCAAAGACATATTATAAAAAAAACGAAACAGATAGATAGGAATGGATTGCTTGACGACTGAACCAATGATATCTTACGAGAACTGTAGAGCGAAGATTCCGAAGTACCTCCACACAGAAAATCAATTCAACAAATGCATGAACGCCCCTATTGATGCTAGTTGGTGCTATGTCATGGCAAGGTACTTGAGAGCATTAATTACCCATAAAAGATGTATGAAGTATCTCTTAACCTGCGACCAGGCGTTACTTTTTTTCCCTGATCGCAAGTTAAGTAGCTCCGGGAGCAAATCCCTAAACGCTTTAAGTGAAGAATTTTTGTCAGGGCTTGAGTGACAAGAGAAAACTACGTGACAAACTACGATGCACGTAAAATATTGCATCAGTTGGTTACCTGTCCTTTAGTTAACTGATTGACTAATCTTTTGATAGAAGAGTTCCCGTATGTATTCTCTCCATTTGCACAAGGAACAATGAATGATTTTTTTTTGCCTTTGTGACTGGAGAAAGAAACAACCTACCGCTCTTGTTACTAATCTATACTTTAAATAAACCTAAGATTCTCTCCAATTCCGCTAAGTGTTCTTGTTCTGGCCAAGTCTTCCATCAGCATGTTGTTATGTTCAAGAAGATACAAACAGGGTCAGATTGGTCACTCAGCTGTCAAATAAAAGGCAAAGAAGTGAAAGAACTTCGCTTATCAATGCTTGTGAAAGAATCATTATATTTTCTGATGAAGAAATTGTATGGATTTTGAACGATGTTTTAAAGTCCAAATCTTGGTCTCTGTTCAACCTAAAAGAATCAAACGACCAAACTCGACGGTATCTTTCATGTGATGGTGTCAATTTATCGATTACTTCAAATTTGAAACTCGCCCCAGTTCCCTGCGCAACTCCAGAATGGCCAATAAGCGAAAAAAAAATCATGCAAACTGAAATTCTCCAACCCCCACCCACATCGTTTTTCTAATAGTCCGTCTCTAAAACGAGGTGACCACAACGTGTTCGGCATTTAACCCCATGAACCCGCTTCCTTCCTGGTCGCTGTTTCACTGATTTTCTTTTTCAGGTACGTACGTACGTCCGTGCATCCGGGTAACTGTTTGTTTCTTCGTGCTCCAGTAACTAACCGACTCCAAGCTCTCAACAGGAAAATGCACGAAAGCGAAGTCGAGCAAAGGACTAGGAAGATATCTTCTCAAGTTTTTACTCTTCTCGTGTCTTCCCCACTTAAGAGGGTAGGGCGGGTGTATATTCGGCTATTTTACTTTCTGTCTATTCTTTCCCCATCATCTGCTAGCTTACCTGCAGGAGAATTGTGTGGTGGGTCCCTCTGTTTTTATTTCGACAGATTTCCCTGGTGACCATAAATTGTTTCCGAGTTTGCATTTGTTTTCTGCAAGCGTAGGGTTGGTCTTGTCGTTGTCAGAATGCACTTTGTAGACGTGGAATCCGCTGTCAGTAAGAGAAATAAAAAGCCATTTTGCCTCTGTTTCAATAGACTGGCCTGCCACGATTAGCTAAGCTACCCGCAGGTCAGTCTAAATTGTAATATTTCTATTCATTTTATTTTAATAAACCTTTATGAACCTTGTGAACCTTTATGTATTAGCAATTAATAATTAAGTGGGTTTTTTTTTTTGCAGATTTAATCAGACATGTCATAAGGAAAGAGATTTAATGCGATATGAAGGGAATACGATGCGTTATGGATAAAGCGCTCCCGTTCAGAAAATCTGCTCGGGCTATCATGAAAAGTGAAAGGAAACGTCCTCCAATTTTCTTACCCTTTGAAAAGGGTAAGAGAGACATGGACGTCCTCTTTGCGAGAATAAAGTTCTCAAGTGTGTTTTATTAATGCATTGTTTGAAAACAGATTAACGATGACAAAACATGTCTCCGATGATGCAGGCAAACTATTCGACATCTCATCTCATCTCCACGATTCAGATAGATAGATAGTTTATTCTGATCAAAATCGCAGCCAAAGGCTGAATTAAATTAATCGGTACAATAATAAAATCTGATTAAAAAAAGTAAGATAAATATAAGAAAAATATACACATATACCTATATACACCTATATACATATAGTTAGAAATTTAATCACAATTACTGTATATAAATATGTTCATAAGGTCTCTTTGTCTTAGCCAGAGAGACATTACAATTCTTCTTTCGTCTTAAATTGAATCCACAAATGTTACGAGGCGGGCAAGAGATCATAAATAACAAGGAACTCGTATGCATAACCAGCCAGATTCGAGAATTAAGTTATAGTTAGGATCATAGTAAATATGGTTTAGTTTTCTATGGGCCACAATGAAAACTACTGGGTCATCAGCAACTGTGTATCACCCAATTTACTTTCCAAACACTTTTAAATCAGCAGCATCCGAGAATTCTGAACCATAGTCGTTTACCACTCGACATCGGTATTTCCCGGCAGCAAGACCACCGGCATTAGAAATTTCTAGATTCTTGTCGTAATGGTAAATGACTTTATTAATGATGTTGTCGTCTTTAAACCTAAAGAGAATTTCAGTGAATGAGTTACATGCCCTGTGACCTCTGTAAAACCGACGAAGCTTGAAGTGAGTCCTTTCCTACGACGGTTGATACGTGCCTTTGTAGCGTGGGGCCTAAGCCCGAGTCGGGCACGCGTGCGTAGTTAGTGGTCTAAAAATACATGTGCTTGTAAGAAACTAAAAGTGGTTTTGGAAGTTATTTGTGTCGTCATTTCTGTTAAACCTTTGTTTCTTTAAAATTATGAATGTAATCTTCAACAACAATTTTTAAAATAACACTGAACTACAATATTAGAAAATAGAAACCGACATGATAAGTTTAATATAATGTGAACGAATGAAAGACTCTTGAGGGAGTGAAAAAAGCTATTTGGTACACCTCAGACGTGACGTGGACAGGGAAAAGAAAATAATTACAAGAACTGAGAAAGCCGGCTTAAGCAGTGGTGATTTTGGTTGAGAAATCTAGATTTTTTCCAATTCCGAACTAAATTGAAATGAAATTTTATATGTTTGAAGTGTTTGTATTCTGTGTTAAGGGCGGAAACGAGTGTGCATGCACATATTGCTCTATGGAAGCCTGGGTCTTTTACGTGTGTTTGGTTCAAGTTGGCTGATGGACAAGAGAGATGAACCCATGATGGTGTGAGTAGGACTTAACTTTGTTACCGCTCCTGCAAAGAACGAAGAAATTTTAAAAAACTTACACGTCGTCTGGCTGACAAGATTAGACAACAGAAGATATGTCTAAGCGATGTGTTCATGATGAACTAAAGCTCTTACTCGTATTCGGTACAAGAGGCTGCGTAGATATGGTCGTTGCTATGAAAAACGACCAAAACAAAAACCATTATTTCGTTCAATTAAAAAAACAGATACGACTAGTTTAGCACTGCAAATAAAACGTTAAGGAATATAAGGGCAACTACCAACAAGACGAACCATAGCATAGACAGCAATGTACTTTCCATAAATGTCCAGCGGTAATTCCCACCGACTGAAGGGAGGCAAACTTATATCAAGGGTTTTCATGAAGACGGGCCCGAACAGTAATTCTGAGAACCGTTGTGAAATGACTACTTTGTCAATAGATCATCCGCATGCTGTATTTAATTTGCACGATTCTTAATTGTGTAGCTATAAAAACATACCGCGGCAAGATTACTGGCTCCTCAAACATAAATAAATAAATAAATAAATAAATACTTAATTGACCACTCCCCTAGAGGGGCTTTTCAGGGACAATGAAACAAATAATACAAATGAACACAACAGAGTTAAGAATCCCAACTGGCGGGAGGCAGACCAGTTGGCTATTTTCAAAGATGACCGAGGAGTTGAACCAGGCACGAACCCAGAACAACACCAGCTAGTGGCCAGAGCGGGATTTGAACCCGGGCCACCGCATTGAAATCCAGCGCACTAAACCACTCGGCCATCCTGCCTCCTGAAGACATTGTATCTTCTAAATCATCCAAAAATTGACTCCTTGTCAGCTTGTTTGTGTTGTACATGTGCATATTTTTGGAGAAATTACATGCACAAACAATCGCGCAGGTCGCTGGTTTGATCTGCCCGCACAACGGTTCAAATGGACTTGAAATTTAACAATTATTTACCGAAGTGGAAGTATCTACAGGGTCCGAAATTAACTGTTTTATGTGGGCGCCAACTGGCGATCGAATATAAATTTTTGGTCGCCAGAGGGCAAATTGTAGTCGCCAAAACTTCCCCCTCCCTTTTTTAAAGAAAAGTTTAAACAAAAATGCATGGTATGGACATTTTTATGCTGAAAAATTGCACTATTCTCGTTCCCGATATAAGAAAGCATCCTTACATGTATGAGTGAAGTACTTATTCATTTTTTTTTTCAACGAATTACTTTTCTGACCTAGAACGCAGCTACAGAAAGCCATCTGTCCATGACTGCACTGATCATTTCTAAACTCTATTTCTTCCGTAACTGCTACGAAACATAAATGCGAGTTAAGCCGCCATGTTGCTCTTACCAGGCCACAACCGTGCCACATTACTCGTACCTGTCCACCGAAATAATAGGGACTTTTAGCACCGAAGGTTTTTTGGACGGCTACGGCGACCTAGATCGCGCGAGGACTGGGGATACCAGGCTCCCTCTGTGCGAGAGCCCGCGAAAATGAAAATAGTTTAGCAATAACAACAATAGTCGTGGCTACGGCTACGGCGTGAAACAAGCTGAAAATATAGCGATAAACTAGGCAAAAAATGTCCCTAATGTAGTGGTCAGCGGTTTACGGGCGCATGCCCGAAGGAATAGAACGTGTTCTGGGGATCCGCCATCTTGTCTTTACTCTTTGACTCTCTCTACACTTCATGGTGTCAGAAGCCGGATGGAGCACCTGAAACCGCCTGAAGCACTCGTACTGAGTGCAGCGACGAACAAAGCCGAGGCATGGCGGCGATGGAAAATGTCATGGGAGCTGTACAAAGTGGCGAGTGGTCTCAATAAAAAGGATGAGAAAATTCAAGTCGCCACGTTGCTCCATGTGCTTGGAAAAGAATGCGTGGAGATTTACTCAAATTTCGTTTGGGAGAACGAAGGAGATCGCGATAAAATCGCGGTAGTGGAGGAGAAATTTAAGGCTTATTGTGCGCCGTTGACATCGCGGCATTTTAATCGCCATTTGTTCATCGAACGGAAACAGCAAGAGGGCGAGACAGTCGATGAATTTTGCAGCGCTCTGAGAACACTAGCTAAGAATTGTGATCTCGGCGACAAGGAAGAATCTTGGATAACGTCTATGTTAGTTCTTGGCCTCAAGGATCAGAGCTCGAAAGAGAGACTTATGGAAAGAGATCAAGATCTGGAGAAAACATTAACAGCAGCTCGCATTGTCGAGACAAGTAAACAACACATGAAGAGCTTAAAGGACGAGGGAAACAAAGTTGAAAGAGTGGATTCAGTGGATGGTTCAGCTCGTAAGCATCAAGGTGGCTTCGTGTGTAGGAACTGTGGTATTTCGCATGGGAAAGGTTTATGCCCCGCTGCTGGCCAACAATGCCACAAGTGTAAGAAGTTGAATCATTTTGCAAGGATGTGTAGAATGCCAGGAGGATATAAGAAACAGGTACACACAGTTGATGATTATGACTCTAACACCGAGAGCATGTTTATCGGTGCAGTTTACTCGGGGGATCAAGACTGGGTGGAAACAGTAGATTTTGGCAATGTTAAAGAAGTATTTAAGCTAGACACTGGTGTCCAGTGTAATGTTTTGCCAAAAGCTGTGTATGACAAAATCACAACTATACCATTGCTGCCATCATCAGCCAGACTGGAAAGTTACACGAAGACCTGCATAAAACCAGTAGGAAGATGTGAGTTGACATGTTGGGTACGGGGGCACAAACATCAAGTTTTATTCCAAGTTGTTGATGGTAGCTATACGCCACTCCTTGGCCGGGAATCCTGTGAACAGCTGGGTTTAGTACAACACATAGGCACCATTGGAAGCAAAAACATTCTGGATGATTTTCCAGAAGTATTCGAAGGGCTGGGTTGCCTTCCTGGAAAGTATCACATCAGCATCAACCCTTCCGTTCAACCCGTTGTCCATCCACCCAGAAGAATTCCCCACTCTAAACGTGACTCTTTGAAGAAAGAACTAGATCGTATGGAAAATGTTGGTATCATTGAGAAAGTGCCTTTAAACGAGCCAGCAGATTGGGTTAGCAGTCTTGTGTGTGTTGATAAACCGGATGGGTCCATTCGGGTGTGCCTGGATCCAAGGGATCTCAATTGTGCTATCATGCGAGAACACTATCCACTGCCATTAGTTGAAGATATCACTTCCAGTTGTGCGGGAGCCATGCTGTTTTCAACCTTGGATGCCGAGAAGGCTTTCTACCAAATTCAGCTGGATAAAGAGAGCAGCAAACTGTTGACATTCAATACCCCGTTTGGGAGGTATCGTTACCTGAGGATGCCAATGGGCATCAAGTCTGCTCCAGAGGTGTACCAACGGAGAATGGAGCAAGTGTTCGAGGGGATCCAGGGAGTGAAAGTCATTATGGATGACATAATCATGTATGGATCTAACAAGGAGGAGCATGATACCCGGCTGAGGAATGTTTTGGAGCGAGCCCGCGACAACAACCTGAGATTAAAGAAGTCCAAGTGCCACATCGAGCAAGAAGAAGTGAAGTTTCATGGCCATGTTTTCACAAGGGACGGCTTAAAAACTGATCCCGAGAAAGTCAGGGCAGTAGTTGACATGCCAAGGCCCACTGACAAAGCAGGTGTTCAGAGACTGTTGGGCATGGTCAACTATGTTGGCAAATTTATTCCAAACATGTCTGACCTTACTTCACCCCTGAGACAGCTGCTGCATCAAGATGTAGAGTGGCACTGGGAGGAACAGCATGAGGCTAGTTTCAAGAACGTTAAAGAAGCTCTTGTTTTTTCACCAGTTCTGAGGTACTATGATGCAAAGAAAGAGTTAACACTCCAAGTAGATGCACAGCTCCACAGGTCTGGGAGCAGCATTGATTCAAGAGGGGCAACCCATAGCTTATGCTTCAAAGGCACTGACGCCCACCCAGCAAAATTACGCCCAAATCGAAAAGGAACTTCTGGCGGTGGTGTTCGGGTGTACAAAATTCGAGGAGTATATTGTGGGCCGTCACGTAACCATTGAAACAGATCACAAACCTTTGGAGTCGATCATTAAAAAACCCCTGCATGCTTCACCGTTGCGCCTGCAAAGAATGTTGGTTCAGCTCCAGCGCTACCCAGAAATCAGCCTAGTCTACAAGCAGGGTACAAGTCTCCATTTAGCAGATGCTCTGTCTCGAGCTCATTTGCAAGAGCAGCTGACAAATGCTGAACAGTTAGATATTAACTTGGTTGAACACATGATCTCAGACCCGCAGTTGGTCAGATTTGCAGAAGAAACTAAACAAGATGACATCCTTCCTGAGCTGCAAAAAGTGATTTTGTCTGGTTGGCCCGAGAAGAGAAGTCAGGTACCCGCTGAGTTACAGGAGTTTTGGAATTACAGAGATGAATTAACGGTTGGCCATGGGTTGGTATTGAAAGGTCAGAAGATTTTTGTACCTGAACGTCTAAGAGAGGAGATGCTTGAGAGATTACACGAGGGACACCTGGGCATCAACAAAACGCTAATGAAAGCACGTGATGTCTTGTTCTGGCCTGGCATGGCTGCAGAAGTAACTGAGAAAGTCAGGAAGTGCCCAGTGTGCCTAGAGAATCGGCCATGTCAGCAGTCTGAACCTCTAAAGTCACACGAGATCCCACCACTCCCTTGGGCCAAGGTTGGCACGGACCTTTTGCACAAGAATGGTCGAAACTACCTTGTTACAATTGATTATTATTCCAAATGGCCAGAACTGACTTTGCTTAACTCAATGACCAGTACTGCAGTCATCACAGCCTTAAAGTCTCAGTTTGCTAGGTATGGTGTCCCATCAGTCTTAATGTCAGACAATGGTCCCTGTTACAGTTCTGAGCAATTCAAGCAGTTTTCACAAGATTGGTGTTTTCATCATGTCACTTCAAGCCCCGGATACCCCCAGTCTAATGGCCAATCAGAAAGATCTGTCCAAACACTGAAAGCAATGTTGGAGAAAGCTGATGACCCATACAAAGCCCTTCTCTCATACAGAAATACTCCGTTAGATAGCGTTAACTTGTCGCCAGCCGAGATGCTCATGGGAAGACGTCTGCGAACATTCATCCCTGTAACTGAGGATATGCTTAGACCTCAGCTGTATGACCCTGAGGAGGTACTCCCCAAACTAAAGGAAAGGCAAAGTAAGCAGAAAGTGCAGCACGACCGTACAGCTAAGAAATTGCCGCCGCTGAAGGAAGGCGAGGTAGTGAGACTAAAGGAAGGCAGCAAGTGGAAACCGGCCAGAGTCACAGAAATCCTTCCAACACCGAGGTCATACATGGTGGAGACAGAGAAAGGAGTGTACCGGAGGAATCGTCGGCATCTGTTAAAGACTGAAGAGTCCCAAACACCAGATGTCACAACGGATGATGTTCCAATAGAAATAGAATCAGATGCAGCTCCTGTTGCCACCACCCCTGACAACCAGGAAACAGAGCCAGTAGAAATGCCTGCAACGACTACCCGATCTGGTAGAACAGTCCGTGAGCCCGAGAGATTTAAGGACTATATCAAGTACTAGAGACAGAGTTACCTCTTGATAAAACACTTTTATTAACTTCGTTTGTTGACATTACAAGTTAAGGGCTGTTGTTAAGCTTTTGTATAGCCAGGAAGTTTCTGATTTCGTGTTTACCATTTCGTTGTTACTTTTGTAAAAAAAAGGGAGATGTAGTGGTCAGCGGTTTACGGGCGCATGCCCGAAGGAATAGAACGTGTTCTGGGGATCCGCCATCTTGTCTTTACTCTTTGACTCTCTCTACACTTCACCTAAAGGAGGCTAAAAAGCAGTTACTCTATGCATTCGATGATGGCCTGATTTCAGACGAGGAGTGTCTCCTCTTGTATGATTTAAATACAGGTCAACTAACTTAGATTTTCCTTACGAGCAGTACCCACTCTTTGATCTAGAAGACATGCAAAATGATCGACAAGTGCTTGGCGAAGTTTAGGTTCCATAAAAACGACCTTCCTATTCTGGCAGAGGTTTTAGGGATCCCTGACCGGTTCATCTCGGAACAAAGAAGTGTTGTGTTA
>OX419337.1:12094573-12124573 GCA_948470475.1 Galaxea fascicularis
TTTGCTTATTTTGTCAAAACCGCAAGAACATTGTTAAAACTGGAAGAGCATTGTGTGACGAAAATAAACATATGTTTGACGGATTTGAAAACTATAAATATTAGTCTAATCAGAAGTGGCTGTTTCCACAAGTGATATTTGCATGGAAGAAAAATGCTATGGAAGGGAATCCTTAATCTGGATCTTTGTTCCCCTTGAAGTGAAGCCGTTTTTATGTTAAACAATGAAAATGGTGATTTCGGATAGTGAGCAATGTCATTTGTCAAATTACTTTTGTCTCTCACGTGTAAACGGCACCAAGACATACAGGCCTGTTTATCAAATGCGATTTTCAACTTTGATCTATCACGTGCATACGTTTGGTAATAGCAAGTTCTTTGGTTAATTCCCACATGAATAACGCAACGCTGTTGGTTAAATGCGACTCCGAACTTTGATCGGTCACGTGCATCCAACACGACCTTTGATCAATCACAAGATTTGCACGTGGTCAATTCAACTTGTTTACAACAACTTCTAATTGAATTTATTTTCTGTTACAATGATTGGTCACTTTTAACCGTTTTTTATTGGTTACTTTTCTCAACTTCAATTTTCTCCTCTTCTTATTGGCGGATTTCGATCCGTTGTTTGTCTGTTGATCGAGTTTTTTAACATTGTACAACTGTTGACGCTCTTAATTCGGAGGAGCTTATTTTGGAATTAAGTGGTGGTTTGTTTTCGCGTCGGTAAGTTTAATATTGCCCTTATTTCGGGATATAACGCGGTGTTACGCTCATCTGCTTACTGTACACAGACGTTGTCAGCAAAAGGCCCAACACTAAAATAAGAGCGTTTGTTTAGGTCGGGCTATTTTTGCTGTCCGAAGTAAAAAGTACAAAGCACTTGAAAATCAGAAATCGATAAATTATGGCAATTACATTTATATTCGTTATCAGTACTATTTGTTCAACGTTGATTTGTTTTTGCTGGTGTTGTATATTACGGTGTCTTTGGTGGTTCGTTTGTTTGCGAATATTTCTTCATGTGGTCCTGGAACTGTTTCAGCATGTGTACGTATATTTTGGGGGTTTTGAGGGACCGGAAGAATATAGTGTTTGCGAAAGTGCGGAGAAAGAAAATGAACAAATAATAGAAAATATATTACATATCGGTTATTGCAGAATTAATGAAACTCTTGTTTCAAAAAATGTAGGATGAATGACTATTTAATTGGTACAAATCAAACTCAAAATCAGTCTTAGAAATAAGAAAACTAAACAAAAATCAAATGAAAAACAGTTTGCTCGTACTTCTCGATACCATAGCAAAAACCAAAAGCGCCACAGATAAATGACTCACCATTCAACCATTTTCTGACTTCTCCCTATCTTATCAACATTTTACCACTCTTCACAAAATAGCTCAAGCACGCATTGCGTGCCTATGTTTGATTTCTGCTCCTGCAAAAATTTCTCAATTTCGACTTCATCTTTGCTCGTAGCTTCCTCGGCAGGACTCAAATTTGCCACTGTTTGCTCGTTTTCTTTACCTGCTTCCTCGTGAAGGTCCACTGATTCTTCCATGTAGCATTATTAACAGGAAAAAGCCAATTTTTTATTGTTCTTTGTTTGTAACTTTTTGAGGACAACAGTTACGACAAGATCGGTCTAGATGCCGGTCTAGATGGGAAAATCTAGACCGCGGTCAAGATCGATTTTAGCCAATCAAATTCTTGAATTTGTTTGTTTCCAGTCCTTTTGAGACATGGCCCTATAATAATCAATAGTATTACAAAGACGTAGAATATTAATATCCAAATCAAGTGATACAGTTCTATGTAGAGTTGGAATTCGCTACCGTATTTTGTTAATTTTTTTTTTTTTGTTAATCTTAAATGCAGCACACATGTCTCAACAAATGGATTACACTGCAAACAAGGCCTCAGTTTTTCCAGGAAGGAAAATTCCGCGAGAAAATATTGTCTGTCATGGCAGTGAGCAACACGTTTTCGTGATATATATGAGTCAGTGCTTATTCATTGACCTCGCGTCAGTTAGCTAAACGAAAATATGAACGAATGCTTCCGTGCTGTTCCTTAACTCGTTTTCCCTGCACACCCTTTTCAGCTACTATGTTGGAAAAGGGGAAAGAAAAATTAATGAACACGAGTGTCATTTCTCACCCAAAGGAGCCCAAGAGCAATTTCGAACAATGAAAGCAAAAGCCTCACTTCGATCCGAGTAGAGAACCTCATCGAAACATTGGTCGCGTTCGTTTTGGGAGCCATTCTGGAATGAGTGTTCGACTAGAATGTATTTTTAGAGCGTTTTTTATTGCCTGCTCTAATTCCAGAATCCTTGGAATCCATTCCTGGTTATTCTTCCACGTGGTGGAAAATGAACAGCATTGCGGAGCAAGTGCTTCCTCGTTTTCATTCCGCTTTCACCATAGTCGTTTTTTAATTGTGTCAAATTCCCATCATTTTAATCATTCTCATTCAATCTATTCTCATTCTGGACTGAAGAGCCCAAAAAAAACCTATCCATTGCCTCACAACTCTAGCACTGAAACATTTGCTTCAGCTCAGTGCTAATTCTTTCTACGAGCCATAGCTGACAAAATCCGCAGAGCTTGAAGCAACTGCCTCAGCGTCGTGCACACAATTCGGGTTCAACCTCTTGCTTTCAGACTCTCGCCCTTCAATTCGATCAGGCTCTTCCCGTTTAACACCTTTACCCGGTTAAATGACAATCGGCCTCAGACGCCATCTCCAAATGAGCCGCGAGTCGAGCGGAAGGTCTGTGAATGTTATTACGCCGATGTCAAAAGCTTAACTTGGAAGACGATTGTTCAACTCGTAAGCGATAAAATCGACCATATAAGGCCTTGCTTTTACCAGCGACACGATAAACATAAGCATTAGCGGAAGATTTAGCTCCTCAACAAAACCAGCGAAAATAATCGTTAGCGGAAATGTAAGAGACAGGAAAAAACATGTTTATTTTATGCGAAAATGAGTTAGGCCTGATATTTGCATCGAAGAAGAAGTGACGTCTGAGCTGTTTTCAAACCAAAGCGCTATTACTTCCCGTCACGTTCATGCTTCTTCATTCATGAAAGCCAGGATTAGGAAGAAAACTAAGGGAAAATAAAACAGACACCAGTTTATTACAATTTATTATTCGTTCGAAAATACCGTCAAAATACTCATCTTTCGTCCTCTTGTAGTGGCTGCAAATTAAGTTTAGTATTGTGCGATCCTGCACAGTTTGCGGCTTGTTCGGAGGTTTTAGATTTTCAACCGGCTTAAATTTAATTTACCTTGATCTCCAGGTAATTTCACATTTTTATGATGGTTACTAAGATAACATCCGCTGAGAGTGCTGGCGGTCACAGCAACTCAAAATAAAAAAAATTGGGCAATTTTAAAGACTTGAGTCTTTCTGATATGGCCAGTATACCAGCTGAAGAGGTCTCGGAATAGCAAAGAAACCGATGTCTGTCAGATCTTTAAACCTATAAGGAGACTATGTATTCGATAAATTAAACAGAAAATACCCGAAGACAAAGGCGCCTTATGCTGTAACTATCCAGCTAAGGTCTTATTCGGGGTGACAATAAATGGACAGCACGGTGACCAAAATCCGAACAAACATCCTGCTGTGATGTCTCGAAGGGCAAATGATATTTGATCAAATGTGACGGCGTTTCTCTTATTTACTTTCTTCATGCCTCATTGCGCCATATGGCGCATAAGGCCCCTACGAGGTGTTTCTCTAGCTTAAGCCGTATTTACACTAGCAAGTTTTCCTTGACAATTTTTCCTTAGTAGTGTAAATTGAAAAATATGACAAGTTTTTCCTTGACTAGTGTCCTTGTTCAAAAACTGACACGCTAGTTTGTTTGCCAGGGCGGTTCAAAGCTTCGAGTGCAATGGCTGAAAATTATGCGAACACGGGATAGAGCCGCTTCACTCCAACAATAACGTTCTCGCCTGGAAGAGTTTGAAGCTGTATTTGCCAGAGTGGAGTCAAAACAGGTCCTGTGGGATAAAAAAAAAAGAACTAAATGACGCTAAATGACTCAATTTTTGTGACCTTAGTGGTTTTTTGTCTTTATAACTTCACTCGGAACTTCAAAACCCGTACGGTACGGGAAGCGGGAAAAAAGGTAACGGGAACGGGAGCCAACAAGGTACGGTAAAGCGGAAGAACTGTATGGGAAATGGAACAACAGGGTGCGCTGGGGAAGCGGGAGATGTTTACCCCTTTTCCTCCCCCGCCCCCCTATTACAACATGCATGGTCACCAAGTTGTAAGCCTTTAAAAGGATCTTGAGAACCTTACATTTTTATTAGCCGTTTAACTTCCAAGATCTGATTACTGGTTCTCCTTTCTAGCTTGTACACGTTTCATTGTACATTAGTTGAGAGAATTTGGGGTTATATCAAGGTAACACCATCTTGTTGATAAGTTTGTCTATTCTGGTCACCTGTCTGCTGGACAATGTATTGATGTTATAACGAGAGGTTGTGTTTAAGGGGGTAGCTAGGGGGTCCTGGGGTGCCCGTGAGCCCCCCTCCTTTGTAAGTCTTTTTCAAGTAAACAACCTACAATATTCAGGTGACAATCTGGTGAGTACCCTGTGTTTGACACAGTGTGACCCCCCCCCCCTTTGAAAAATCCTGGCCACGTCCATGCTTGTATACTTATCACTTGAGGGAGTTAAAGGGTTAATTTGGGTAACTGTATAAGAGTTTGTAACTCCTCGTCATCATAAGCTTCATTTAAACACGGCATCAATTCTTGACTGCAAAACAGTCGTTTTCGGTTGTTTCGGAAGGCGCGAAGCGTCGTAAGCGTGATCAAAAAATACGACTGTTTTGCAGTCTACATCAATTCAAACATTTAAGATACGCTCTTCCATTGAGCCCAGTATTTATAATTTCAATCCTACTGTAATAAAATAAAAACTAGAATAAGAGACGATGATTGTGAAAACATTGTGTAATAGAGATTGAAAATCCTGCGCAGCGTAGTTACTTAATGTAAATTTGAAAAATGTAAAACCGACGCCGTCTTAAACATTTTAGGGGTCTTAACCGACGTTTCGGCAATGCTGCCGGCAGGGATTCTTTGAAAGACTTAGTTAGATTTTTATTAGCTTGAGTGGGACGCCGGCTGTTCCACAGCATAGCACCACGATAGTGAAAACTTCAGAAAGCGGCCTGGGAATGAAGAAAGACTATTCACTGCCTTGTACATGGTAGCCGCTAACTGATTTGCACGCCTTTGTTCAAGTGTATCCCAGCCAAGGTCATACAGTAAACTAGAGGATGGAGTCGCATAATCAGAATTAGTGATTATGCGGGCAGCCCTATTTTGTAACTATTGTAGTTTTTCAGATTGACATTTACCAATGCAACCCCAAACAGGGCTAGAATAGTCAAAGTAGGGTACAAGAGCGTTGTACATGTTAATTAAGGTATCCCGCGGTACTAAAGCCTTGGTTCACTTTCAAACTGCCAGGCCACTCGATACCTTTTTTACTTTCAAGTTAATCGATGAGTCATCAATTTCGATCCCTTGATAACTCTTGTAGCTAGCATTACCTACATTGACAGGCTCATACAAAGACACAAATTCTAGCTTAATTGTGCCTTTTATTTTACCTTTTCATACAGTCTGTAATGTTAGTTCTGAGAATATGGTGCTAAATCAAATAATATCCCCTGGCTGATCACTTTGTCACTTCCGGGAGCGAAAGGGTTCAGTATCCTGCTATGTCACAAAATCAGTTGAGTGAGTAGCTAAATTTTCCGTAACTCGCAATGCTGTTTAAAATTTTGGGTACAAAATAAGGTCGAAAGGGTTTGTGCTCTTGCAGGCTACTACATTTGATGCTCGGGTTTCATAACTACAGTGAATTGCAATATAAGTAAAAATTTAGGTGAAAGGTTTTCATCACTTCGCCATATCATCAGCCATGACTTTCTTAACATTCTTTGGCAGTTCTTTGTAAACCGAGTCTGGAATTTTTACGTAAAGCTGAGAGGCAAAATCAAACATTGCATCGCGGCCGAGGTAGCCATACTCTACTTTGAGGAAAGTCTCCAGATCTTTAGGTCCATGAACATCCAGACCTTCAAAGTTGTAGCTCTTGAGAGGCAATACGCATGTCTTAGGAAATCGTTTTCTCTTGAAATCATAGCTACCAGGAATATTCCAGTTATAACAGAAGCAACTGGGATCATCTGGGTGCTTCCCAAATGTAAACACATCTAAATGAGCCATGCTTGAGTCAAAGCGTAAATCTGGTCTTATTCCAAACTTGTCCCACAGTTTTTTAGTAGCAAAGAATTTCAACCGTTTACCGCCACACCCAGTGAAAGGTATTTCATTTCCATCTTTGTCAAACCAATGCGTTCCTGTTACAGGGCATGTTTCAGACAGGTCTATGTTGTTTTCTTGCAAGGAGGTAAAAGAGAGGATATTCTGCAGAACTTTTGAAAAGTCTGATTCAAAGATGACAATGTCCACATCACCATCATGGGGTATCATCTTGCCACGCTCTCTGTAAACTGAAAGAGCAGTGCCTCCACAAACCAGGTATTGTACATTAATTCTGCTCAGATACTCTGTCACTTGCTTAAGTACATAAACACAAATAGGTTTGAATGCTTTGTTTTGTCCAAGCTTGGACTTGAAGGTTTTCACAGTGCAGCCATTCCACATGTCAAAACTGATGGCATTCTGTGTTCCATCCTTTAAGCGAGGGCTGCCTTTTTCTGTCTGCGGTCTCCTTTCATCATCACTGTCTTCTTGATATATTCGCCAAAAATCATCCTCTTCTGCTGCCATAACAACCTGCAGTGTGAAGTGGGATAAAATCCTCTTTAGCATGACAAGTGTTGATATGGTTGGTACAAAATCAAGCAAAGGCAAATAGCAGGAGCAATCTCACATTTTCATTTAACATAAATGCGAGCAAGAGTCCACAACTGAAGTGTCTCGCGTCAAATATTGCTGACTAATGACAAAGCCAGTACAGGTAAACCTGAAATACCTGAGCAAAGCGATACCAGCATAAAACATCACAATGAACCAATCCGATCCTCAATAAAATGTACGGCCAAATGCAACAGTGCAAGAAGCTACATGTGGCAGCCAGGAGAAGTGAAACAGCAGTGTATAAAGCAAATTTCTCAGTGATATTTGGAACAATAGACAAGACACAAGAGGAAGAAAAAAAGTGCAAAAAAGGAGGGTGAAAGGGAGAAGAGTTGTAACTCCCTCACTACCACCACTGGACTGGCCTCTATGCAATGAGTGGTTTTAGAAAAATGGCCATTATTTACTCTTGGCAGTATTGATAGCACACAGACTACAGATGTAGTGGGACGGAGTAAATACATTAAACAAATTCATACCCCCAAATTTCATACCCCCACAAACGTTTTTTGGTTTGCACCTCCCCCCCCTCTGGAAATTCCGATTTAGTTCCATACTTTTCTTTAAAAGCTGTTGCTTTTGCCACCCCCTCCCGCTTGGAATTTCCACTGACCCTCCATGGGGTAGGCTCAATTTCCAGCCATTTTGGAAGTGTGGGGCAAGCAACCCAGGCTTCCATATGGCTAGAAATTAAGCCTATCCATGGGGCCAATACATATATGTTTTGGAACTGCACAACAGAAGCTCTTTTCGCCACATGTACAAAGGCAATTCTTCAAAATTAAGCAATAAACATGCATAAATAAATTATGCTTAATACAACAGTTTCTAATAGGCCCTTTGCAGTTTACGATCACATGGTACAAAAAACACCTTGCTGGTAAAAAAATTGTGCACTGGGAAATCCAAAACAAAGCAACTTAACTCAATATTCTTTTGTTTTGGATGTCCCAATGGGCAATTTACTCACCAGCAAGGTGTTTTTTGTACCGTTTGATCATAAACTGCAAAGGGCCTATTTTACATATTTTGGTAGGAACAACTGCCTTCCTGAGGTGATTTGTTATACAGTATCCCTACCATCCATACATTTGATTTTAAGACAGCGTGAATGTGCAATTTTTGTCTTTCATGGTTCTTTTTCCTGACTAAAACTAAGTAAGAATTATTTCATTCACCTGCAAGACATTTTTGTTTCGATCAGAAGAGTGGTTTTCATTTTAGTGTGAAAAGTGCCCATTGTTTGCTTTGGAGTTGTATTACATTGGACTGTGATTGGTTGGCATAAATAACCTCACTTTCTTAACCAATGACAAATGTAAGAAGTATTGCAAAACCAAACCCAATCATGACTTGCTCTGGCACAGCAGGAGGGGCGAACCTCTTGTGAACCTATGTTACTATGCTTCCCTGTTGAGGGTGACACCACGCAAGTTTCCCCACAAAGGTTTGATGTCAAAACTTTGATGTTTCCGATGGCAATGAGAATGTATCTGATGGAAACAAAGTGCGCCGTCCAAATGCCAAGTGGAGTCTGTGCAGAAAGCTTTTTGCGTGATTTGTTTCCATTGGATACACTCTTGTTGCCATCGGAAACATCAAAGTTTTGAAACTTTGTTTGGAAACTTGCATGGTGCTGCGCTCAACTGGGAAGCGTAGTATTAGTGGTTGTCCTTTCATTTTCAGTAAGAAAATAACATAAAACCTAAAGACAACACAAGAAAATACTTAGGATCTTTTATCGGTTGTGGTGCTGTTTTTCTATGAGGATTTTAAAAATTGTATTGAAGGTAGAAACTCAAACACAAGGAAAAAAGCCAATCAAGTGCATATGTTGTGGTTCAATTTTATCCTTGGTTCAAATTTTGTTTCCCTTTGTTTCAAACTCATTAGAATACATTACCATACACAAAAACAAAGAAAAATAAAATTTGAACCAAGGATAAAATTGAACCACAACACATACATGTGCATGTCTCAAAATCTGACAGAAAGTTGTCAAAAGGCTGTCAAGAAAATGTCACCCTTCATTGGTAAGTGTGACACCATCATCCAAAGACTGTAAACAAAAACCAAGTAACAGGGGCACATGGCCATCAAACGTGATTGCTTCTCAGTTTTCTTTGTTTGAGCTGGTAAGAATTAGCGTCTGGATGTAAAGAACAGTAAAATGGGTTGTGCAGTTCAAGAGAATATCCATATCTTCTCCCCCACAGAAGGTCAATGGAAATTCCAATAAGGAAGGGGTGGCAAAAGCATAAGTCTAAAAAAAAGTATGGAGATAAATTGGAGTTTCCAGAGGGGTGGGGAACATGGATATACTCTGGAAGCACACATTGACTGGCTTTGCTATTTTATAGTTTTGGCAAGGTTGTAATGGCACTGTCTTCATTGCTGTGTATAAACTAAATGATTTTTTGAGAGTCCTTCATTGAAGAAGCTGCCTTGGTGGACATGGGAAGTAACTACAAGATAAGTTTGTTACTTACCATACTGGAAAGTTTATATCTCATACACCGACGTTTTACGCCATGATTCTAGCATAAAACTTGCTATGCCAATCTCAGAAAAATTTCTCGCCATGCTGGCGGTCCTGTCGCCAACAGACTCATAATTTGGTCTCACTCCCCTTATGGCCAGGTAGCCTGATAATTATTGCTTGCAATGTGAAGAATGGATATGGTTACATATCTGGATCTTAGTGGATTTACAATGAAGATACATATAGCTCCAAATGTATTTATTGGAACTGTTAATAAACAAGTAGATTGTGTATTTTGGAAATGCTGTGCAGAAAACATTATTTCCAAATGTTTGGAATTTATGTCACACCAACGATTGGACATGCCAAAAAGCTGAGCAAAATATGCCAGAAGTGGCTGTAAATCACCTGGAGCCACACCAAAATTTGTCGGCGTCACATATGTTTTCTAGTATGGATTACTTGTCTTATTTCTCCAACTTCTTGTTTTCTTACAAT
Source organism: Galaxea fascicularis (assembly GCA_948470475.1). Classification (NCBI taxonomy): domain Eukaryota; kingdom Metazoa; phylum Cnidaria; class Anthozoa; order Scleractinia; family Euphylliidae; genus Galaxea; species Galaxea fascicularis. Next base: position 12,104,486 of record OX419337.1, read on the forward strand.
GTTTTGTGCTAGTTGTCAACCAGGGAAAGATTTCCGCACAGCCCCATACAGACCTGTACATTAATTAAACATGCATTATTGTCATGCTAACCCTGTTCCAAGAATGAATCAAGTTGAGTCACAAAATGCATGTATAATTAATGTATGGGGCTGTGTGGAAATCTTGCCTCAAATGTTTGCTATCCCAGACCCGTAGGGAGGGAGAGGTAGGAGGGGTGTGATAGGTGTGTCCACCCCTCCTCCTTCCCCCCACAGGCTGCAGAGGTCCACTTTTTGGATGACCAACAGAGCTGGCATGACACAAGAGAGGCTCTTCCCACTAGCCCTCATGCACATCTGATGAACAGCCGGAGGGCCAGAAAGGAAAATAAGGGATGAAGGAGGAGCAAGTTTGGAAGGATTCGAAAGTCAAAACTTTGGACAGATGTCTGGTTCTATAGCGTTTAAAATTCAGTTCTGTGAACTACACCAGATTCATTTGCTCATATGATATGCAAAATACCGCTTTCTGCTTGTTCTCTTGACTATTTCTCTTCCTCCGTTGACACCATCATTTGCATCCTAAAACAGCCCCGGTACCATAAACACTACAAGCACTTTTGGTTTCTGTGTTGGAGCTCTGTGTTTTCAAATTTAGTGCCCTGTAGCTTGTTTTGTCTAGCAATGTTGGATCAGTGTTTTCCCACTATCAAACATTCACCTCCAACGATGTTGGATGTAGGATTCAACTTTGTTTGATAGTTTGACCAGGATTTAATATTCATGTTTTTAGGTTTGATTTTGGCTACCTGTTTCCACATCATACTGCCCTCAAAACACAAGAAATACAATTTCAGACAACATAATTTTCAAAATTTCCCGAGGGAGCATTCCCCTGGACCCCCCTAGAGGCTCATGCCTAAGGCGCTTCCATTTCTCCGTTTCCACGGACAACTCCCACCCTCCCACGAAAAAACCTACCTACGGGCCTGTATCCAATAGTTTATATGGATCTTGGTGTCACTCCTTTCTGGGGGCACAAAACAGACCTTGGCTTTGGATGTAACAGTGTTTGGATGGACGGGTCAAATGATAAGCAGATTTCTGTAAATACCAATAAATAAGCTTGAATAACTGTGTAGTTCCGCTTTTAGACTTGGATAATTATCAATGTAAGTGAATCGTTACCTCCTCCAGGCTTGTCTTTTAATATGAAGGACGAGGAAAACGAGACGTGCTTAAACTTGAGTTAGACCAGTCAATAAGAGAAGATCAGACTACTTCGTTCGCCATATTGAAATGAGCACAAAGTACCCGGTAGCTACGTCATGTATTGAGACGCGAGTGACGCGAAAGTACACGGAAGTGGGATTATGGGGGTGCGCGTGCGCTGTCCAAAAGAATTTCGCACAGACCTCTTTCACTTGTATATTTTGTTTCTGTTTTGTTTTCTTAATGTAGGTCATGTGATGTTACCCTGGAGAGCTGTTTCTTTGAAATTTTGATAGCTCTTCAAATATCACCTAAAATAGACAGTTTGTATGGATTGGGTAGACAGGCCAAAAAATTGTAAGGGTTTGTATGGAATTTTGCAACTTTTGCAAGACGCTCATTTGGACAAATTTCAGCTGAAAACTCTCAAACTTGACTGGGTAGCTTTTCATTCAGTAACATTTCAGTTGAAATCTTTAGATTTTCAATCTAATCAATATAAGAAACTCGTCCCAGTCCTCTCACGTTTCTGCAATGTCTTTGCGGTTAATTTTTGCGGTTCGGGATCATTAGTCCGCGGGTCATTTGCCGGCGCGTCAAAAGTCGGGAGTTGATATGGCGGCCGCTAGTGCTGATTTCCACGATCCCGTTGAAACTTTATGTATCAGCGGAGGAACGCACGGAGATGAACTCCACGGTGTCTACTTGGTTAAAAACTGGCTGAAAACTGATCGTCACTGCCAGGAGATCAAAAGAAGTTCATTTCGAACTCACACCGTGTTATGTAACCCACGGGCCACAGAGAAATGTGTTCGGTACCTCGACGTGGATCTAAACCGGCAGCTCACACCCGAAAACATCTTCTCATCAGAAGAACAAAAGGGTGAAACTCCCTATGAGGTCAAGAGAGCTCGAGAGCTGTACTTCCAATTTCAAGATGATACTACTGGTGGCAAAGGAGTGGATTTCTGGCTGGATCTACATAACACCACTGCAAATATGGGGCCATGTTTTATTCTGACACACAGCAGTCCCTTTAGTTTGCATATAGCGGCTCATGTGCAGAGTGAATTTCCAGAGATTCATATCTTGCAACTGGAAGGCATTTTCGAAAAGGTTGTTTTTAAGAATGAACAACAAGCCAGAGAAGAGGCACAACCCCAGGTCTCTACGTTACTGACTGGCAGTGTATCAAGTTTGGGAAAGGAAGGCTTCGCTTTGGAAGTGGGTCCCCTCTCCCACGGGACATTAAATGCAACTATGTACAACTTTACAAAGGAAATTATCTGTTGCTTGCTTGATGCTGTGGAGGAATTCAATCGTGGAAGAGAATTTGAAGAAAAAGCAATTGAAGTTTTCAAATTTCTAGGTCCTGTCCATTATAGTTCCGATGCAGAAGGAGAAATTTCTGCCATCCTTTATCCTGACTTGAATGGAAAAGATTGGAAACCCCTTAATCCAGGAGACCCTCTGTTTTTGTCATTTTCTGGTGAGGTCATACCCTTTCAAGGGGACCATACCGTGTGGCCAGTATTTATTAATGAGGCTGTGTATTTCCGCAATAAAATAGCATTGGCAGTTACTATGAAACAAAACATTGTTATTCCAAGTGTGAAGGCAAAGCCAATGTAGTAAATTTATTATTGGTGCCCTATTATGTTTGTGTCTTATTGTAAATGTAATACATATAAATAAATAGTTTGTATACCAGATTTTATATTTTACACTTAATATATATACAGTTCAACCCCTATTAGGAGGCCACGCTTGTTTGGTTGCTTAACAGAGGTAAACAAAATAGAAGGACCCTTTGTGGGTCTTTGATTACTGGCTTCCTAATATGGGGTGGCCTTGGGAGGGTGGCTGTTTAATTAATGGTTTCTTAATATGACATTTACATCTATTTTGCACATGTACATATAATTTTGGTTAGGGGACCTTTATTTAGGGCAAACCTTGTGGTCCTCCTTTTCAAAAATGCAAATTGAGTTAAGTACCATTACATACCATTTTTATAATGTCACTGACCCCCAACCAATAATCCTCAAGGATGAGAGGCAGGTTGTTTTGTTCAACCATAGGTTCTTGTGAAATACCAGTATTCGTGCAAGAAAGCTGTCTCTCTCATATAAAGCCCCAATCTCCCTACACCCCATCCCTCCTCATGTCGTACAATATTATTTCCTCTAATAAGCACCTGAGTGTTCAGTTTGATATAATAATTTTGACCAACCGGGAGAGCACTTATTCAAAGGGAGGTATTTTAAAATTAAGGGGATTGCCTCTTAAGTTGGTGATTCCTCTGCTTGGAATAATTAGGTTTTAAATAGGCAGCCACTGGAACATTAAAGTAATATTGCAATAGCCTGTTGCTGCCAGTTTCAAATATTTTTGGAAAACACACACTTTCTCTATGTTGCAAATTTAATAATTTTGATATTTTTTTCTTTTGGGATTGAGTGCATTAAAAAACACTGTCTGCTGGGGCCTCTTTATCTTCTATATTCAGATTTGGTATTAGTCCAGTTCTGGCCCCTCTTTCTGTGTCATGGTCTTGACCAAAACCCTGGTGTCCATATTTGTGTGCTTGAATAATGTAACTCTAAGCATGCTGCCTTATTATTATGCATGCTTAGAGCTGAGCAACATGCTGTTGTATTTCTGTTTTTCTTCCAGTTATTTGTGTTGTTTGAAAAAAATCAAACCACCAACCGGTTAGCTCAGTTGGTAGAGTACCAGACTACCATGTAGGAAGTTGCAGGTTCAAACCCTGGCTGGACCAACACTTAGGGTCTTTTAAATAACTGAGGAGAAAAGTGCTGCCTTTGTAATGACATCTACAAATGGTTTGACTTCCTAGTCTTCTTGGATAAGGACAATAAACTGTAGGTCCCATTTCATGACACTTGTTCCTATTAATCTGTGGGACGTTGAAAAACTCACACACTGTTCGAAAAAGAGTAGAAGATGTAGTCCCCTGTGTGGTGATTAACAACAACAACAATACTTTATTTCACATTTCCTCATTACATTACATTAAAATATATTTGTATGGTTAGTTACAATAAAGTTATTGAGGTATTTGAAGCTGAAACAAAACCATATCGATAACAATGATGGAAATGCCGAGCGCCTAAATGAACCATATAGTTTACTTGTTAGACACTAGCATGGGTTGGGCGGGGTGGGTGAGATCAAATATGGACTGATAGCAGCAGCCAGAGGTGCCTTTCAAGCTGACGTCCAATCTCACCACACGGAAGTCCCTCTAATTCAGAGCTTGCTCTGCGAGAGGGTTAATAAACACATTTACATTTACAAAATCTTTCAAGAGTCACTTGTCTTCTTCAGGCTTGCTCCTTACGGAATATAGACTTACTGAAGGAAAACTAGATTCATGTTAAACAGACTATCCATTAGAGTGCTTCAGTCTGCCTACTTTCTCCGGGGAAGTTGACAGCCTGGAACCTACTGGTATAAGGGAATAAAGGGGGTATTATGCTGCTTCAGTTGGGGAGTCGTACACATTATCTATACTGATGTGATAATGTAAATTGGTACTGTACAGGGATTTTAAAAGCTGACATTTCGAGCATTAACCCCCCCATCAGAGCAAATCAAATCTGAAGAAGGGCGGACGTTTGAAATGTCAGCTTTTAGAATCCCTGTATGGTGGCTAATTCATATTATCAATTCTGTTGATGAAACCAAATTCTTGAGAAAACTACAGACTGGGTAACTATAAGATTTACAGTTCAGAAACAGAAACAATGTAAGGTTTTATTTTTTTATTTTTGTTAACATTATTTTCTACACAAAAGCCAATGAAACTGGCATTTGGATTGTAGAGCATACAAATTTGACTGCTAATTAGGCAAAAGGTTGAAGTAGAATCAGAAAAATATTTTAAACAGAGATGGAATTATATTACATGTAGCCATCAGCCACTGAATTCTTGAAAAAAAAAAAAAAGAATTAGAAGGCCTTTGTGGTTATATGGTTTTAATTCCTTTAAAATGTTACTTAAGGCTCCCAAAAGAGAAGTGTCACACTTGCATTACATCTTAGCTATGATCAAACCTTTGTTGGGTCAGATTTTTATTTAAGTTGAAAAACAAAATTCAATAATTGGATTTTAATTTAATTTTATCTTCTTAATTTTACCTTAAGCAAAGTTTTTCATTTCATTTTATTTCTATTTTCACATTTCTTTTTGTTTACCAGCAAACAACGCAAAAAAAAAAATTGAATGGCAGTCGCGTCATCGTCCACTATAATGAACACTGTGACCTGAATGTGTCTTCTGCGGTGAACACAATCGTGTTATGAAAGCGCTGAGAAAAAACTCTGAGTTTCAGGTGTTACAGATATTGGTGAGCAGCAAAGGCCTGTTTTCTTTAGATCACAAACACTACGATCTGAAACCAGAGGGGAAAAAGTATTGTCTTCCGCGAGTCGCGTTTACTCGCGTGAGGTTATTTTCGCGCGCGCGCCAGCTTGTTTCACTGCGAGGGGTGACAACTCCTAACAAGGCCCGGTTTCGGGAAAAAAACAAAATTAATCCGGGAATCAGTAGATTTTGTTGGGAATCGGGAGCCTCGGAAATTTTTCTGGGTAAGGTGACATAGTTATGGGAATTAAATCGGGACATTAAACAAAATTTTTGTGGAGACAATAAACTGATATCTGGAGGATCTTCCAAACTTCTTGGAGGACTTCAAGTTTGCTGGGGTTGTCACTCCCCGTGTTTACTCGCTTTGAGTTGCCCCTCTTCCGGTGGAAGGTTGTTGTGTTTTAAGAAAAACGAGGAACTGCTCTCAGTCTATAAATTTCCTTCGCATGCCGATCGTCGCTTTCCACTGGGTAATAGGGACCTTTAGATTTGAGTATGAGTACGGTCAGATCGAGTACGAGTACGACTTTTCAAATCCTGTTCGCGTGCTTTAGATGATCACTAGAGACACCAATCTTGTTTCTACAATCTCAGGATCTACTGGTAAGTAACAAGGAAGAGTGAGGGTTCAGGGGAGGTGACTCTGAGTACGAGTGCGAGATCGAGTACGAGTACAAATTTCTAATTTCAAACCAGTCACCTCCCCTGAACCCTTACTCTTCCTTGTTAGTTACCAGCAGATTAGGAGATTGTAGAAGCAAGAATGATGTCACTAGTGATCACCTAAAGCACGCGAACAGGATTCAGTTGAAAAGTTGTACTCGTTCTCAAATCAAAAAGGTCCCTATTGTCTGGACTCACTGCAAATACTTGCGCAACACGTTCCTCCCTTTGAAAACGACGATTTTCACAGGTGGACGTCGTTACAATGTGTCTCATTTTCCGACTCATGAAAGAATCCCGCCAGCGGCACGTGCACAGTTACCATTGTTGTTTGCGCATTAAGCAACATCAAGCGTGAACATGATTGTTACACGCGTCTTGATCGGGCGGACAAGCGTTCGCCATATTTTTCCAGTGTTCGGCTTTCGGGCTAAGGACCGCTAAGCTCGGCCTTGCCATACATTTATTTGTTCAACCAACCACCCCGAGCTACCCCGGTGTTTATTTGAAAATCCGAAATTTGGTCCGGCCTTTATTTGAAGCATCCGTTTAATATCGGTTTCCTCAAAAAGACTGGGGCGGATCTAGGTTTCAGTTAATATGACTTAGGCAAGGAATTAAGTTTATGTTGATCGGATGCTCGTGTCACTGACGCAACATTGTGGTGTCACCAAAAAAGGGATTCAGAAATAGTCAGTATTCTACGAGAGTAGTCTTTTGTAAATCGCAGAACTACAGCATCATCATTGGGGTACTTAGCGCTAAGGTAAAGAGTCTAGCGGTACACAGGCAGACTTTGACAAACTCGTTTTACACCACAAAACAATGGGCTTAATGAGCAAAAACAATCGCTCTCCACGTCCTCTGCAAAACAACAAGGTGAAATGACCAAATTTTATGTTCTTTTTAGAACGTGAGCGCATGACGGCAAGTTTTTCTTTCGTTTCCTTTGCCGGTTAACAACGTTCATACCAATTAGACCCTGGACAGCTCGCCAGCATTTTTCATGTTAAACAAATTGGAACAATCGCGAAAGAGTTACAAAAACGAGAAGTTATATTTCCAAAGCTTACCTTACCATTGATGCATGCAAACTGATGCTGCAGATGCAGATCTAACACAACCCTCAATTCGCTGCTGTGAGCGACTTGCAACTTGTTTCCCCTTTTTCTGATCTCGTCAAAACAACATTCCGATTAAGTGAACGATCGGTCAGTACCATAGTCTCCTACGCATACATCAGTTCTTTTGGCTCGTCACCGAGGAAAGAATTGCGTGACGAGCCAAAAGAATGTCTGCGAAGGAGGCCATAAGTATCATGAAGTGACTGAAAATGTGACTGGACGAAATGCCACTTTCGGCACAATGCTCCACAGGACTATGGACAGACACGAAGATCTATAATTGAATAGTCGCAAGCTTAGAGGAAATATAAATATGTTTCAGCTGGAATTACTGGGCTTCATTGGATGACTGACGGAGCCTTAATTCTATTCCGTTTCACCTCGTTTTAGAAGTTTTATTTACTTTGTTACGAGGATTTTGTGGAAACTTCAAGGTTTTGAAATGTTGGCGCTTTAATTTTGCTGGGTTCGGGTTAGAAACCCCGAGATTCGCCTTAGATCTGCCCTCTAATGGCAAGACTGGAAACTGAAACAACTTATAAACAAAGGGTAACGCTTAAGGTATAGATATCATAATGAATCATAATGATAATGCTGGGGTTCTGCAATTTCCAGAACAATACTCACAAAAGCGTGATACTATTTCTGGATCCCTTTGTTTGTTGATACACAACGTTGCAAAGAACCTACGTCAATGATACAACACGAGCGCCAGATTTGCACCGATACACCGTTTCTTTTCCTGTGAACTTTCATTAAGGAAGGGTTAGCCAATGAACGCGAGTGTTCTATGGGATATAGTGCCTCGAGCACAGATAGAAGGCCACGATGGCCCGAGTGGCACTTCTAAATAAAAGAAAGCATAATTCTATTTATGAGCGTATATTGTTACTGTGTCATTCACACTTGGGAATTACGTTGTTATTTTGTTTTGGATGTCGCCGTAATGTAATGGGAGACGGTTTACGAGGGTCTAAAAATTGTTTTAACGATTTAAATTCGACTTAAATTTAAAAAGTCGAATTTGGTTTTGTTATTTTAGTGATTAATATCTTGCTTAAGTTATGTAAAGCGAAAACTGAATATAACTGCAAATTGTTTTTGTTTAAATTAGCAGCCTGTAATTCATTAGTATGCTCTAGATAGAGCATACTAATTAGGCTTTTAGACAAAGGAAAACGAAGGAAATAATTAATATGTTCTATATAGCGCTTATTAATGAGCAGTTATTTTACCCCATAATTTCCCAGTGCTTCAAAGCCCCTGCTCTTAACATAATTAAGACAGTTTATGGGATATAGAGCACACAAATACTGGGCACTGATTGGCTGAATGGGTGTCACCATGTTCTAATTACCCATTCATGTACCCACCTCTCGCTTTTCCGCCCCGCGTAGCCGAGAGGCGGCTGAGTTTGCAGGCTAATTAATTAGGGTCTGGTGAGAATAATACGGTACGACATGTGAGGCACGCAACGCCGAGATCACGCGCGGCGTATTTTCGAAGAAAGACAACAGATAATGGCGGCATGCTTTTAGCTTCGCGGTAACACGGCTGGTTGGTTTTACGGTAGACGATAACAAAGCGAGGTTTTTTGACGGTTAACGTAACAACGAAATTCAAGGCCCACCTCTTGCGCGGTCCCCACCTCCACCTCCACCTCTTGCGCGATCCCTTCTGGCCTGACTGCCGATCTTGTGTGTTATACTCGGCGGCAGCTGTACTATCGTTGCTGATTCAGACAAACGTGCTGGCGTCAAATTGAGTGTTCGCACGAGCGCAGTGGATTATTTCATCCCCCCCTCCCCCATCCTACCCCTATTCCTTCGGGAATGTGCCTAAGCCTGTAAGCCCCATGACAGTTGTCTCACCGGTGGAACTAACCCTTTTTTGTGTCATCTAGGTCAATTCCAAATTCATTTTCACGGGCCTGGCTATGTCTTTTTTTCCTTGTTTTCTTGGGTTTCCGTCATTATAACAACAACAACAACAACAACAACACCAACAATCCAAATTTGTTGAGTATCAAAAAGAAGAAAAATGACTGCAACACGCGGATAACGTTAGCCAGTTGTTATATGGCTGCGTGATCACGTTCATCGACTCATCGGCAAAAAAGCGCTTTTCCTTTGAAGATACCAATGATCATGAACGCTACATTAAATTTTAAGTCAGATATGTCACTTTCACAGTTCTGGTTATCTCTTTTTGTCAAAGTCAAGTTGAAATATCTTCAAAACACGCGCTGTAGGTAAGTTTCAACGTTACTTATAATGATGCATGGATGAACTGTCAAATACATCCGTAAATACTAGTAAAACCATGTTTCCCTTTTTATGATGCATATGCAGCAATAAAAATCATGATGGAGGTGTTTGATTGTATTAATTAGTAGCCATATTTGGAATTTGAAAACGGGCGGGAAGTTAGTAGGTTGTGATTGGTTCTTACTCAGAAACTACTTTCTGATTGGCTAGTTCATCTTTCAAATTTATTTGGTAAATTTGGCGCTCTTCAGTTGTCGTTTGTTGGCGCGTCACACAAATTTTGCAAGAGTCGAGATGGTGAGTTGTGTCGGTTTTGCATCCGCTTGCATCCGCCTTTTGCGAGACGATAGTGTGGTATTTTTTGTCAGAGAAATTGCATCATTCGTTCGAATATCGAATGAAGCGACAATTTAGCAGTTAAGTCTTATGAAAGTGCGATATTTCTAGCGCTAACTTCGTCGGCTTCTTTTGTAGGCAGGCGGAAAAGCTGGCAAGGATTCCAAGGCAAAGGCCAAAGCGGTTTCCCGTTCGGCGAGAGCAGGACTTCAGGTAGGTTTTGCGTTATGCACCTGTCCTTAAAGCAGCAGTTTAAGTTGAAAAGCATTTATGTGACCGTAACTGCGTCGTCTGACAATTCTTTTTTTCCACAGTTCCCTGTTGGTCGTATTCATAGACATTTGAAAAACCGAACAACTAGTCATGGCCGCGTTGGAGCGACTGCTGCTGTATACAGCGCAGCAATTCTCGAGTATTTAACCGCTGAGGTAGGTACAGATCATGCTTCTTACTTCAAAATTTTTGTTTAGCGCAAAAATTATTGAAATTTCAATCGTTTCGTTGTCGATTTATTTCGTGGCGGATGAATATTGCGAACGTTAAATTCATTGAAAGGAATATTCAAAGTGCTTGAATCAAACTATTTTCTTCCATTCCCACGGATTCTTCTCCCTGATTTCAGTGCAGTCTGCAGCTGTGTGTCCGGTTTCCTTTTTGTGTTAAAATGGTGAAAAATTTGATGGGAAAGCAATTTGTAAAGACGCTAAACGAATGGCTGTTACGCTAGTAACGACAGTTCCCGCCATATTTGAAATCTTCAATGGCGTCTTCGAGACTTTTGTTGGCCTGCATTTCGTCGATCAGGAGATTCGTGTCCAAATTTCAAAATGATTTTCAATTTTGCTCTTTGCCACTTAAATTGCTTGGTTCAACAAGGGAATTGGGGAAAGATGTGTATTATTTTTGGCATTTAATTTGCATCACTAGTTGAATTAGGTAAATTAAGCTTCCTTGCTGAAAGAAACTAACAAATTGGCTGTTTGTAGGTTCTAGAGTTGGCTGGAAATGCTTCCAAGGATCTGAAAGTGAAGCGTATCACCCCTCGCCATCTTCAACTTGCTATTCGAGGTGATGAGGAACTCGACTCGTTAATCAAAGCCACAATCGCCGGTGGTGGTAAGTCATTCTTATTGCTCTTGTAACTTCAAACCCTGCATAGATTTTGAATTATCCCTTAGTTGGTGCTGCTGCTAGCCGCTCTTGAGTGATTGCATTTGGTTCATTTACAAGCTGTTTTTATTCACTGTGTAGTTAGAAATTGCTTATGAAAAACACACATGGCCACTATTTCAGTCTTTTTTGTCAACCACCACCTTCTTTCTGTGATATAAGTATCAAATTGACTTTTCAGCTTCAGAGTGGTTGAGCCTCATGTATATTTATTCTTCATAGGCCCCTGGGCCGCTACAGTACCACCATAAGTTTGCTACCTTTTTTAACTTCAGAAGTCAATGGATTTCCTGTTTCCTAAAATGTGTCCCTGTGTGTTTAAAAACACAAGCAAATTGAACACATTATTTTAAGTTTTAGTTTAGTAATTTCCAGTAACCTTTGAAGAACTTAGATTATGGAGCCACTTCAGCACCAGACATTTATGTGACAGTAAAATTGCCAAAAACAGCACTACTTTCTATAAAATAACCAGGTTTGATGTCTTAAAAAGTTATTTCTTCTGCTAAAACTGGTATTAATTTACAAATGTATCTGTTTGGACCTTCAACTATGACTTTGTATTGTTTTTTGCCCTAGAGCAAGAGTACTATAGGTCATTGTGTTACAAATCTCCTATACTTACTCTTTCATGTTAAACTGGGTTTGATGTTTGAGGGTTGTTGATTGCAATGCTAGGCCAACTGCAGTGTCCATGGGCTAAAACTACATGAAATCATAAAATTGGTTCACATGTAGTTTTCCAAGCATGTGGTCAGTACATTCTCTTTGGTCCAAATTCGCTCTTGATTATAGATTTGGCTTGGTGTGAAAGCCTTGTTTGGGCCCATCATGTTAAGTCACATGTAACACAAGTCACCTTCAGGTATACTTAAGGCATACTCGGGGATATGTAAGAACTTGAACTGGGGCTTCATCTGCAGCCAATGAATGGTGTCTTTGGCATGGAATCAAGTCAAGAAATGTACTAGCATAACTAAAGAGCTCAAGCCTTTTGTAAAAGTCTACAGTAGTTTATAATGTGGAATTAAAGTTGCTGCAAATCCTGGTCTTGATTTGTTGATGAGCCTAAAAGGGAAGGGTTTATTCATTGATTTGTTTCTTTACCCATAGGTGTAATCCCTCACATCCACAAGAGTTTAATTGGCAAGAAAGGAGCCAACAAGCCTACATAAAGATAATTTTTAAGTTTCTTTTACTTTATATACCCTGTACAGTTTCATTAGGACTTTCAGAACATTTTGCTTACACACTCGTTGAACTTGCAGCATATCACAGCTTTTTGCCAGTAAAAGTTTCGTTTCTCTGTATTTATACATTTAATGTACAATAATTGTTATTGTGTAATCATGTGTTTGAATAAATCATAAATGTTCACTTTTTAGTTTGGCCAGCTGTGATGATAGTTTAGCAATGATTGTTGGCCATTTCCCTGTATGCTGCTGTCCATGGAAAATCTAAGGAACATGGGCAGGGTTGTCAAAAAGCACTGGAGCTAGTGATATTGCAAGCTTACTTTCCTAGTTTTGCCGGCTATGATTCGCTGCTAAAAAGAAAATGTTGGAGGAAAATAGTGTTGTTACCTCATGAGAGCCATCTACTTTTCCTTTATTCCTGTTTTTGAAAATCTTTTTGACAGCCCTGCACATGATTTGTATTTTAGTTTTGTTTGTTTGTTGCAAACATCCTTTCCCCATAATAACCTGTGTAGCAGAGACAATACTTAGTCTAGGTTGTATTTTATGAAATGCTCAAAGGATTGTGTACACTTTGATTGGTTGAATCAAGTATATTTTACCTCTGATAATGCATGCAGCCTACAGACTTGCTGTGTGAGCAAATCATTGGACATTTTTCCAAGAAGGGACTACTCTAAGCAATTGAACAGATGTAATTTAACAGATGTTTCATACCGATTTCTGGTATGGATGCTCAGATCTCTGGGAACATTTTATTAATACATGAAACTTGTACCTTGTGTTGGGTAATGTAATCAGTTGTGGAGTGTTTGAGAACATTTGCACTCTGGGTTTGTTCTTTTCTTAATGTAAACAATGTTTTATTCTCAGCATTTCTCTGAGAGCACTACTATAAGTGCTCATCTAAATTTTTAATCATTGCAGTGGAAAGAAGAAAAAAGTTTGATTGAGAGAGAAGACGAACAATAAAACAAGTCAATGTTAGGAACTCCAATTAAGTAGTCAATTTTGTCAGATGCAAAACTCGAACTTGGGCAAAATACACCTTTTTCCAAAATGGCTCCCATTTTAACATTCTTTTGTTTAGCCCTTGATGCCTTGTTCAAGGTAAAGTATTCTTTTTGATTGTACTCTTACGAACGAGGCATCAAGAGCTAACTTGAATAAAAACAAAAGAATGTTAAAATGGGAGCCATTTTGGAAAAAGGTGTAAAGTGTTTGGCAAGTGGCTAGCACTTGTTTCCATCTCAAAATGACTTCGAAGATATACTGCTGGGCAGTTACAACATGGTTTGGTATGGGTGCTCACTCCACCGTGGGCGCAAAATGTCAGTTTGAGAGATGGAAATAAGTGGAAGCCTTGGCAAGTGCACCACAGAGAATGGCCAGACGAAACTGCAATTTCTCTTAAAGAGGTCATGATTTAAGGCCTCTGTCCTCAGCAGAGGTCTCTTAGTATCAAGGAGACTTATTGTTGTCAGCAGGAGCCTTTGGGGAGGAAAGACATTGGTGAAAAAATTTGTTTGGTTCTTTTACTTTCTTCATTTCAACAATAATACATGTTTATGAACATGTTCAAATCTGTGTTGATAAGCATTCCCAGGGTGATTTAAAGAGTTGGCATGAATTTTTTTATGGCACAATAGCAGGTGATTCCATTGTGAAACTCAGACAACCAGAACACTACAACACGATGGCTAAACTGCAAACTCTTGCGGTTTCATCATGCGTCTGATTGGTTGAAGAATGACATTCCAAAAACAACGGTTATTTCAATAAAAATAAGTTAAAGAAAGTGCTGATCTGTAGTAGAGAGAAACTAATCTAACAAATTAACGCAGTGTTCACTATTGTGGAAACTTTTTACAAACACGATATTGGTTGATTCTGACCAGTGGTAGCCTTCTATGCAGACATTCTTTTGGCTCGTCACGCAATCTTTCCACCCCAAGGGTTGTGTGACGAGCCAAAAGAATGTCTGCGTACAGGCCTGGTCTGCGTAGGAGGCTAATCCAGTGGCAAATCTTGAAAAGAGAAGCCCCCTTCGCTCACATCTTTCCTCTCTCCCCGCCCTCGTGGTACCCACAAGGAAGAGATCGGGGGCGATAATGGTCGCGTCCCTAGGCCCGTTTACCACTTGTCGACAAAAATTGCAAATCCAAATTTCAATGCAGTTTGGTCACGAGTTGAGCACAGCCTAAACTGCATTTTCTAGTTTGCATGACAAATTACCATGACTCCCACCTTGCAATTTAGGATGCGTTTCTTTGGGAAAATACAAAAACGGATTTTGCGTTTCCTTACTAAAATCCAAAAATGGATCATGAATCTGAAGACACTCACTCACTCCGAGTGGATTCATTAGATACAATCTAAATCCGGATTTTTAGGATTCCCATGATCCGTGCGTTTCTTTGGGGAACGGATCCGAAAAGAGTACGTTTGGCAAGAGTTTTCTTCGTGAAAAGTCCACCAAGGACACCAAGGAGGCGAACGTGTCGGCGAACGATCAGGATAGTAACTTCGTCCCCAGGGCCATCCGCGCAATACCCTCGCACCGCGCGGATGACCCTGGGGATAAGGTTGTCAATGATTGTTGTTGAAGGTTGTCAAGAAAATCATGATTAATAAGTAGGTATTTCAAAGCTACACCAATTTTGCCAATGCTAGACGGTAGCAGACATTCATCGCCATACTCGTTGCTTCACAAGTTCACGGGACGTAAATGATGCAACGGATCTTTTGATTTCTTTAATTTGCAGAACTCTTCGTTTTTGCTATCTGCTCAATGCTGCTGCTTCATTCTCTGGTAGGGCGCTGTTGCCGCGGTAAATCGAGAAACTCTTCAACTGAATATAAATATCGGTTTGCCGCCAACCGCCAACTTACTCTGGGCGCGTTGTCAAGGCAAAAATCCCTTTTGGGATTTTCGTTTCTTTGGTATTGAAGAATCCGAATGATCTTAGATCAAAAATCCGATCTTGGATTCGCCCAAAGAAACGCACTCTTATAGTCCAGTGACTTTATTCTATAAATTAAAGTGGTTGCAGCTTTTACAATACAATCGTTTAATTCAGCCCTGTCCGAAAACTAAAACACACGCAACGTAAAAATATGGAATTTTATACATCTTAGGGCTAGAAAAGCTTGACGTCTCTTCAAAATCAGCTCCCCCATACCGCGCAGTATGAATACATTCTTAGCAAAATAAAGTTTTCTTCAGTAGTTGATCATTATACAGTTCCATTGTTTTGATCCATGAATCCTGATGAATGCCACACGCTTCTGTGAATGCAAAATTCAAACAACTTAGGAGACCTTGCAAATTCCAACCTATGTGGATTTTTCGATACCCTACCTGATAGCATGTTTTCTCCATGTGGAGAGCTTTTCACCTTCATTTACAGCTGGTGTCTACTATTTTGCATTTTTATTTAATTTTTGCGTTTGCATTTCATATTCATTGATCGAGTGTTGTGGCCGATAAAAATTAATCAAGCAAAGTTGTTTTCCTTGGCTGGTTGTTTATTTTTCAGAAGAGCTAAGATCATTTTTGCAAGGATAATTTTGACTTCTGTAATATATATTGAAATATATATTATTTGAAAACTAACTTTTACAGGTAGTACGCTTTTCTTCTCCATTTAGAAAAAAGTCTTCAAAGCAAGAGTTTGATAAATTTGTGTGGAAAGAAAAGAAATGAAGAATGGCTTCGTCCTGTATGTCAGTGCTATTTTGAGGGATTGACATGGATGTGTTAATTTCAGTGAAAACATTGAATGATGCAAACGAGTGTTTACAAAGTCAGGAAATATTCAACTAATAATAACACGTTGCTAAGCAGCGTTTGGAATTGATTTTTCCCATCTGGTTGGAAGACAATGAGAATTGAAATTGTAATCACGACTTGTATTGCCTTTTTTTAAATTTGATCGCAGTAAACTCGACTAAAATATAAATCCTCTTGTTCATAAAAATAAGTTAACATCTTTGGGTTGCTCATGAGATCCATCTCGTTTATTTTTTATACATCAATTACGTAAATCGAAGTGAAGATATTTTGGGGAAGACCTATGTTCATTGATATTCTTACTAATTGTTAATTGTTTTGAGACCTTGAAAGAGGCCACGGATGACAATGGCATATGCAGACAGATAGCCTTCAGCGGATATCGTTCGTTCACTTTGCAGATGGCTTCACAGAATGTGATGATATGGTGGTGTCTACCAGTACGAGAAAAATATGAGCGTTAAGACTTGCACACGAGCAGAACTGTCAGTGAAATGCGATAACAATTGTTTGGTCGCGCCAGCAGATAGAAAATGGTACTTTTTCGTGGGAACAAGTGCAGCAATATTTTTTGGCGGACTCGCGGTCATCGTAATTTTTAGGTTAATAAGAAAAATATGTGACTCGAACCGTACCAGACTGAATCCCAGCAAAAAAGATGGGAACAAGAGAATTAATCGGTTACCAACACCGGATGTTGCGAAAAGAGGTATTTACGTTTGGCTCAAGGAACAAGCAGCGGCTTTGATAACGGCGCAGACTTTCAAAGGCCGATGTGTGGTAAGTTTAATACTTATACATTGAAACAAGACAGGAAGTGAAGTAGCAAAATCTAGTTTGTACGGAAAGCTTAAGCTTGTGTTTTGTTTTTCAGATCGCGCGCGCTTACTCGCATGCTGGATAAATTAGCCCAAATTACACTGTAAAGTAAAAAGGAAATTCCGGTACAATCCGTATTTGCAGATTTCGCCACATTATGGTAATAGCTATTTTATCATTCTTGGTTGATATACTCTTTAGCGCACACTCTTTCAGTCCCTGATCATACAAAACTGGGTTTTAGCCAACAATTGGTCAAAATTTAGAATTGGCCGGCTCCCACGCTCAATGTGAAACGGGGCGTTTGTAGTAACCATAGAATTTTTTTCACGGATGCATGTGAAGAATTCTTAGTTCTTTCTTCCCATCACATAAATCACGCATTCGCCCTCTGTTGATAAACGTTTCTCCATTTGATTTCCTCGTTTTAAGTTTTTGTTGCGTGACAGTCCATGAAATTGGTGAAATTCATCGAACTTTACGGCACGCGTACGCACATTGTTCGCACATTTTCATATGTAAACAAACATGATCGTCATTATGCCTTGTACGATTCGTCAACATTTGACTGCCCGTGAAAGTTTTCATTTTACCCATATCATGAAACCGTAAATAAGAGAAATGGATTAGGTTCGCTGAATGTTACCATACAGTCTAGTATTTAGTTATAAATAATCATCGTACTCAAGAGACTAAGTAATGTGAACGATTTTAATTTTTTATTTTGTTCATTTACCCCCTACCAGGATATTTTTGAAATAGTTTCACCTTTCCAATTCATGTTTTCTCGATCTTCTTGTTTTGCCAACACCTTTCATCTCTACTCTGTGCCAGGCAATTGGGGTTATTGTGTTATATATTGCTGGCTGAATGAAAGAGTTGGAATATGTGGGTGTAATGTGAAATTTATTGCAATTTAGATCAATTTTGCAAACTCACACGGTCTCTTAAAAAACTTTTCAGCCTAAGTAATGACAAAATTGATCTGTTTTTATTCCTACAACTTTTTCAAAGACAATACAAAGGCTCTGTTCCTCTTGATATTAACCAATTTGGAACATTATAATATTTTCATGTTCTTTGGTTCTGTTCCCATGGAGACACAAAATAATTACAACATAAGGTAACATACTGTACTTCCACCATAGGTGTTTTGAATTCTCTCACACTTTGACAAACTAGTGTTTCAAAGCTCTAATTGGGTAAACCAGACAAGCCATAACGTTTTTCAACCTTCTCAAGAACACACTTATGTACACTTCAAAGCAATAAAATTATTGTGGCCAATCAGAACCACAGTCATACAAGTTTGTGCTGCCCAACCTTGTGAGTCAGAGACTTTCAGTTATTCAATGACTGCATTTTTGGGTGTATCACAATGTCCAAATTGTTTAAAGTCACACAGCACGGCCTTTCAAGGGGTAACATGGCAAGTAACAGGGTCCTAAATACTGGCAACCTTCAAATGACCACAAAACATAACTGACAGCTCAATTAGACATCTGGACTAGGACATTGTCAAACTGAGAAACACTAAATCAGACTAATAGCATAGTAAAGAACACAGGCAATTTGAAAGGAGTGGCAAATATATTTCTAATGAAAGCAGATCTTGCATTCTTAAATTCCTTGTACAAAGCTTCCTTGTACAAGTTACCTTTGTAAAGCTGTAAGCCAGGCAGCACCAAAACCTGATAAGGATGTGATACAATGTCATAGCTGCCCCAAGTTTTAAAGCCCTCTACAGTGCCCCAAATAAAGTTTATACACAAAGACAGGTGTAATGTAAACCACTCCAAAGGAAAACATTTTGCCTACAACATAAAAGATAAGATATTTCAAAATGAGCCAGTTTTGGAGGTATGTTGTTCCATAAAATAACAAGGGAAAAACACTCCCTTAACTGATGTATTTCCAGTAACCTTGAATGATTTTTAGGCACACACTCAAGGAAATTGGATTTAAATAATAACCAGAACGAATTGACAATTGACCAGGTTTAGCTGACAATTCAAACCAACTGATGAGGATATTTGCTAATTAAAAGAGGACATGTGGTACTGTGGTTGAGTATGCCCATTCTTGTATGAAGTCTTGTTTCCCTTCTTCCAGTGATTGGCTGTTCTCACTTACAGAAAGCAGAAAATAATAGACTTCAGCTTGAATTGTGTATGCTCAAAGTTCAGGGCCACAAAGGACTTTGCTTTACTTCCAGTATCTGTATTGTTTAAAAAAAAAAGAACATCGACAATCAACATCGTAAACCCAACAGATTTTTCAAGAACCACTTGTTTCTTCAGTAATGAACAAAGATTTGCACAATTAGAGTGTGCCTTATGCAGAAATGCTGCAAAATAAATGATTATCTTTTTTAAACTAGGGTTAAATAACATTAGAAAGATAGTCAGGGACTGCGCAGCAAGTTTTTGAGTGGGGGGGGGGGGGGGCTAAAAAATGCGTGAAGGAAATTTTTTTGGGGGCGGGGGGGCATGCTTGTGGAATTCTATTCAATTTATCTAAAGTGACGGAGAATGTTATTATATATTAGAAGCAAAAAAATATTTTACAATTGTAACGACTAGTGCTTCATTCTGTCTATTTATCTGCGTGTTTGTCTTTCCCAGTAACTCTGGTCACTTTTGAATTAACGATTTTTTGCTATTTTTCACTTCGTTACTTTTGTTAAATTATTTCTTTAAATTTATTTTTATTCTTGCAAAAAAGTGGGGGGGCTTTAGCCCCCCCAGCCCCTCCCTCTGCACAGTCCCTGATAGTTCAGGGGTTCCAATGAGTTTTGAAATAGCTGTCTGAGCTAACCAAGGGAGGTGGCCACCTGATGAATTTATTTTTATAATCATTTGAGTGAAAGTCTAGAACAAGTTGGCAGTAGTGAGGGGGGAATTCTGACAAAGTAGGCAGCAGTTTTTGCTAGTTGCTGGCATCTAATGAAACCCCTGTTAGTTAGTATATATACTGAAACAAGGTGTTCTGTCTTAAATGAGAAATTCAAGTTTAGTTTCACCATAGGACACTGGTAATTGCACACATATTATAATAATATAATGTGCGACGTGCGACTTTTTGCATGATCCAAGCAGCATGCACTTGGGGCCTGTTTATTTGGAGGTATGCCAAA